>JAQMCX010000055.1:3535300-3545796 GCA_029814765.1 Acanthurus leucopareius | reverse complement strand
CCCCCCCCCCCCCCCCCCCCCCCCCCCCCCCCCCCCCCCCCCCCCCGGGGCCCCGCCCCCCCCCCCGGGGCGGGGGTTGCATCTCAGCAGGCACCTCCTTCCGGGATCAAAAGCGAGTCCCGCCGGCGCATAAAACAGAATGCGTAAAAGCCTTAACATAAACAAAAGTAGCCCGGGACGGCCGCTGCAGCACGCTCCCTGCTACTAATCACTCTGAGCAATTCAAGGTTTAGTCCTGACAGACGGAGCAGCCGACGGAATAATGCCTTTAAACCAGCCCGGTAAATAATAGGGAGAGGCAGTCTATTTACAATCATTCTCTGCATTGATGTACGCCCCTGACCTTGGTCAAATACAGCAAAACGTTAGCAGTGCTATGTCGGGCTGAAATGTTCACTTATCCTTTATCAATACTGCTGCTCAACCACAACAAAATGCATCTGTGTGTTTTGCTGCAGTATAGACGTAGATGAAGGCTGGCCTTTGAGGAATGATCCAAAGTTACATTTCCAGAAATGAAATAAAAAGACTGGACTCACAGTCCTGAAAAACGACCGAAACGACAGATTAATGTTGAAATTCTTGCAGATTTTAAAGCGGACCTCTCCACCAGGCTGGAGTGCTTCTGTTACTGAGCCCGCCTGGTGAGTGCAGAGGTCAACCTGGCGGTGACCTGTCTCTCATTAGTCGACCATTAATGCTCATTATCCTGCAAATGCTAGACCTGAGTTTCATGTATAGTTTGGCTTGCGGCCAAACAAAAGCAGTAATCAACTTACTGGAAACTTGCTTCTGTCAAACTTGGTGTTACAAATGCTTGAGGTTTGCAGCTGGAGCCCGAGGAGGACCAATGGGACCCAAATGCAGCATATTAATGATGCTCTGGACAAAAATATTTCATGTGCTGTTCCTAGGCCCTAGAGGTTGGTTCGTCAAAATTGCAAAAACACATTTTCTCACTGCATAAAAAACTGCGCCTGTTTCATTTGACAAATTTAGAGATATTTGTCCTTTAGATCACCATTTTCTAGCGGTGAAATGTACTTTGTAGTAATTAACTATTGTTTGTTCTTAAACAAAATGAAAGAAACTGAAACCTGTGTGGTGTGTCAAATACTTTTTCTCTCCCTACTCTTCTAAATGGATTCAAACCCTCACCTAAAAAAACTTCACTTCTTTTAGATGTATATTTCGTCTTATGGTAGCTTACATTTATTAAATTAGGATGTTGAATACATGTTTCTGCAAATCTTCACAAGGGCACATACTGTGGTTCCTTGATTTTTGAAACACACTGTATTTAACTGTATTTTGAAGCCTGCCACTTCCATTTGGCTTCACATTTCAAAGAAGTCCCTTACCTTTGTTGTGCTTGATATAGCAACAGTTTTATCAAATGCCACTTGCCTTGGTCTTATTATAAAATGACTGGTTGTGCTGTACAAATCTGTTTAGTAGTGGCCTCACAAGTATTCATGCAATTGGTGTTGCCATTTAAGAGGAAGCAAAATGAGGTGAAAGATAATGTTTTTTTTTTCCTTAGCACTTTATTAGTTTTCCATTTAACCCTGAGAGAAGGCTGGTAATTTAAAAGGCTCCGTAGAACACTAAACTAACAGAAATGAAAACAGGTGACTCCCATGCTACTGAAATTATACTCAGGTAATAAAATGTATGTCCACAGTTTTTTAGAAGATACAATATGTACAGAAAGAGTCACTGATGTTATCACATCTTGATGCGGCTAATGATCCTGCACTTTATTGGATCCAATCATGTGGCGTTTATCATTTTATCCAGTGTAAGGCAATGATTAAAATGCAGAAATCAGACATTTCCATTAAAATGATTTAGCATTCAGTAAACATGTATTTGTTCAAATATGACATAATTAATCAAAGACTAACCGACTAGATGTTGTTTATTAATCAATTTCATGAACATATGACTAAACAGAGAACATTCTATAAAATAAAAAGCAAAATAGAATATGATTCAAAACTAAGAAGTAACATTCAATAGATGCAGTTCAGCAAATCCTGACTGTTGTCCGGAGTTGGGTTGAGCCTGATTTCAGTTGACTCGTGTTAACAGAATTTGTCATAAATGCGTCTCTTGTGACCACTTGTGTTTGGATTTAACTTCCCTGCTCATAATGCAAATAACCATATAAATCACTTTCATTTCTGTTGGTCAGAAGAGCTGAATACAGATAAAGGCTGTATTCACTGCACAACATACAGCACACTGTCACATGCATCCCTCGAAAAGTGGCTGCAGCTTATGCATATGACTGTGTTCTCATGGTGTCATGGCTGCAGCTACATCTGTATTTTTATCGTCATATTCTTGTTATCAGATCACCCAATACCCATTTTTCTTCAACATTTGACCAAAGTTGCAAACATCTGAAGATTCCTACCTTCAAGCTGCTCAGAGGAAGCCCTAACCCATCCAGTTTTTTGATGCCTGAGTGCCAGGTTATGAAGGCCAAAAAGGACCACTGTGCTGCTCTTGTGGAGCAGCCTGAGTGGAAGAACTCCCCTAAAAGAGACTGCGAGACAGCATTGTCGTACTGCAGGACACCAATTATGATCCACTCTCAATGGGGGTCTTGATATTTCGTCATGATATGTAAGTCGTGCATGCCCAAGGTAAGGAAGAGCACTGCTAAGATCACAGACTTTGCCCAGTCTTCACTTCCACTCACTTACCACAACTGTCATCAGCAGGCGTTCCTAACATAGGAGAAATCTTGACTTTTCCCTTAAACTTCCTTTTTCTTTCATATTTATCATGGCTGGATTTCCCCGAGACATTTTCAAGTCTTTGCAATGTCTCACATCATAATTGGTGTTTTTGCGGTTGAGTTTCAGATGAAACATTGTTATGTGTACTTATATTCTTATCTATATACACAAACAAGCCCCCTCCGATCATAGTAAACTACATAACAGTGGAAAGCCTTGTATCAATTCCAAGAAAAAGCGTCGATCAATCATAGAAACTGGACTAATTAGGTTTCCTCAAAACAGCAATAATATAGATCTTGGCTTTGCTTTGCAAAATGAATCAGCTAACATGACAGGGTTGAGAAGATATGAACATTAGAACCGTGTGATAATCGGATGCACAACGAGCAGCAGGCACAACCGTGCTCTTAGAAACAATAAAACCAGCGGATGCTCCATATCACCAGTAAAAAATCAGCACACACAGCAAAGCCAGGCGGAGGGTTCCTGCATGGTAATGATCTTACTCTAAGTGCCTAACTGAGTCGTCTCCACAAGCCCTGCTTTGACAACCACACACCTCCCACATCTCCCATCTCAGCAGCCTCTGGGTGGGGCTAATCACTCTGTAGCTTCATCATCGACTGCATGACAACACTGGCTGTAAAGATGCTATGTCTAGAAGGCGTGGCTGCTGCAGTGGCCTACTGTAAACACACAGAGCTGGAAAACTGAGCATCACAACATCCCATTTAAAAAAAAAAAAAAAGAGGTGCATTGAGCACACAGAGAAATGCATTTTGTCATGCTTTTAGTGCAACAGTGCAGACGAGCATCCTGAGAGGATTTTCCTGGGACACTGAGAGTTGCTGTATGCTGATTTGCTCCTAACTGATTATGACATGAAATGCCTGGCTGACGGGTAGCTTGGCAGTGCTGCGTTGACTTGCACAATCCCCTTCCTTTGCTTCTAAGGCACTAGAGGTCTGCACTCTCTGATCCCAATGGCTGAACATTAGACAGTCCTGAGCCTTGTAAAAACCCTAATGCACAAGCGCCTTAGCAATGTCTTTTTTTCTGGGGATCTATTATCAGCCTCTAATGCAGCTTTTATTCACTAGTGAAAGCCTTGTGTTACATGTTATGAAAACAAACAACAAAAATAAAATCAAAGAAATGTGTTCTGCCTTTTTTTTCTATCTTTTATGTCATCTTGATTGTTGATGCATAACAGGGAAATGCCCTTTCATCTATCAGGGCAGGGCACTGCATCCTCCCTATATATAAATTTAATTCTCCAAGTAAATTAGGATTGATCACCACAGCTCCAGGCCACAATGAGCATCCATGATCAAATCAGGGCCCGGCCTTAGACAGAAAAGGATACTTCCATAAATAAAAACCATATGAGAGCCAGCAAGTGCCCATAACACTGGGGGAAAATCTGATTACCCTCTCCCTCTCTACAGGTGTGCTTTTAGCCTCCTACCTTCAAAGACTGCCAGTCTGGTATACTGCCATACTATGTGCATCCTCACTGTTGTTTTGCTGCACTAAGGGGTTTTACATCATACTTGCATCACTGGATGTGAGCACTGCATGCTGGAGTCACTGCTAAGCTGGCGATGCCCGTGGAAGCCCGGCTGAGGACGATCCCATTGAGACAGGATCTGTCAGGAGCTCCCTGCCCAGCGACACCCAGGGTAATAAATTACCAAGAATTAACACGCTACCCTGCACTCCACACAGCAGCCGCGCTCCACTCACACCATGCTGCTTAATGGATCTATTAACCAAATGGATACAGGGGTAAACTGCTTTCAGAGCTGAAATTCTCGTTTGGCGTAGGCTAACGACATAGGTTGAGGGAAAGCTGCTCTTTAATTTGATATGAGGTTATTGCAAAAGTACAAAATTGTTGACTTTTTTAAGATAAAGCGCATATTTTTACTATTGATATGCAGCATTTTGTAATTAAAGAATAATTTGATTTATGTGGGTTTTGTGATGATCTGCACAGTTTTAACACATCATGGATGTGAGGGTGGTTACAACGTTCTGTGCTTCAGACAGAAGATCTGTGCAAACAGAAAGTGCTACAAAATGACAGCATACTCAGTAACCACTTGCAGCACCCCCTCGTGTCACCTATTTGGGAATTCCTCTGAGATGTGTCACACGGCCATTAAAAGCACACCGTTGATGCCTGTCACTGATAGCAGGGGATATTTAGTGGAGAATTCAAAATGCCAGTTGTGCAGCCTGTATCTCCTCAGCATCTTTGTCACACAACCAGCACTGTGACATGCTGACAGCGTGGCACCATGGCACCAGGCAATTTTTTTGACCACTGCTCACTCATCACAAAAGGTAAACACAGATAAGAGAGAGGCTCAGATTCATTTAGTTCTTCAGATTCACTTGGTTGAGTTCCTTCGACTTTGGAGCAGGTTTAAATTTACTCTGTCTACTGCAAGAAGAAATAGAAATAAGCTAAAACTGTATTGCATTTGAACCTATATAAGGGTTAAAAGAGACTATTTTCTCATGGGCTAAGACTGGTATGGACTTCACCAATAATCCTCTCTACTTTATCTCCCTGCCCTTTGGATAGCAGCAACATTACTTCCCCCTAAGCTTCATCTTTCCTTTTTTTCCCCCCAACTTGCTGCATATTTTGCCTACATCAAGAGGAACTAGACCTCTGGAGGCACAATGAAATTCCTATAAGTGAGAGAGCATGGAGCCTGACAAGCATAAAACTATGAATTGTGAATGATAAAACCTTAGAAAAAAAGTTGTGCAAAATGTTGGTGGTTGTTTAAAAACTCTAATTTATGACATCGCTTCATGCACAAAATGGAGATCAGTCACCAAGACTGCTGTAACATTATGTTATGTGCAGTATAGTGTCTTCTATTGCTAACACATTTATCTCTGATCCTCCTGTAACTCAGGAATGTACCACGTAGATCCTTTTCTTATTATTTTATTGTATTTTTTAATCTTTTGAAAAGATGCCACGATCAAAGTTACTTTCATTTTTTCTATTCTATTTTTTTCTTTGCTGCCTGTTTTCAGACTCAGGCTTTCCGACTCCTGAAATTTAAAATACCACCATGAGTTGAGCAGGAAAGTGGAGGATACTGGTCAGAGTAAACTATTGTACTACTGACCTAAAACAGTTACATAAATTTTAAGTTTCTCATCATGTTGTTGCCTCTGTTGATCCTTTTGCAAGAAATCTTTGAAAAGTCTTTTCAAAGTCATCATTATCAGGTCATTTGACATTACATGATATTTTTCAGACACAGTTCCAGTAGAGTTGCACTTTTTTTGTAGCATTTTTTCAAGAATAAAAAAATCCAAACACTGACAAATCAGACAGATTAAAGATAAAGACACAATCTCATCCACATTATCAAGAGATAAAAATCTGCTAGCATGTCTCTAAAAATCTCTGCCTGGCTTGTAAAAACTCCAACCATTAAAGACAAAAAACTGCCTCATAAGACCACATCCAATTTGTGAGGAATAAAAGGGGAGGGAAACGCCATTAAAAAGGACTTTTTTAAGGTGAAATACCTGCAAGCTTAACATAACAACCAAAACCATTTCAAAATTTGACTGCCATGGACATCAACATTAAAAATTCACATCAGGGCAGTGATCAGTGTTAATTCAGTCCCAATTAATGTTTCCGAACACAAATGCTGAGTTAATATGTGAAACAGACCCATTCTGAGTCAAACATACAATCCTGTCCAGATTAACTCAAATAACAAGTCAAATGTGGAAAACCAAATAGTTAGAAAAAATAACTGTTCATTACAAATTAAAAATATAAAATAAAATAAAGTCTTACAATAATAAATAAAATATAAATTGTGATTTTAACCAATCAATTTTTTTAATTTTTAAATAAAATAAATATATTAAATATTTAATTAATTAAATATCTTTGATTCAGTCATTTAGAAAACTTTTGAGATTAAGTCCCAAACAGTTATTTTCATTTTTAATTCAAATATCTGAGAAATTGAACAGCACTTTGAAAAACGTTAACACAAGCCTTTTTACATAGACGTCGCACAATAGATCCGCAACACAGTCTCTTCTTTACACTGCCTTTGTTTTTCTAACACTGAACCAAACAACGTCGGCATAATGCCGCTCCATTGTGTGATTTAAGATAGCAAGCCGGCATTGTGATCATTAAGTGGCATGACAGCCGTGACGTGTAACTCAGCGGCATCTAGTTTATCAGCCACATTTTCTAAACAATAACAATGGCATAACATGACAAAAAAACTATAAATTACCATGCCTCTTTTTTGTGGCGGCTGATCTTGTTCTTCACATGGAGGGTAAAAAGCTCAAGGACCTTGTCGTGACCCCAAGTTGCAAAAAACAATTTTGGTTGTCATTTTCCTTCTCTGAGTCAGCTCTTAATTGCTGCTCTATATTTTTAAATCATCAGTACATTAAATTGTCAGTACGCTGTCTCTGTCAATTCTGCAAACTTACTGCCTCCCTTGCAGTCTTGGGAAATACAAAATTAAAACCTTCCATTTCGCCTTTTTAACTTTTATACCGAACAGTGAGGAGTAAAATCAGCCCAATATTGCTGCCTTGAACAGACTGTGATAAAGAGGCTTTAGTGCAACCTGAGGAATGAAAATGATCATTAGCGCTTCACAAAAAGTCAATAAAGGAAAGCTGATCTTTATACTAATGACGTATGCATCTACATGCTTATTAACAGTTGTTTAAAAGACATCAGATTATCCAAACTATTTTTTTTTTAAAAAACACTCAGTGATGAAGAATAGCTTGGTAAAATTTTGCCTTATGACTAAATAAAGTGTCTAGACTTCAAGGTTGAAAAGAAGAAAGATGTGCTCCTGTGCACTCCTATTCTCCTGTTAAAGTGGGGTCAAGAAAGACCACATTGAATGATGAGCTTGAAGCCTCACCAAAAAACAGCCACTCTTAACCCGACATACCATGCAGCATCTCTCCAGCACAAAGACAAGCTTTATCCCCCTGCACTTAAGGTGCTCTCTCCTGAAGCCTCTTATGAGGTGGACTTGCTTAAAGTTTAATGAGATAGCTCGTACGGAGTAGAGGATCTGGTATGAAAAACCTAAACTCCAGCCATCGCTCCGGATCTGACACACAGCACGTTAGAGCGTACATTACTACACGACGCGGAGAGATCTGGAGGCAAAGGAAGAAGTGAATAAAAATACTGAACAAATAACACTTAATTGAGGTCAGTGTGATTGAACGCCGCACGGCTAGGATGGCTTCAACATGGGTTCCAGATGGCAGGCTGTTATTTCAATGTGCCCTGCTAATACTGCAGGATTCGACGCTGGTAACCTGAGTGTCCCTTGGGCCCCCCGGCTCCTCCACTGCAAGGAAATCAGGGCCAAGCTCTCTCCGCCGCTACTCTGCAGGTTTACTCAACTTCGAAAAAGGGGAGTGTTTGGGTATGGTAGTGGAGGAGGGGCGGGTGTGTGTGTGTGTGTGTCTAGAGGTGGGGGATGTGCAGTTATGCTGGAACAAAGCATGTTAACACCGTCTCTGTGTTTAACAAGTTTAGAAACAAGCAGGGGTTTCCTTCAAATCCTCATTGGAGGCTGGTTCACCGCTCCTTGACAGCAGGAGAGAATCTCAGAGTTTATGCTCATTTTTCTTCCCCGTGTTGCTTACAGTTTAACTAACTGAAACACACCTATTCTGTCACTTTAATGCGGGGAACATGGCACACGTCAATACCTCTCATTACTAATTCCTCAGAAAATTAGGAGGAAAGACACGGATCGATGACACCTCTTTGGAAACCAGTAAAATTCCTGCAGTGTTGTTCTAAAATAAAAAGTACATTTGAGAGTCGCTGCACTGCTGAGATTTTCCGTAACAATAGTTTTGGGTCCTTTCTGAGTATGGCCTTGTTTTTTTCTCCTACCTCTGTTGTATCCTTAAAAACTAGCCAACCATTTGAATAAGACTCTAATTTACATTGGGACTGTAAGCATTTCCTTCCTATGAAAGCATGCAGGCATAAGCTCTGGCCCCATGTGGTCCTAAATTGAAGCTAAAAAATAAATAGCATGAATGCTTGAATATAAACATTTTATTTCTTTGATAAGTGACAGAAATAGAAACAATCATAGCTTGACAAGACTTACTCCTGGCAATGCCTTTATTTGAAACGCACAAGAAGGATAAAAGAGACAGTGTGGCTAAACGCCTTCAGATAAACTCATCTACATTATGTATTTGTATGAATTTAATCTATAGCCATTTTCACACAAGACTAGAAGTCAATTATATTTCAAATATGAGAGCAGCCCATCATCCTGCGTTTTCAGAAATGCTTTATTACTAAACAATTTTATGGTTAATCAGAATAAAGGTATATTTGGATTAAAACTGTAATGAAGACACACACACACACACACACACACACACACACACATATCCAACAGTGCAGCAACATTATGCTAAAAAACATTAGCTTTCTTGGTGAATACATCTTAATAAAAAGTCACTCATAAAAAGGAGGCTTAAAAGCAGGGCAACAAGGATGCCGAGCTTTTAAGTTCCATCAGGAGTCATTTACATCAGCATGAAGCACATCTTGTTACGAAAATTTGTTTAAAACATGCTCAAGGGGCAGGCTTGTCTGCATACGGCCATTAGAAACTGAACACAAAATCTGATAATCAGTCTTATTATCCGCTGTTAGTAACTGATACAAACTCACATTATTAAGCTATAAACCTAACTAACTGCCCACTAACCTAGTGCTTCTGGTGGTGACAAAGTGTTCGAAAATATCCTACTGTATTCAATATTAAGGAAAGTTTTGCCGCCACTGGAAAAACATCATACCAAACTTCCTTTGAGAAACTTGATATATTTACAACTCCTTATGTGTCAACAAAATCTCTATAATCGAGAAACACAAGATAAAAGGTGTCATGTGTCAGCACTTTTCTTGTCAGTCTGGCATTTCACTGTGTAGCATCAGGTAAAAACACAGCATACAGATCTCAGCAGCAGCAAATGACAAGTCAAAACTCACAGCATGTTGTAAAATCCATATTTAGTCTTAGTTGCAAACCCTTTGTGGCAAAACGCAGCTTTCTTTTACCTGCAAAACCCCCTGCTGAAAATTCCACAACTCAGAGCATCCACAACACTGGCCACATGACTGTGGTGCACTGAAACTTTAAACATTTTTTTTTTTTTTTTTAAATGCCATAAAATTCTCTGTCACTTTAATAGAGAGGTTTTGAGGCAAAGGAAAAGTCTGTAGGTGAGACGTTTTATTTTTCAAAGTCCTTTAACCACTGTGTATTTTGATAACATGGCAGAGTGGAACCTTTTCTAAATAATCTTTGTTCCTCGTGACTGTTTCAGCACCTATACTGACCACCACATACTGTACCTGCAGGTGTCATTTAACATACATTAAGCTGAATATTGTTAATAATTTTTCATTTTGTTGGGTCCTTTGCCCTTTGATAAATTTTTGAAAAAAAGAATGAAAATTATGTTCAGTAAACCCGATTGAATCAGCCTAATCTGTCATTATCCACTACTGAAAATTATAGTGAACTTAAGCTGAACCAGAGTTTTGTGATCAATAGCCTTGAATGGGGCTGTTTTCATGGCAAGCACACACACACACACACACACACACACACACACACACACACACACACACACACACACACACACACACACACA
>JAQMCX010000055.1:3503089-3535200 GCA_029814765.1 Acanthurus leucopareius | reverse complement strand
CACACACACACACACACACACACACACACACACACACACACACACACACACACACACACACAAACACACACACACCATACACTCCACCACTACTGAAGAAATTTCCTACAACCCAGCATTAATAAATAATTATAAATATAATGTGTGATACGCTGATCTTGCTATGTTATTAGGAAACATTAACATAAATCAGAGTGGGTGAGACACTGTAGCTGCCACAGTCTACAATTTTATGGAAAATAATAAGCTTGAGGAAAATCTAAATCCTCATAATGAAGCATGATGTATTGCTCCAATTCTGAGGCATACTCTATATGTGCTGCATAAACAATACAAGTGTTTTCTTGTCAGTGCAAATTTTTATATTTTTCTGAGCATCCCTGCATATAAAATGATTAATTGTCTCTTTTTTGCATGTAATGTAACCATAGTTCTTACTATAGAACCACATACAGCTAAACCAAACTCAGGTGATCCTAGTTCCTTTTATTTAAAGCAATTCCATTTTTTAAATAAATTAAAAGTGTTGGACTGAAAGGTCAGTTTTAATGTTTTTTTAAAGTAGAACATTTTTTTAAGCAATTAGTACTTTTGTTGATTTATGTGATAAAAAATTTGAGCAATCTCTGTGAGATGAATGATGATTTTTTATAGGCTTTTTCTTATTAAAACTACTTCCTTTATAAGCTGATGATCCTGTGAGAACGAATTGGTTCAGATGTTCCCGGCAGAAACCAGCCAGATCAATTTCAAGGACTCAACTCCTGTCCTTTGGTTTCTTTCTCCGATTTTTTATTTATTTTGTTTAGTTTTCATCTTTTCTGTTTGATCAATCAGACTATAGTGTACACCACACTTTGGACTTCTTTACTGTAAAACAAATTTTAACACTTGGACAGCTCAGTCCCTTCACATGCCCCTTATTGATCCTGAGCTGCTTATGGAACATTTTGGATGAACTACTAGAAATGACTCACCTAAAATATCCTAACTGCTAAAAATATACGAATTAAATCAGAGATTAACCCTAAACAGTTATACTCAAAACTAATCAGATTATTTATTACAGTAGGGAAAAGAGCAAGATGTGTGTAGTATCAGTAAACACTGTTTAAAATCCTAATAAGGTCTTTCTACATAGAATAAAGAATTGTCTGTGCATTATGCTGAAAAACTTTCATAGACACAGATTGATGCAGAAGCGCCTTAAAGTCCTTGACCTGAAGTTAACATATAAAAATAAATAACTAAAAGAGGAGTTATGAGCTTTTCGGCTGACAGCCATAAATAATCCCTGCTATGGGTCAAGCTCTGTGCTATAGCGCAGCAGTTTCCTTTACTACAATATTCTTCTAACTCAGCACAACGGCAGCCTTCCCAGTCATGATCTAAATCACATAAGCTCCTTCAGTGTTTCTGCTTGTGTTCGCGCGAGTACAAAAACATTTCAGGCCCACACAGAGCTCCACTCACCGCTACGGTGGAGCTGGCCTGGATTAGTAAAAGCATGGAGAGAAAATAAAGGCAACTCATGACATCAAGTCATACCCGCCATATAAAGTCTGCACAGAACTTCCCCCCCAGTGTTCACTGAAGCTTCTCTTATTATCTCCTGCCTCACAATCTTTTCAATTGCCACATGTCATCAATACATGGCTAAGAACCACAATATCTTGGCACAGTATTTATAGTGTTGTGGAAAACGTTGCTTTGTTAGAACTCCTCCCTTCACCAAATGTCAAAAGTTTTCTGACATCTGTAACCTCTATTGAGGTTTTCAAATAAGGTTTTAAGTGTCTGTCGTCATATTTTATGACCTTGTGGCCCCACCCCACTCAAAAAAAAAGGGGGAATTCTCATCTTGTGTTACTTGACCGCTGGATCATTTGGAGGTTCAAGTAAAGAAATCTTCCTTTTAATCCCAAAAGGAAACTTTGAGCTCTGATCTGGAGCCAGTAAACGGCCCTGATCTGGAGCCAATAAAGGGCTCCAGATCGGGGTAAAATGGTGAGACTCCACGAGATTTTTCTTCCTCCAGACACTCCAGTCTACCCCCTGACTTTCTCTGAGGTGCAATCACCACCATCAGCTGTCTGCCAGCATCTGTCCTCCCTCCTCTGCTCCTCAAACCCCCACAATGCTCAAAGCCCCACTGTTATGTTGCTCTGCTAACCTGGGCTTGTCATTAATCCCAACTCTAAGGCGAGCAAGCCTGTAACCTAGTGCCTCTCCCTATCTGTGTTGCATTAGACATGAATGTGTGTCCTAATCTTCTCTAGATGCTTGCAATACTCCTTATCTGAAGGGATATGTGTGTGGATAACTCAGCAGCTTAACCAGGTCATTGTTTTCCTTCCTTGTGAGCAGCTGTCTCTACAGGTATCTTTACACATGAGCCCTGTCGGTTTCTTTATGCTCTCTGGAATAAACTGGCCTTTGTTTATTGCAATAGAGAATTTTGTTCAAAAAAGTTCAGAAATAACTTTAGTGTACCAATTAAATGTACTCATTCCAAAAGAATTTATCAATTAAAATGCATTACTGCATGCGTAGTCATCTTTTGACTCTGCCAGAATCAGTCATGGTAAGATATTTAAGTAAAACCATATGATGATATTAAGTGGATGACCTGTAAAACATTATATTATTCATGACCTGTTTTACATTTAAAGTGAGATACCTACATGCAGTTATAGGAACCAAAAAAAAAACTGAATAATTTATTATATGTGTAGCATGTCACCACAAAATGATTACTGTGACACTTTTGTCTTCATGATTATTTGCATACATCACAGCCATCTCTATTGATTAGCATCAATATTCAGATGAAAACTGAGAGTACTTTTTCTCTGGAAGCAAATTCGCCATTCTATCAGCCCAGTTGGCGCACGCACGATAACTAATAAGTTCCATGTCTGCATCTAATTACTGTACAAAGCAAACGGAGTAAGGAAAAACTGGAGGAATGAAAAATCCATGTTTTAAAATGAGCCCAAAAAGCAAGACAGCAATTCTACCAAGTTGCTCATTTTACACAACGCTGCATTGAACAATGAGAAGCCGAGCAATAGAGACATGAAGCAGTGTGTGGGTGGCTCAGTGGGCAAGAGGCAGAGACAGAGATGTGCCAGAGCTCTTTTCCTCCTGATTAAAACCGTTCATTTTTTTTTAAAGACTCAAAAATCAAGGGGCAAAATTGGGTTAAAAGTGGGTTGATTTTCTTTCCTAACCTTAAGCTGATTCTAACATAAAGTCATTTCAAAGAAGCAGCATAAACTCCTGGCTAGCATTTACATTTCTACCTGCTTTGTGACACTTTGACAACATCCTCAAATCAGCTTCTGTTGGACATGATTTAGGAGCAGATGGTCCCTGTTCCGCTGGAAAAAACCTCCAACCAGCAGCAGCTAGATATGTAGTGACTTTAACAATAGATTCAGTATAAAACGATGCAACGCGGGAGTCAGCTGAGATAGAGAGACTTCAGCATACCGTAACCACCATATTACACCAGAGCATATAAATGACTGGCATCACCGGTGAAGCATATAATCAGCAGGTAAGACAGCCAGATTACCAAAACAAATGCAGATATAAACTGCACTAATTGATTAGGACCAGAGAAGCAGCAAGATGTAACTGAAAATATTTGTACATGCACATTCAAATATTATCAGCAGACGGCTCATAGCTTACTTTTATTCACCGGTGTCCTGGTAAGCCTTCTCTTTTGACAGAGTAACAAGGGGCTGGAGGCTCCTCTATTTTCCAGTGAAACTTTATGATTTAAGATGATAGGCTGCATGTATGTTTCACATAAAATACTTTGTGCAGCCTTAAAACAGATGCTTCCAACTGGAAAAGGCTGGAAGGGCACTTGGGAGAGTCAGTGGTTTTGAAGTGCATTGAGTCTCTGTTGGTGCATGCATGCTGTGGCAACCCCATTATTTATTTAACAGTGCGCATGTACTACATATCAAACAAAATACTTAAACTTGCAAGGAGGATATGCAAAAGAAAATGCAAGCTGGCTGTGAAATTAAGAATATGCTCTCTGATCCAAGAATACATTGCATTATTGAGTAAAAGGTCACACGCCGATGCAGAGGACCATCAAACAGTTTGTATGCTCAGCTTATTAGTGTTTTCTGCCCAAAGGTCACTCAATTAATCAAAGCATTAAAAATGCTGTTTTACATGATTTTAACAATTTTGAACATCACTTATCAAGAAATAGATGATGCCAGATTAGATGAGAGTTACTCAGGAACAGATGTTTGCATGCTAAATGGTTACGTTTCCAACAACGCGTTCTATGGTTTTTCAAGACTATCTTAGACCAATACTCACATCTCAACATACTATTGCTGAAAAAATAATTTGAGCAGTTTCTCAATTCTCTGAACATTATTTACTATGGGATACAGGCTGACATACTACATAGAATTTGTACTAACTGATTCAGAAATAGTCAAAATGAAAATTCCAATGCCTCTATGTGACTATATACATAAGCAAGATTCAAAAATAAGCAAGAAAATAAGCTATTACTACATATTTATACTTAAAGATCGCCACCAGGTTGGATTCCAAAAATTTAAACTATTTTTTATGGCAAAGTACCGAGGATGAATTTGAGGCGTCTGACAGCCTGAAGAAAGATGCTGCTCTGTTGTCTGGAGGTACAGAAGCAGAACAACTGGCTAATAACATAACATTTTATGTTGGCCTTGCTATCGAGTTATATCTTGCTTTTGGCTTTTCGTAACATTACTAATGAATGTCAGTAACTTTAACTTTAGCTCAAAGGTTCCCTTCTTCTAGGAACTGTGTTTTTCTTATGTAAACGTCCTCTGAAATTCCAGTCTTCACTGAACTGAGTTGTATCTGTACAGTTTGTCTCTAAAGAGCTGTCCTCTCCCTAAAATCTGAGATCCACAGATACTGTTGACTGGTAATGTAGATTTGATATGTCACAATTCAAATGCCCATCACAGGCGAAGAAACCTGAAACCTCCAGCACAGAAAAGAATAGTCTGTACAGAGAATAAGTCTGCATTAATATAGTGAAACATCTAAAACTACACATGAAAGAGTGTTGAGGCCTTGGATGTGAACCAGAAACTAAAGCTTCCTTCCTCTAGCTACCAAATAATTCCTGTATCGATCTATGATCACTGTAACACCATGGCGGATATAATTGCATGTTTCACATCAACTAACAATGTGTCAACTACTGCCAGCATGATGGCACTGTGAGGATTATCAGGATTGCTGGCCAGGAAGTAGTTTCTTTTTAAGTTATCCTATCAAAAAACATTTGTGAACTTGAATCAGAAATCTGAAAAAATAAAGCTTTTCAAGTCTACAGAGGTGACAGGATGATATTAAAAGGATAACAATATATAATTTAACCTTCATATGAACCCAGGATTGTTCAATCAAAAGACCTCAAGTATTTTGAGTGCTAAGCTTTTCTTCTTAGGAATTTAACTCTCTGATGCACTGCTTACTACACTTGAGAAAAAAACACGATCTAAAAACAAAGTTTGGATTTTACATTGAAGTGTCATTTAGAAATGTTAAGTTAGATCTATGCTTTCTTTATTTTATCAAAGTGTACTGACTTTTACAAAAAAAAACAGAGCAGAATGGAAGCAGTTGGTCCAGGCGTTCTTCTGCTGGCAGGTAAAACTCTTCATGCATTGTAACACCTGGGCGCTCAGCGAGACACAACAGATTGTGAAATAATTTCAGCACTGACAACAAAAAATGTCAGCACATCTCTGAAAATGTCATATTTTTAAATAAATTTTTTAACACATTTTTCTACACACACACCACACTTATGCTAATTTTATAGTGCCAAAAAAAGTTTCTGCCAAATGAAAGAAGACAATATGCTGGCCCTCAGAGCTTTCTAAAAATCTGCCTTTTATGCATTCACTGAAAAAGAGAGAAAAAAGAGCACCAACTGTCACTAAAGTTGTTATTATCAAATATTACCAAATAAAAAAAGTGCCAAGTACAACCCTCAGGTCTGACTGAATTACCACCAGCTCCAAATCTGTCAGGTCTTTGTCAGGATTGAGGAAAAAATTCAACTGAAACAGTGTATAAGCTGCCCTTTCACTGTTTCTTTCAATCGAGGTCTTCAGTGTTTATTTTTACGTAGCACACACCCACAAAGACACACACACTTACACACATACAGACACACACACTTACACACATACAGACACACGTATGCATGCACACACACATACACACACACACACACACACATGCATCACAGTTATGCAGCAGCGTGATGTGCAAATATTGCTTCAAGACCATTGTTATAAGCACTGAACAGCTGGTTTTACTTCCAAATACGCAACCGTGCAGCTTGAACAGAAGTGAGTGGACCTGTTAGATACTGAAATGGAAATCTAACATTATGATGGGGTATTATTATGGTGTGGTATGTGAGACAGATTTTGTTTTTTCAGACAACTAATTAATAAATGTGCCTGGTTAATTTTAAGCAGTGAAAGCAGTATTAACAATATCAAAAGCTAGTATTTAACAACAACAAAAAAAACTGATACATTAAATAATGAGAATAAAAAATGAAAAAACCCTGAAAATACTACTTAACATTTAAGAAAAGACAGCAATTTTGAACATTTCTTTTAGAATTTTGTTTGTTCTTTTTCTTGCAGCTAAAGGATGAGACATTGCCATTATTTTTTACATTGCAAAAAAATATTATACCGAAAATTTTTTTAGCTGCCTCATTAGCATTGTTGAGTTTTAGCTTCCCGAGCAGAATTCAGCATAGACCCAGTTCATTCCGAGCGAGAGGAGAGTCCCACATGTTTGATTTGGTTTCCCGCGATTCCTCAGGCACCACGTACCACACACATCAGAACTTTGGGACCCGAAAGTTTGGGAAGTGGTTGATGATATGCAACTGTAATGTTGATTTTCCACTGGCATGATATTGCACGCTTCAGCTGAAATGACTTCTATTTGCAGTCCATCCTCACAGCAGGGGGTGACCACGCTGACGCACAACACAGCGGTCCTGCTTGGGAGACGGGCCAAGCCATGATGGGTTCCTGCCATCAAACCAACTCTGTGAACGTCATGGAGAACTTGGCACAACATATTAAGTTACAACATGTGTGGTTCAAAGACTAAGTATATTTAGGTTATCATGGTGTTTTGGGTTTTTTTCGGTTGTTGTTTTTATTTTTGGGTGACTCTAACGTAATGTGGGACTTGCTATTCTTTGGCACTTTGTTTCACTCCTACATTTCCGTGTTTCTACCTCAGTCTGAAAAATAGCGGCATTTCTTTTTTCTGAGGTTTCCCCTGCTATTTGAGCTATTATGAGGTGTTCTGTAAGTGTAAAAGCTTGAATATAAAAGACCTCCACTAGATAATTACTAAGCTTTTATTGTGAAGCTATTGCAAGCCTTGTATAATTCTGAAGTTTGAGACTACAGACTACTTGTTTGTGAGGAACATTTGCATTTAAATAGTAAATCACCTCTGTCTTAGCAGATCTATAAGAGAACAGAATGAACATATAAGAAACAATACAGCCTCAACTGCAGTGGTAACAGGAAGAAATGTAAGGTCTTGTTATGTTTGGTCAAACCTGATCTCCATCTCATCTCCAAAGTAAGCAGTCTCCTGCCTTTTTTCGTGGAAACAATAGCAGTGCTGTGTCCGCGTTGTGATCACAGCTGCTCGCTGTCTGACACATACGTGAGCCCAGTCTGATGAATACCTGCCATTAGAGGATCTACAAGAATTTTTAGAAAGGAGAGAGCAGGAACACTAGAGAATGGGTTTCACATGCAATGTGGCCACATTTTCCCTTATTAGTGCCTTTGCTCTACATGCATACAATAAATTGGGTGTGTGTCCTATACCTATAAGTGCTGTCTGGGGATTGTGCTGATATTTTGCCAGGCATTCTCCATAAATACTGTGAAAAATGTCCTAACTTACATAGAATATATCTGAGGATTGTAGACTGTGTTACATGTTGCTATGATAGAAATTCAGCTGTTCTTTTTAAAATAAAAAAAAGATGGCTGGCATAGTTAAATGGAGCATTAGGAATTATTCTCCCTCTCTATTACAGTGCAGCATGTACAGTAAGTAGTCCTGTATAGCACATTTGGAATTGCTTATCTAGACAACTTGTCAAGGTAAATATTCCCTGAGCTCTTAAATATCACAGCTTGACCTGCTGTGTATCTCGCTGTCATGATTCACTGAGGTTTCTCCCCATCCACAAAAGGACCACAACAGTTGGCCTGGTCAAGTTGTGCAACTTACTGGGCTATTATGAAAATTGCTCCTACATATACTGAAGTAGGGGTGCTATCCAGCATCTTAATAGGTTTCTGTAAAATGCCTTATTCCTACAACCAAGTTATAAAGAGCCATGTGAGAAATTTTCCTTTACATCCGAGCCACTTTAGCAAATGAATGCTTACCATGAATATAGTAAAAATGAGGGGGCCGTAAATGCTTTTGTGATTCTAATACTAAAGAAATTCCTACATGTGTTTTCTGCCTACTGTATATAAATGTTCTTATCTGTTTTCTTTGAACTAAAATGGATCAACCATATCTCAGGCCAGAGGAAGTAAGAAAAAGAAAAACTCCTGGATACAAAAAGATTTTTGTCAACTAATTAACACCCTCATCTTGAATCTTAAATAGTATGCTTAACATCAAAGCTGCTCAATTTTACACCCTGCTACATCACAGGTGTGAATTTCCATTTATACCAACTTTGGATACTGTAGGCTGAGAGCTTGTGCATGGCAGTTTCCATGTGTGTTGATGAAAATGTTAAATTTTAAGGGTATGGGTTAAATCAGTCCATATGAAATTAATTTTGGTTAAGCTGGAGGAACAACTACACAGACTGCTATGAACAAATAAGGAAGAGTTCCTTTTCTAAAGTAATATTATTATAAGATGGGAGTATGAAAAACAATGTAGTAAGGTCGTATAGATGATTATAGATAAGACAGACAATCTAAAGGCAAAGTGTATAGTTAGAGGGCTGGACGATGTCGGGGCCAGAAGTTTCCCTTAACTAGGTTTCCTTGGATAAATCAAAAGGTTTGACTATTACCTAGGGCAACCATTGCCATCCCAAAATGTTCTAGTAAAAATTACAACAATAGTAAAATATACAACTTGGATTTTTTTTTTTTTTTAGATTTCTCATGTCTGCTCAGCTTAATCAACCATTTGGTAGTGCCATGAGCCAGAAAGCAGATGTTATGCATGAAAGTTTTAAGTAAATGACATTGAACCCAGTTAAAAAAGCAGTAATTATAATCTGACAGTACATGAAAAACAAGATTAACTAACTATCCAGCCATATTATTGCACTAAAATTGGTATCAAGTTATTTACAAACTACTGTCAGATCATGCATACCGTTTTGTCTGTTGCAAGTTTATGCAACAAGTTGAAGAGAAAATAGGATAACAATTGTTGCTTATGTGATGCAAAGTAGCATGGGGCAGCAACTTCTCTCCACTTGTGTTACAGCCCGCATTCTGTGGTGTTCAGAGAGTTAAGGTGCTGAAGAATAAATCTTTTGTAAATTAGATATTATTTATTCATAAAATTTATTTCTAATGTTAAGGTGACTGATTCAGATGCAGGCTGAGCAGCACATTAACCAACAGATGGTGAACAGACTGTTTTGATTGGAACTACTTGGTAGGTGTCCTGTATCAGAGATAATGGACACCCTGCAGCCAATCAGAATTGATTATTCAACCAGACCATGGTTCAAAAGTTGTAAATTTATCTTTACTGAAGCCTTAAATGGATAATAATGCCCCCCTAGAAAATCAAAAAATTGTTTCTGTTTTGTTTTTTGTAAGAAAATTTGGTATGTTATTTAAGGAGATAATTTCAGTCGAGAATGTATTGATGGACTATAAGTAAATTTCTTTCTTTCTTTTTTGCTAATCATTATGTACCCATTTATTTACCCTGCCACATTATTTGAGGAAACTGCTACTAGGCCAGAATATTACTGATAACTTGTGTTACTAAGAGTATCAGCATCCTGAATTGGTTGAAAGTACTGTGCCAGTGGAGAACTCCACAAAACGTCACATTTAATGAGACCTTCTACAGCACAGCAATACAAGATCTGTGTCAGAAATGAATAGAAACTGCCTTACTTAATAATGCCACCATTTTCAACAGTCAAAGGTCTGATACATTAAAACATGACTGAAATTTTCACATCCAAATAACAAGAAGTAAAGAGGATGTTTTATACATATGCAGTCAGCAGTTTTCAAGTCTGTAGCATTCTCTTTTTCCCTTAAATTAGCTTTCCAGTGATACGTGTGACTTTTAAACAAAACCATGTGCAATGTGTCTACACTGATGTTGAGACAAAACAAAGGTAAGTCAGTAACATGAACAACATTCAAAAGCTGCTCAGAATAATCAAAACTGAAATCTCACCAAGATGGATGACATGAGTTGGAAATCTTGGCCGAGTGGAAATGAGCTGAGCCAAAACATTTCAAAAGGTCTCAAATGTTGCATTTTGTACCTTTGAGACACTTTGCTATGATAATGATAGGCAAGAAGCAATGCCAGCATGGAAGCTCGAAGAGGAAATCTTCCCATTACTTATAACAGATGCAACATGTTCATGACTCTCAGTGTAGCTTTCGTGAATGGTTTTGAGTTCATGTTATCAGTTCTCACGGAAAGGAATATGCATGTACTATGGATCAGGAGAGAAATACAAACAAAGCAAACACTTTACATCTATTAGCATGCCAAAGCAATGTGTTGCTGCTTAGGCTTAGTTGCATGCAATAAGTGCATCTTGGCAGAGCAATGTCAGCAGCAGCGGCGGCCAAAACCTCCTGTCCCTGTCGAAATTGCTGGGATTAGTTCCTCAAGTTTACATGAAAGTATCAAGTTGCTCAAAACATTCAAATGTACCAGCACGACTATCATGCATATGTATCGTGCTGAATGGACTGCATGTCTGTGGCGCTCTGCTAGTCTCACTGATCGCTCAAAGCCCTTTACAACACAAGTTAGCGTTCGCCCATTCACACACACAAATTCAAACAATGGTGGCAGAGGCTACTATACAAGGTGCCAGCTGCTCATTGGGAGCCATATTCACACACACACACACACACACACACACACACACTAGCTCACACACCAAGAGGAGCAATTAGGGGTTCAGTATCTTGGCCAAGGACACTTCGGCAGGCAGACTGGAAGAGCTGGGAATTGAACCACAGACCCTCTGATTACTGGACGACCCACTTGAATTCCTGTACCAGAGCCACTCCCTCTTATATTTCTTTAAAGCTCTCCTTAAAATTAATCAGCAAATCAGTAGCTTCCTCCAAAAAAATGTATGTAAATGTGTATTGTAATGATGGTGACTGAAAAATGAATAAATAAACAGCATCAAACCCACGGGAGGTATTATTTACCATGTCACAGTTTTGTAAGGGAGAGGTCAACAGATTCTGCTTCCGTTTTCAGCTTTGGCATTTCATATTTGAAAAATGAGGCCTGTCACTAAATGTCATCTAACCGCCTCTTTGTCATCTCATCACTCTTTTCTCAACTTGTCACATTGAAGCCCAGTCTGTGACATGAGCAAACTGTTACCTTCCTTCCAGGCAGGCTAGTGGGCTTTATTAATATTTATAGAATAACAGCTTAAGGCCAGCCCCCTTGAGAGCTATCACTCCACTTTGCTGCCTAACACTTGCAAAATATATTGACAACTCCTTTTCAGCACTCCCTTTCCCTTGAAAACAGCCCTTTTCAGATTTGCAGCAGGTCTAGAAAGTATGACAGTTTTTCTGTGGGTCCAAAGAAAAGACTTTTCCTCCCATTTGATTTGACTGCTTTCATAATTTAGAAAGCTCAAGTTTTTTTTTTTCATATTTGAGAGAGAAATTTTAACAGAAATGGAACTGAATATTTGTTTTACTGAATTAAAAATGAGGCACAAAAATGGGGTGTCATGGGTGTCACCTGGTGAAAAAAAAAACAAAACAGGTGCTCTGATGATGAGTACAACCAGCCTGTTTTTCAGCGATTTTTTTTTCCAGGACCTTTATCGGTACTGAAAAAAATCCCCTCATGTCACTTGTCTCTTGTCAGTTATTGACACTTGCAAAGCTCCTTTGAGGGGGGAGGTAACATGCACGTGGACATAATCCCCCCCTTTGATTTTTTGTCCATGTGTTGTGAGATACTATCTGATTACTTGGATTAGCAAGACACACAGAACAAAGAACACAAAATTATTTCATCCCTCTTTCCCCAAAATAAACATTTCCAGAGCCAGCCTCATGCTAACAGGCAGTCTGTACCATCCTGTAATGTCATGGTTACTCTGGCATGTAGCATGCCAGGTGGTGCTGGCTTGAGTTTGGGAGATTTTCGCAAGTTTCCTCTCTGACTAAGCTTTTAAACTTCTAGATGCCCTTCTTATCACAATTCCTTAAATGCCTCAGGGTTCAGGTAACAGCGTGCAGTAAAATCCCAGTGTGGGAGAGGCATATTTCTTTACTTTAGAGAGTAGCTGCTACTTTATCTTGAAGACATCTATCGTCTGACTGTGTAAAAGGGAAGAAATGAGAACTGAACTTCCCCAAAATGATCCCTTTAATCATGGCTAGATACATAAAGTATATCCTGTGAAACGGTTCTATTACTTATTAACTTTCACTTCAGTTTCAGAAGTATATAAAATTAATTGCGTGCCATTTGGAAGACAAGGTAATAACAGAAGCTGACAGGAAGCTGGTGCCCACTAACTCAAAAACAGCTCTGATCTGAAAATGTTTTAATGTCTTAGGGGGCTTAATCAGTGAGGAGTATGATAAGCTTTTAAATGTCCTGCACCTTCTCTTTAATATAGCCCTAATTTGTATCCTTTAAAAAAAATGCCTCTGTCACAGCAATCACAGCTTAAACTCACAGCAGCAAATTAGCATGAGATCTGACAGACTTTCTGCACTGAAGTCAAGCACTGTGAAGTTAAACCTTGGAAATGGTTTGTGATGCTGAGGAGAAGAATTTTTCGTAGGCCTCCTTCAGTCAGGCCTGCAACAAACAACACGAGCTGAAAGCTTTGTTCTCAAGAGCGATCTGTACAGGAGTTTAATTTGCAATGCAAATAACTCAATACATACGTGGTCATTAATGTATCACTGCTGGGTAAAAATTTAACATTATTTATCCACACATTGTCAAAACAAGTAAATGACCTAGAAATTAAAAGGGGGCAGTTATTCTACAAAGATTTCAGTAACATATATTTATACCATGGTGATTATCAAAACACTCATTAGTTTCTTTTGTTAATCAGCAGCTAAAAACTACAAAAGCAATCTCTCAGAAAAAAAAAAAAAAAATTATTGAAATAACTGACTAATTTAGAAGACTTCACTGTTCAACACCGACCAGATTTCAGCCATGTTCATCCCACGTTTTTATGACACATGACAGTATGCACAGTTCTGCTGAAAACAAAGGCATTATGGTAGTTTATTACACCCACCATTCACTCCTCTGATATAGAAAAATGCCACATACACAAGTTAGTAAAAAACAGAAGATCAATAGATATCAAATTCTATAAGTTGCCATCACCCCCCATTCAAGTCCTTATATTTGTTAAGATATAACATTTAAATATAAGCTTCAGTTTCCATTCATTAACTGTAAACCATGTAAAGTTCTGATTGAAGTGTGGTCACAATATCATTCACTTTTTCATTACACAGTTATATTGACTGCAGCCTTACTGTACAGTATATATTGCTTGTCCAACTGTAAATCACTAGGGTTTAATTACCTGCAAATTAACTGCTGTTTCACTATCTTGCATAAGATTATCCTGGTCATGATGAAATGCCACTGGGGAGGCTGTTATGATGGGAGGATTCGAAGATGCAGAAAATATAAGATGCCACTTTATTAGTCTGATAGCTGCAAGGACTGGGACGCCTGTCAGCTAAATCGCCCTCATAATGTGACCTTCAAACACTGTAAGGACGTCTTATTATTGCTGTCACTTTTTCCGAGTTCAACTTGCGTTGAAGTTCAGTCGTCAAATTACAAGCTTTTTTAACTGCTGCCCGCAGCCGCAGCGGGCCACGGTCTGCACACAACAACGAGAGTGGGGCAATTTGCTGCAGTGCATTTAACTCTAGTGGTGTAAAACACATTGACCCGACAGTTGGGCAGAGTCAGTTTGAGAGCAGTAGTTGGGAGCAGTTTGAAATGGTCAGCCTCAATTTCTCTCCATCAGTGGACAGTTTTTTTAGGACGTGATGGGCAATCAAACATAGAGGTTTGTAAGGCCAGCAGTGCCAAATCTGCTCCATTAGAAGAAATTGTTTGATTACACTTACTTTGACATTAAATTTTTTGAAGCCCCCCCTTTTTTTTGGGTTTTGGACTTTCTCTCTCTACTTGATTTGCTGCCATAGGTCATTGTTTTGTTTTCAACAATTTTTATTAGCACATCTGAGCAAAATCTGCTTCCCACCAAAAACTGTTTTCATCAGTCAGTGTGACTATGATCTCACTAGCCTTATCAACATCTGATTTCAGTCTCTGCAGTACATGTAAACTAAAGTGGATCTGCTTTAGCTCCTCTGATACGTCTTAAGTGATCCACAGAGAAAACATCTGGCAAGTAAGCAAACAGATAATAAATGGATTATCAGGCAATCAAGAAACTAAAAAGCAGTTGATGTTTTTTCTATTTAAAATTACCTCTTGTGGAGATAAGCAAAACATTAAATGGACCTATTTTTGCTTTAGATATATTTTATAGCAAATAGCAACTTTGATGGTTAGACAGTATAAACGGTATGGCAGCATTTTTTGGGGTGCAACCACATTTTGTGTTGTGCTTTAGGCAGCATATGGCAAAGATAGTGACAAAACTGCTACCTTTTCTTTGATTTTCTAGTATTTTTCATACTTTATTAAGAAATAACCAGAACTTCCATCATAATAAGGGAGATCAGACTAAATACTAGTGTTCAGGCCACACTTAAAGGTGCTAAACTGGAGGATTATAATCTGAAAATATGTGGATATGCTGAGAGAATAGAGTTGGCACCACTAAGTGCACCTTGTCCTGTGAAATGGGCTCCATATTATTTGGCTGTTAACAACCGTGCAAGGCAACCATCAGATCTAATGACCCTCTCATGATGGCTGCCCATCCCATTACTAGACCTGAACCATATTTAAAAGTGGGAACAAGAGACTGTCAGTTGAAGGCATCATTATGCTTTCTATCTCTGAACCACTTCTTGTGCATAAAAAGATTAAAAAAACAACAAATCGTACCCTAGGGCTTGCTCGAGCTGCTAAAATGTAAAGTTCTTGCTGTGTGTTCGAATTATTTCACCCCTGATGAAAGTACTGGCTTTGTGAATTTCAAAGATGGAGGTTTTTTAAGACTGTAGAGATGGGACTTTGATTTAATTCCGGGGTAATTCTAAGGCTGTGAAGCAACTACCTTGTTAAGTGCATCTACAGTTTCTTTAAGTTCTGTTCAACTTTCTTTTTCACAGCTCATGCCACCTACATCTAAAACCCCCGACCCATGTGATCCAACTAATTCGCCTTCCTTCGAAATTCTGCTTGTTATCTGGTGTTTGCATGTGAGAAACTCACATGCTGACACATCTAACATATTCACCACGTAGGGAAAAAATAAAACTATTATTGATGTGGCTTGTCCCCATCAAAATGCAAGAAAATGCAAAGCTCTTGTCTGTCTTGTTTGCATAAGATTTCATACTCATACATCTTAGGGAATGTCCTTTAGCCATTGGTTTTACACACCCTGTTGTCATATTTATGAGGATTCCCAGAGTCTGCCTTGAATCATAAAGTGGGGGTCTTTTATGTATGCGTCACCTACAGAAGCAGGCAACAGTAAAAGTAGCCAGTGGCTTGAGAATTAAACCTAATGATGTACTTTTTTTCAACAATCTTACTTTTTTTACCTTCATCCTTCTTAAAAGAAATCAGGAGTTTTGAGATGTTATAAAATGTTGTGAGAAAAACATCTTTTTATCCCTAAGATTAGATAAAACGCAGGTTTGGCTAATGGTAAGACATGTAACTTTGAAAAAGGTGCACAAAAATGGATATTTTTCTGTGTAACATACATGAAGGGCTGTTTGCATTATTTATGTACAAGATGCAGGATTAATGCATGAGGTTGGACTCTCAACAACAGCCATTACTGCGCTCTCACTTGGACTGTCCCCCAGGCTGCTCTGAGGATGGTGTTTCTGCTCTGTGAAATAATCTTAAAAGATCTTTAATTACATGGAGAAGATAGCAGATTATGAGACAAACTTGAAGAGGATAATGCACTGCTGTGGCACTGAAATAGACAAGGATATATCAAAGCAGAGTGTGTTAGGATAATGAGTACCACACCTGCAGATTGTCATTAGCTAGTGCAGCAAGGAGAGTCCCCTTAAAAAATTGCTACATGAGTATGAAATGTCGGACACAAAGGGGAGTCTGTTGCCGTGGGCCCAGGAGGAGAAATACTACCCCCTGTCTGGGAGCTCAAGTGCCTAATTTCAGCCCCTCCTAAAGTACTTTGTTTGAGTGATTCTGACTTTCAGAGCACCAAACAGGTGTAAAATTCCAGTTCTTTAAAAAATGGATCTGATAGTTTCAGAGGAAAAGTGAATACAGCAATGTTCCAGGGTTACAGTGAATGTGAAAACACATCTAACATAACTTGGGTTTGTTTGGCGTCCCAGCACACCTCATATCAGACAAATGTCTCTTTGTTCTCTCCACCCCCACCCCCCACCCCCCATCGCCTGTAAGTATAAAATGAGACAAAACCTACATTTCACTTCACCTGGAAATTTGGATTTCACATTGCTTTATCAACTATACATGCATCAATGCACAGAGGTCATTGGTAGTATTTTAGAATCAATACAGCAAAATAAAGTTAATGGCTGAAGTAAATGATTCATGTTCATTTAATTTTTTTTTCAACCAAGATGATACTGACAACACTCACTGTCAGGCTCACTATTATGATTTCCAGGCTCTTATTTAAGAGATATTTAAAAATCTTTATCTTTATTACTATCATCATAAAAAGGTGTCTGACACGAATTTTTTTTGCTTCACCCTCTCAAAAGAACTCCTGAAGATTTCTATAAAAACCACCAAAACGCACAAAACACGCACACTGCTTTGAATAAACACTTGAACTCTATTTTTAAACACAGGTCAGGTTGACAATGGGCACAAAAATAACTTTCAACTCAATCCTCTGCTTTTCCAATTAGAATAATGCAGCATATAAAGTTAAAAGACAGAGCTTGGATTTAAAGTTGCAGGTATGAATCTGAGGTCGCTGTGTGTGTGTGTGTGTGTGTGTGTTTGTATGTAGCAGCTATCGGAGGCGACTGTGCTGAGGAGGAAAACTGTGAACACTGAGTGTTTTTCAACAATCACTTGGTCACTCGGTGACACCACATGCTTTTGATTTCTGCAGTGTCATGAACTTATCACGCAACGGCTGGAGCTGTATTGTTAACATTTGGAGAGATGGGGGGGTTGCGTGTTCGTGTGTGTGTGTGTGAGGGAGTGTGAGCGTGCATGTGTGGGTGTGCGTGTGTGTGTGTGAGAGAAGGTGCCGTGCCCAGCTTTCATGTCCAATATAGTGGTGCGATTGTGACAGCTACAGATTAGTTCTACGTGTGATAAATCACAGGATGACAGACTGCAGCTTCAACTAAACATAATGCTCCAGGCTAAAAAATCCACCTCTCCTCTTGCTGCATTCAGCGCTGCTAAGTTGAGCACGTACGAAAGGATCACTGACTGTGCAAATCTGCAGGCCAAGCGGATGTATAATTAACATGTAAATATCAAATATAGTAGTTTTGACTTTACTTGACATCAATATCTGGTTAATTTAAAGGCATTCTGTTGTGCAAAGCAGGTAAATGCTGCTCTGCTGATTATTTTCATTGAACAAGATATCCTTTCTATTATCATATTTTCCCCCGATGAGCCACACAAGATCATGGAGGACGTGCTCTTCACCATCCACGGTGTCCATTTCTCTTAAATGCAACCATTCCCTCCCTAGATGACCGTACAGTTCTCACAGCAATTATTACTTGAAATACACAATATCTTCCTAGAAAACTCCGGGGGGACAGAGGCATTTCATTGTTTCCTCTCTGTCATCGTTCTGCCCCCAAACGCTGCCAACGTTAGTTCAAACACAACAATCGTTTATGGAATATAACAAGGTCCAACTGCAACTTACATGTCATCTTTTTTTCTTAGCAATCTGTCCTTAGGAGAATAGCTGTGCATCCAGCTCACAATGAAACAATAACAAAGGCGAAAAAAAAAAAGAAAAACAAGCAACAGATTTTTCATTTGCGATCACAAAAGGAGGGTTGTTTCCCCTCTTATCATGCAGAGAACTAGTGCTGAGGCTGCTTCTTGAAGCTCATCAGCACGACAAAGACAACTGGGAGAATGCAGCCTTGTTCTACAAAGGTTAACCTCGGCGGGACCTAACAACTTCAGACTTTTCATTTGATGCCTCCATGAAACACTTGCGGTGGAGGATGGAGGGCCCCTGGATTCCCTTGGATTTAACCTCTAATATCATAGGTCATGCATCCTGCCACAGCAAATGGTGGCACTTGTGGGAGCTGTTGTATGCAAAAAAAAAAAGAAAAAGAAAAAGAAAAAGATCCTCTCACACATGCAGTATTTTTTTTTTTTTTTTGATGCTTTAGAAGCCAGCAGAATGTCCTGGGAAAAGCCTGGCTTTCACTATGCCTGGAAGTATAAAGTATTTTTTTCTGCATTTTAAAATCAATCTTTAAAACATTTACTTAGATCACACTGGCTCAGCTGCACTTCCTGACAACTAATGGAATTTATTGAGGTTCTTTTTATTTAAAAGATCGATTCACCTTGTTTTCACATTTCATTTTTTTGCACAATTCCTGAATAAACTTTTGCAACAACTTGAAAAATTCTGCATTGATTTACAACACCAATGAATTCACACTTGTGTAACGTAACATGTGCCCAAAGTCTAGTATGAGTATGAGTACTACTACACACTCAGAGGTGTGTGAGTGTGTTATTCTAACAAGTTGCCCAATCAGAGTGCAGAGCTAGTCTAAGCTGTGTGTAGGACCCCAACAATGACTCCCAGGGGTCCAACCTCCGCTTTTTTACTCCTTCAGTCTCAATTGTTAGTGGACTGCAGAACATACAACTGGAGAGGTTTCTTAATTTCCTGCACCTAATTGGTTTGATTATGACCCCAAGTCATGATGCAGTTTTTAAGTCTCTGCCTCATAAATTTAACAAGACAGAAAGTAATTAACCTAAATTTTATATGACTTTCAAAATGGCACTCTGATTAGTAATGATTTATTTGTTCTGGTGTTGTACTTAAAACCAATAGTTTTTGTAAAGAAGACGTTTTTATGAATTTTATACAGCCTAGTTTTTATTTTTATTATGGTGAGACAAAACTACCAGGTATCTGTTTTTTTTCCCCCTCTGAGCCTTACAAAGCTTTGCTCCAATTAAAAAAAAAAAGAAAACACGACCAGACCGAAACTCAGTTAGTAGGAACTGCTGCCACACTGTGCATGGAGGCTACGACAAAGTTAAAAATCACCTGTAAAAGCAAAGCAGAGGGTGGAGGTGGTGGGGGGGTGATACTCCAAATCCAAACCATAACAAATCGACATTTCCTACATTTTCAAACAACAGCGTTTCCTTCACTGTAACTCCACGGCTCATTCACGGACACACAACCCAAGGTTACAGCTCATACAGCGGGGTGCTTCAGCCCAGCCTACCTCTGAATCCACCAAGCAAGTCCTTGTCGGTCTTCATCCGTTATTTATGTCGCCTAACGTTACCTATCTCACACCGTGCAGCCTTTCCTATTCCACAGCTTGCACTGAGAGGCAACGGAGGACTTTTTTGATCCCTTTTCGAGCCATCAAATTCACACCAGTGCGACGGTAACGCGGTCTTATCCACGCAAACCCTCCAGGCTGCTTCAAACCGAGGAGCAGGTAGCCTACTGTGCTCCACCGCTCACGAAGCACCGTTCACGATCTCTCCCCGTCCGTCCGAGGCGGACCGAGCGGGGTAACTTAACGGGGGACATAAATAAAATTAAAAAAAGAGACAGAATAAACAAGAAGGCAAAAAAACAAAACAAAATAACACATCTGTAGTGAAACTGATCGCGGCTGACTACATTAGTTCCCCGTGTTCGCTCCGCTACTGCATGATGCTTCTGTGCAGCTGCTTTTTCTCCCCCTGCAACACAGGCATGAAAATCACACTAAAATAAAGCTTACCATGCTGAAGACACATCCAATGTTAGCAGGCCTGTCCCGTTGACAATTCACCAATATAGTCTGGGGTGTCCCCCCCCACCACCCCCCAGGAAAAAAAAGCCCTTATGCTTCTACTTCGTCTTCTTTTTCTTCTTCTTCTTCTTCTTCTCCTTCTTCCCTCCCTTTCGTTTTGATAGTACCCAGAGCAGGCGAATGTATTTCCACCGAGCACGACACGGTACGGTACGGTACGGCAGGGGAAAAAAAATCCTCCTCCTCCTCCTTCTGCTCTTTCAAGGTGCTGCCGCTGCCGCTGCCGCTGCTCACGGCGCTCTCACTGAGGCACACATGGACGGGAGAGGCGGCCGTCAGAGATGCCCATTAGCATGCACAGACCTAATTGAACGCCGTGGAAAATCCTCAGGGGGAAATATGTGAAATAGTCCCCGGACGCACAGTGGGAGATGAGGTGACACGCCGGCTCGATGTGCTGGGGAATGACAAGCTGCGTGGTCCCTCACGATTTACAATTACGAGTTTGAAGCAGGGATGAGTGTGCGACTGTGCGTGGTCGCCCCCTTCGGTACTACGCTATAGTCTCCTCCAAATATCTGCCTGTTTTTGAGTTTCCTACGGGGATTTCTCCTCGAAAAATGACTAATGGCTATTCAGAAAATTACCTGTTATTTTATTTACCTCCATTCATGGAAGGCTCTTCCATCTAGGAAAATACAAAAAGATAAATAGGCTATAGCACTATTGGAGGGATAACACATGTAAGTAGTGAGGCTCCTGAACCTACTATTGTGGTAAGTGTAAAGTATGACTAATGGCCTCACATTGAGACTTCGTTAAAATTGTGCTTATACCTGCATAATTATTGGTAATTAGTCGGTTATCTTTAACCTAATTAAGACCTAGTGATGCATGCTGTTGCACCCTAATGTGTATGGAGCATTTTCAGAGGTGCCAATTTGAAATCACTTGCTTTAATCTGTTTTGTGAATGTGCTGTTTGAGAATTTTCATCAACAAGATTTTCAACTAAAAAATTATCAATCAGCTCTATCAAGTATGAAATATTAGACACTAAGTCATGATTAAAGGATTGAAAGTGATTTCAAGTCCCAGTTTTGAATCATTTCTGTGATAACAGATATTCTTCATAATCAAGGTTTTAATTTAGATTCTGTGACTAATGACTGAGATACTTAAAAGTGTTTCAGAGCATTTCTAGGAATTTTACCAGATTGTTTACTTACCTCTCAGAAATTAAATACTTGTTTAAGATACACTTCATTTTCTTCCCTAATTAAATATTATTGGTAAATGTACACCAGCTGCAAATGTTTGACTTTTTTGTGAATTTTGATAAATATATAAGAGTGAATAGCAACATCTGCTTGGTATTAAGTGTGATGTTTAAACAGTTTTCTAACAGCTTTTAGTCTGAATAAACTTTTTTTTTTTTTTTTAGGATTTCGACCAACAGTTTCCCTTATGTGGTAACAGACCACTAAAATGTAACATTTATCAGTTTAACAAAACAAATATTTCAGCGTTTGACATCTTAGCTCCACCTATGTTTTTCCCAACATGTGCTAAAACCTCTGACACCAGAGAATGGTAGGTTAGCAAGGAGAAAGACCATCTGTCTTGTTCCATCTGACAACACTTTTGTCTGGCCAGGTTCTGATCCCAAATCCATTGCTTATACTTATCTCAAATTCCTAGTTTCTCCTTGTGGGTTAAAAAGACTGGTCAAGAGTTCCTGGCCCTGGAAGTGTGTTTGGTCAACCAGAGAACAAGAGAGAGGCCATGTGTGGCCTTTAATTCACTGCATTGTCTGCCAAAAGCTAATCTTGGCCGGGCTCAGAGTCTTACTGCTCACAGACTGTGAATGGACGACTGAAAAGTTAAATATGCTTTCAAATGTAAAACTGAAGACTGGCCTGGTATTGTGGTGGTGTCATTGTGGGAATGTGAGATTTGCCGTTGACCCAGGCAACTGGAAGAGAGAGAGAGAGGCCAGTTTCAGTTTGTGGAGCTGCATTCAGGCTCATGTTTGCAGTTGGTGGGCTGTAATGCACCACTTTTCCTGTGGTCACAAGTGTGAAAAATAAATTGATGCAGGTCATATCTTGGAGGTGTTAGGCAGTGGTAGTTTGTACCCAACCATCAAACAAAAATAGAGCTCTGTAAAAATCAGTTTGTATTGTTGAACTTGGGTTTCCCTTTTCTTAAAATCAGAGGGGTTTTTTGAATAGGTTTTTGGCTAAATACCTGAAATAACATCTGGGAGTAACACAACTTTTAAAACTTTTTACATTTTGTTCACCAACATCAATATAGCGAAAAACTCTAAATCCCTGCTTTATACTGCTAAGTACAAATAACATATAGATAAATACAGAGATAAGCTGTTTGAACACAGTTTACTCTTTAGTATCTTAGGAGACAAATATGTCCTCCATAGTCATCAGAGACCAAAAAAAAGAGCTAAAACAAATTTACTATTTGAAACATGGGCAAAAATAGAACAAAAAAATTTACTTACTGCTAGATGGGTAAATAGACGCGGTTAACTAACAAGTTAGAAAGCACTTAGAACATGCAAACCTCTGCCAACACTTAATATTATTCCTGTCACTTCATTTTTAATTGGTTTCTTGACCATCCCCGTAGGATTCTGAATGAGGTTCATCTCTCTATTAGTTTCAGTATTTCTGTAGTTATGACTTAAAAATACATAGTCTGTTGAAAGTCTTACACCTGTATATTAAAATGTCTTTTTAGTACTCAAAGCACGCAGAACCACCTGAAGCAGTGAAACTTAAGACTATGATGAATTAATTATATATAATTTTAAAAGAATATATAATTGGTGCTCTTTGAAATAAGCCTCAAAATTATACAAAAGATAAAACGATGATGTTTATGACAACAAAATGTATTCATAGCACAGCTGTACAGCTGTTCTTCTCATCAAAACTCCAGATGGAGGAACAGTATCTGTTCAGAGAAGTGACAATTATGTTACGTGATTGTGCTTGTTTGTCTGCTCTCATAATCATTGTTGTAACCAGAACATGTTGTATATGTGGATGAAAACAGTAAGCACAAGAAATCATTTCAGTGTGTTGCTGAAAATCCATCTCTCTTTCTTATTGGACAGTAGATGATTAGATTTAGGATCAATGATAAAACTGTTGACAGAATGGTTTGATCTTTGGTAACAATATAAATGATGAACTATTTGAAGCCAGGTGCCTTTCACATTGCTGTTAATCAATAGCATATAGCACCTGTGTGTACATGTGGAAAATGTACCTAAATGCCATAAATTTGCAAGATTTTAGTCTTTAGCACTGTTTTTTTTTTTTTTTGTCATAGCCCCTCCAAAAAAAAGTGATAGCTTTTGATTTGAGGCTTAGTAACTCAAATTATATGCCCCATAAAACTCTTAATTAGGGAATGCTTGGCTATGCTGTACTCCCACTCGCTGTCATCTTTTTTTCCTCTCACTTTCCCATTTATTTGTAAATGAGCAAAAACATTATTAGAAAACACAAGCATACTGTATGCAGGGTTCTCCTCTCTTAATATCAGTAATGCTATGAAACATGGATGACATTTGTGCAGCAGAACATGTTTTAGAGGATGAGTACTTTCAACAAATATGTCACTGGAATTAAAGCTACATTAAAGGTATTTTTGCACAAAATAGCAAACAAATACCTCATCAGGCCAAAACATAAAGTACAGCGTAAAGTCTCTCATTACCAATACCTGAGGCTGAGCAGGTTTAATTAAATTTTTTTTATTAAGCTTAATAAACTCTCATGCTCAAACAATCTTTCTTTTCTCCTGAATACTAAAATTGTACAGTTTCTTGAAACATTTACCTCTCATCGGGGCCACTAATATGTTTTGTGTTTACATTAGTTTTAATTTCAACATCCAAAACTTTAAGCTCAAAGTACATTTGGAGATGCTGTTGGCAGTTACAGGATGTAAAGCATCATTAGTTTGATTGACAAAACTCCAAACCAACTGAGATCTATTCAGTACATCAGTGTCAAAACTGCAATGGCCACCTCACTGTTTATAAGTATGAATGCTAATAACAGCACAACAAGGCTATAAATTATCCCAGTGTGCCATTACTGCTAAGAACAGATTTGCAATTAAATTTTTTATTTGACTCAGCAGTCTTTTTTTTTTTTTAATATCATCAATTTTAGATGGTGTTTGTATGGATAAATGAAATGATGTGTCAGTTTGAACACAACTGTGGTTAATGGTTGTGCACACATTGTGATGACACTAAAAAATATGAGGGGCACACAGCTGCACAGAAAATCCAATATTAAAGAGGTTCCTTGTAATAAGTGTTATATCAGAGAGACTGTTTACATGAATAAATAAGCAGACCGTTCCCTGCAGTTATGTCAGCTTTAAAACTAAAACCAAAATTGTTCAGTTTTGTTGCTGTTGTTGTTGTTGTAAGAAAGGGAAAGCCCTTGATCCTTTAAAGAGTGACACACAACCTTGTGTATTGCTCAAAGATTTGACAAAAGTATACGTATGCAACTATTAATTACATAAGGATAGTGAAAAGTTATATTTGTTTAAAATTATTTTCATTTCTGATTGACATCTAAAACTAGGTAGGTTTGAAATTCATATTGTTTATTGCTTCAATATCAGAGCTCAGTAAATTATGTCTAAGAACCACCATTATCTCAATTACATTGTGCTAGCTAAACCTGAGGCAACAAGCATGTGATGCAGTGCTCATTGCAGTACAGCAGCACAATCTCTGTGATAAGAACACCCTTTTCACTCTAAATCCCCTTTCCAGCTCATTGGTCTTGATTTGGGTGCACCTAAAATGTTTGGTAAATTACTATTAGAGAAACCTTGAGCTGCGATGAACCACCCATTATTCTTCAGTTTTATTTCTAAATTGGCCACTTAAGAGAAAGTTGGCCTGAGCAGACTTTGTAAATTCAGGCCCTGTGCAGGTTTTGCATTTCATTTAGCCTTGTTGCTTCTGTCATTGCTGCTTTCAGTGCAGTTTTAGAAAACCATTTTTTAAGGACCTCCATTTCTTGATACTCTATCGAGATCCTTGGGTTGACACCGAGCAAAATCCCACTTCCAATCGTTTGTTTTCAATTTTATCAATTTTAACTTTTTTTTTCCTCGTTGCCAAGGGGAAATTGCCAAGCCCAACCCTGCTCTCTATCACAACTTTTTAGAGCAGCAAACTTCACTGCAGTTCTCATGCTCGTCAGTTCTAAATTATTGCCCTTAAACTGTAACAGGATCAGAGCTCTGAGCTGCTTTCAGGTGATTGATGAAAGATTAAAAGGTTTGTTGAGATTGAAGGCACATTTAGCTCCCTGCTGAGGTCCAATTTCTTGTCCTTGTGCTGGCAGTAGGGCTGCTGCCATGCAGATGAGAAGACCACTGCAGTGAATGACGATAATGTGAGCGTTTGTGAGAAAGTCTTGGAGACATGGCAACGGGGACAAACAGGCAATCATTTTTAATCGGACTATTCTCTTTCCATGGGAGAACCGGTGTTGGTAATGCTTATGAAGGTGAAGGGAAAAACAAGACCTTGAAAAGGAAAAGAGAAATACAAAGAGAATGAGAGATTTCAAATGGCGGTGAATTAAATTTTTCATTATGGTGATTTCTGCTGTTCAGGCACTTTTATTTAACTCCTTAGGAAACATATGACAGTTTCTTGATTTGAGACACACGACCTTACACAAACCCAATTTTCAACTTTTATTTTGAGACTGTACATGTGAAAAACATTCTCATGTGTATTAGCTTTGCACCCCATGTGCAATTTCTTGTTCTTATTTTGTACTTATTATTTATTGTTCTTTATTCTTATTGCTGCTCTTTTAAATTATGTCTTTTACTGTCCACTTGCTGCTGCAACAATGCAAATTAGCCGATTGTGGGACTAATAAAGGAATATCTTATCTTATCCTGTCTTATCTTATAATAAGTACATAAGTATATAAGTTTTCAACGCCAACGCTGTTATTATTATGATCTAAAACAAGTGCATAGTGAGCAAAAAAAAAAGAGAGAGATATCTGTCCATTAAGATGACAAGTGAAGAACTTAGCTAATCAGGAATATTCCTGCATGCACAACACACAGGGTCAACTGTCAGTTCAGTCCAGGTCAAGTTGAATGTGTAGGACTCCTGTAATTAAAGGTCACATTGCTAAAGAAATAATCTGCAGATGAGGAAAATGAGGTGGTTAAGTATTATTCTCATACAGAGTAAGATGTTCTCCATAGTGTCATGCAATTATGAGGGGTGTAACATATCTTAAGCACCTCCGTGTGTCAACCAGTTATTACTGTTGGATAGTCTCACTTCACTGAGTCACTTTATTAATGTGTTTATTGGCTTTATAAAGCAGCAGCTTAATGCACTTTGTGTCATTTTGTTACACTGCACTTTGTGTGAAGGCCTGCACACTGGCTGACTGATTCGTACGGAACAAAAACGCTGGGTGAGTGTTGACCTTGATATTCTGTCATCGCTGTGACCTGAGCAATTGCTCTGCAGAGGCAGCATATGATTAGTGGTGACCAGCAGAGATAACGACTGCATGTCCGTCAAATCAAGTTGCAGCCCAGCACCCTGACTGTGTTGTCTTAATATGAGCTGAAGTGTGGTGTTAGGGTCTAAGGTCAATTCACAGATTCAGCAGTGCATTAAGTCAGTGCCTAAGCCGACACGCCACTACTGACATTTACTAATATGTGTCCCTAAGCAGAAAATGGTTGAAACATGTCACCAGAGACACCTTCAAAAACAAGCCATTCGAAAATACTAACACATACGGGGTTGGACTCTGAAACATATGCCATCAGGTATAAATAGAGCAACATTTTTAAAAAAAAAAATATTATTCCAATTTCCCTCAATTGTAGAAGAAAGACTAGATCCTTGTTGAGTCATCTGTGATAGATAGAAAGAGACAATCGAAAGAGGCAATCTTCAAGCTGAGTGCCATCTCAGTCAGTTACCATGAAAAAAACCCTTGATTAGTTCATGATGTATGGTCTGAATATGAATGCAATCAGGATATTTATCCCACTCTAAGGACAACTCAAAACCATCAGTTTTTAACAGCCAGTGAGCAGCATCTGTGGTCTGACCCCATCCACTGCTCTGTCCCATACAAAAATGGCTGAGTTGTGACTGGTGTAGAGGGGAGCTGAGCTGCCTGTAAATGAGTGTGATGCGTAACAGAGTCTTTGAGCGTGTCACAAACCGCCCATCATTACTTATACCAGGGTTGATTTGAGTCACAGCCTAACATATGGACTATGATGCCTCAGACTGTAGACACTGTATGTATTATAAGAACAGATGTAGTCCAAATATACAACACTGAGGCAGGTGTGTGAAATGTAAATAAGGAAGTGTTTATTCAAAGCACAAGAAAGCTCCCTTTAAGTCCTATTTCTCTAATATTTATCAAATAAGACACTTCTTTGTTATTTCGTATTGAATGTTTCCTTGCTCAAGGCTTAAATTACAATACAGGCTGGATTCAGTCACAGATGCCACACAGTGTGTGTCATATTGCTTAAGGCTTAATTGACAAAGAGGATGTTATATTCCTATAAGCACTGAGTAAATTATTACTCTATAGGATTTCAATTAAATATTATTCTGGAGTGCTATATACTTTGTTTTATAGTAGTACTCAGTATGAATTCTAAATATGCACAAATAGTCTAATAACCAGTTTCTATTCTTTCTTTTCTGTCTTTTCACATTAGAGTTAAATAAACACAGAAGCAATTAAGCCATCTGTGACTGCTATCACCTACACAACAGTCTCCATAGCACAGCCTCTTTTAATTTTATGTAACCAGGCAATATCTATTGTTTTTGCCATTCTTCAGTGAGCTAACTTTACATGTTTTTAGGGTAATTGATGAAGAACTTGCTCAGATTTTCACATTAATGATATCACAGTATGAGTGTTGGGCAGTATGACAAAGGGATTTGTGGAATTCAGGCTTACCCCATTGTGTTCATTGTTACGTTTAGTGGAGTAATTAGGCTATTTTAGAAATGATTCAGCTAAGAGACTCTTTGCTGCACTCAAGACAGAGTGCTCGCAAAGTGTTTGAAGGTGGTTTTCACTGTGTGTGAATCGCAGTATGCAGTGTGACCAGGAAAAACCCAAACTTCACAAGTCTGCCACCAGCAGATATAAATGGTTTTGAATATCATTTTCTTTGATTAACAGCCATTTCACTTTTTATATCTTGATACTTCCACTGTAAAGGGTCACTGCTAATCGTCATTCCTGTCAGTGATTTCTTAAATTATAGCCAAAAATACCCATTAATGAGCTCTGTTCCCTTTGTCAATTTCTAAGCTTCTCATCATAGTCTGAGCTTAGTAAGGAGTTTGACTTTAGCAGATAATGTAAAAGTTAAGAATCCTATTCATGACAGAGTTTGAAATTATACAATATTTAAAATAATTTTTGAGGTTAAAACTGTTCTGATGAAAAGATCTTTTTTCTACAAGTATTCAGTGAATTTGCAGTCAATTTTCAGTCATTAACATGCAATAATATAAAAAGGAACGAAGGATGATTGCATTAACACTCAAAAATGGTGCTGTATTATTATTGCATATCACCTTCAGCCATTGATTTGCTATAATATATATATATATATATATATTATATACATATTTGATGACTATATTTTTGCATCTTGTGGTGGTGAATTTAATAGTTCAACTGTATTTTTGGCCATTCTTGATATTAGTGTAAAACTCTACCAACTAAGTTGGAAAAAATAATCCGTATATCATCCCTATTAATTTAACCTTTAGTAATTTAGGCAAGGGAGACTTTCCCTGTAAATGTATTTACAAGGGATCGATTTAATATGTGATCAATATTATTGATTTTAAGTCAATATATCCTTAAATCTATTTTTCAGCCACTCTCACTACTACAAATTGGCATATTATCAGATGCACTTCAATTGCATACATATAAATAAATAATAATACAAAACAAAAAAGAAAATATTACGAATAGATAAATAGAAAGGTTTGGACATTGTAAGTTTCAACCCTTATGTAAAGTATTTAATGAATACTTTTATGTGATGCTCTCATGGTTCCTCTTTCACTTGCAGTTTACTCAATTTGTAATGACAAAATGTTACAGTTGACTTTCAAAGGAAGCTGCTCTGCAAATAACAGTGTTCTAATATTTACTTCCAGAGAGGCTGTGCAATTGTCAGACTTCTCCTTCCTCAGTCAGTTTCTCTGCACCAAGTTCAATTCCTTAAACAATTAAAAAGCCTTTTGTTTATAACTAGTCTGAGATTGGCAGAAACTGCTGTTTCCATCCGAAAGAAGAGCTCCTTCCATCATATGAGTTTGTGGCAAATTAGCACCGATCCAGAACAACTCTATCCTATTAAGTATTGACCAGTGAAGACTGTGTTTCCTTCCACTCCCCTTATTGCCTCCAGCAAAGATCGTGTGAGATGACCCGACATGTCATGTGACCCCATCCAGGGCAGCACCTGTGAGTGTCTTCAGAGAGCGCCGGGGCTGATAAATGAGTCTGCGGTGACGAGCAGCTGATGGAGTGGCTGGCAAAGGTCATGATGCTGGGGGAAGCTCCATTCTGCTGCCTCATTTCAATTTGGACCAACACCACCTTTTGCAAATGCTTGATAACCTCGGCCAAAGGTCAGCCTGGTGGAACCAAAATCCATCATTTGTTCCAGACTCTACCTTTTCTCTATTAGAGAGAGTTAAAATGCAACATGTTGGTTCAAGCAACACTGGTTAAAAAAGGAAAGCATCTAATTTAGTGCACTATGTGTCTGCAAATGAGATTGCATGCTGCTTGCACTTTGGTGTAGCTACCGACTAACAAGGCCCCACAGGGTGGTTAGTAGCAATGGATGCTGGAAGCACACAGAGCTTTTGTTTATATTTTTCTTTGACGTATATTTCTTTTGCTTTCATGCATCTGTGAGTTTTAACACCATCTTACGCATAGACATTGAGCATGTTTTTTGATTACTGTCAGTATCAAAAAGCCTCTCTTTTTAAAGCGAAGATAGTTTCTATGCAAAAATAAGGGATTTTTAATTGTTAAAAGAGAGATTGTTGTTTCCTTTTTTAATTACATAAAGACTATTTTGTCAGCTTTTAACCTTCTCTGTGGTGATATCTACACATTGCTCCTAAGCCGCAATCTTCCTTTGTAATACTATTTTTTTTCTTTCTCTGAATATTTGTGAGCGTACATGCATGAGAGAGCCTCAGAGAGCGACAGATACAGGAAGAGGTGGGGGGGGGGGGGGGTGGTGGAAGAGGGAGAATGCAATTTTTATGGTGGTGCAGACACCTTGCAGCAAATATGGACACAGGGGACAATTGACCTGAACGCTGTCTGCACTCACCCATATACACAACTGAAGATGGCCTTGATAAAATGTCATCTTTCAAATGGTCATGTGGCAAGCTATGGCCCCGTAGCCAGTGTGCACCCCAGACTGACTCCATAGAAGGGGAGGCATGTGCAAATACTTTGAAAATAATGCCCTTTGCCATCTCCTGCAGTTAAAATTTGCATCACAGAGAACAACTGCAAAATGTCAGTGGTCAATCAATTCAAATAATCTTGGCTGCAGAATATAAAGCACAGCATATCCATGGTGTTGATAGAAAATGTAATGAAATGACCCCTTGTCCCCAAGAAAAAGAGTGAAAACTCATTTGCTTCAGTGAGTCAGTTTTAGGAAAGGAAAATGTGAGGGGCAATTCATCCATGAAAATTAAACATATCCCTTGGGTAACATATCTAAATATGCAGAGAAAATTGTTTTTTTTTTTTCTTTCAGTGTTTTCTAGCGATGCAAGTGGAACAACATGTCGTTTGGGGGGGTTGTGGGTTTTTTTGCTTTTTTTTTTCATTTGTTTGCATTTGAAAATAAAATCCGACTTGGGGCAATTGAACATTATTCACAGGATTTAAAAAAGCACCATAAGCAATACATGATAACAGTACAGAGCTGTTGAACAAAGCCATTTTACAACAGCCTATTGAATTCTGCCCAAGTTCTGATCCTCAGGTCATTAGGGAGCCCCGCGTGTGGCTGGCCGTGCATTCCAAAGCTAGCCGGGTACAATGGTTTGGATCAGTCCTTTACTTCATTAATGCACATGAACTGCTCCCAGGCACCCTCGTCAATGCTAATGAGCATATTAGTTGGCTCCGAGGCCAGCTACTGTCTTTTGATCAAGTTAATATTGGTCGAAGATGCAGGGAACCTAGCACCAAAAGGACAGAGGGAAGAGGGAGATTTTGCATCAGTTGCTCCTTCATGTCAAAGGGTTAGGTTCCTCTGCTCCTTTTTTCACTACATCTTCCTAACTAGACTAGGTGATTAAAACCCAGGCAGCTCCGGTGGTTTTCTCTGTGCTCCGAAGCAAGATTTGGGTAATTTTTCCTGCGAGTGAATTAAACAAACTGTGCTTTTTCTATATGCCCTTTGGTAAAAAAAAGGGGGGGGGGGGGGCTACACTATTTTTTAAATTGTGCAACAGTTC
>JAQMCX010000055.1:3441965-3502989 GCA_029814765.1 Acanthurus leucopareius | reverse complement strand
CCCCCCCCCCCCCCCCCCCCCCCCCCCCCCCCCCCCCCCCCCCCCCCCCCCCCCCCCCCCCCCCCCCCCCCCAACCCTCTGTTTTCAATTGTGCAACAGTTCATTAGCATTTGATTCTGAGCTTATCTTATGCGGTTACATATATCCAATACATGAATAAATTACCTTAGATGTGACATAATTTTGCCTTAAATTAATACTCCACCTAAAAATGTATCTTTTGGAAATCAAACACTCACAAACTGAACTGATGCCTAATGGAAGAGCAATCACTGTAATCCATGCTCCTTTTGCATGAGCTTGACAGAGTTGAGCCTGAGGACTGAGAGAAAAAGTGTATTTGGACATGTCTGGCAAAAATATGAGTGTTTGGAGCATACTGACCGTTTTGACAGATGGTGGTAAAGTGGGAGATGCTGATGGAGTGGTCTTTTTTTACTGTGCTGAAGACTTGTCACTAGTGGAGTCTATTATATGCATGTTTTTATCCATGGTAACAGCTCTGACATCCAGCTGACCACAGCCTCCATTATCTGTGAAGAATGTGACCGACTACAAATTATTTGAATGTACCTCTTAAGTAAATAGGACATTAGTGTTAGATGAAGCATATTAAACTGTTGGATTTAGTAAATAAGCATGTTAATAAAGCAGTGAAAACATGTTATGATAAAAAATTGCTGTCTTATTTGTACAACTTGGTTCTTCTCTTATGTCCTTCTTTTGTCAGTGCTATTCTGTAATGCTGCTTGAAGCAGATTGATTTCTATGTCTAGTGAAAAAAGTCCTTTCAGAAGGTGTGAAACACTCCATTGTTTACAATCAAACCCACACAATGTAAGTCTCAAAAGAGCAATTTTGCCATAGGTGGGAAAATACACCCTGAATACTGCGCGGAGTGCTGAGCCAGAAAATGATAGATCCATCTCAGCTACTTAAAAACACATCTCATTAATAAAAGCAAAAACGACTGATTAGTCACATTGCACTTGATTCAGTCTACACCCACTCGCATTCACAGTTGCACACACGCACACAAGTGCACCCACACGCACATCAAAAGTGTGCTTATAGTGATGAGCATAAAGCAAAACAGACGGTCTGCTTCATACTAGGGAGTTCAGTACATACTTGGCTTCTATACTGTGGCAGTTCTCTCAGATTCTGACAATCTGTCTCCCACACAGCGTAACGGGTGAAGGCACTGAGTGAAATATAGTGGTATAATATTGCGAGAAGTTACAGAGTTAGATACTTAGCAGAGTTTAATGCCATAGGGCAAAAATAAGGATGGAACAGTATCTATGCACGTAAACATTCTTGTGTTCGTTACTTCATGTGCCAAAGCCTGTGGTTATCAAATCATGTCTTGAGAGTAGAGGGTCTCTAACAGAAGTGGAATGGTGAAGGAGGGAGTTGGAGACAAAAGGAGCCGTGGGAGATGATAGATGGGGGTGAAAAAGCGTATGAATCTGGCCAGGATCACATGCATCCATCCCCACCTGTCAGAGAGTGACTAATTTCCACGTGGGAGCGGGGCACTGGCAAGCGGAGTGCCTCAGGTCAAAAAAGCCGCTTGGGTTACAGCAAGGTCCTCTGTACTGCCCGGGAGATAATGGCTGGGGGCTTACATGACACACCGTGCACACCAGCTTGTTACAGAGGCTGTACCAGCAATGGAAGCACACATCTGATCAATCACGACAGGAGTCGTCACTGCTCTTACTAATACAGCGCGGCCATTGTGTGTGGAACATGTGGTGCACTCTCCTGAAAGTGGCTCAGTATCCATCTGTAAGGGAGACCAGTGTGCGATTAATGTTCCTGACAAAAACCACGTAAGGAATGTGATGTTCATGGACTGTAGAGTCTTTCAGGGACATTATACCAACATCTGTCAGTCTAACTGATTACAGCAATAATGTTGTTGTACCTAATGAATGCTAAGTCATGCTGGGAATGATCACAACAAAGGTAGATTTTGCTCAGCTCAGTTTCTCTCTGGACGTTTCTCCTCCTTTACATGGCATACCCAAACAGTATACACTACTATCAGTACTACTAGAACTTACAGTACTATTATTAGTACTACTACAATAGCTACCCCTCCTTGTTACTACTACCACAAGTTTTAGTGTTGTTGAATGTTACTACTACATGTATTCAATTATTATGAACGCTGTATTGTTACTACACAACTAGTGCTATTACTAAATGTGTTATGTATATGCCTCATACTAATATTATGACTACTATTGATATCATGTGTATTATTACAACTACCACTGTCACATCTAATGCCAATAGTAGCTTAAATTGAAACACTGTCCCAAACAACCAAAAGAGAGAATAACCTAGAATAATAAATTATGCAGTAGTCATCCTAAAAGATGGAGTAAGATAAATTAGCATTATACAGTGTAGAATAACGGACTAAAATGAAATTTCATATTGATTCAGACTCATAAAATAACTTAAAAGTTAAAAAGAATAAACCAGTCTACGAATACAAAAAAGATATTAATTTGTCCAGCGAGATCTCCTCCAGAAAGCCGCTCCGAAGCCACAGGGAACTCATTGAAAACGACCTGATTACATTTTGTCTGCAATGTAGTCTGTGGAAATACAAATGCAAAGGCCAAATAACGGCATAATGAAGTGCCTCCCAAAAGCTCCACTATCTTCAGTGACTCAGGCCACTACAGCGAAACAAAAATAATTGTCAGCGCTACCAGAATAACGCAGGGTAATAATCCCTTAGTGTAGGGTCCTTTGACCACCATGGTAATAAACTTTACCACTGGATTATAGGTTAGGTTGCTCTGTGAACTGCACTGAAATTACAGCCTCCTCTCCACCTCTTTAAATGACTCTAACCTCTGCTCTCATTAGGACGGTTGCTTTGATGATTGTGCTCTAGGAACTAATATTTGGATTTTCATGTAAGCTTAACACTGAGAGTACAAAAATGTGATATGATAAATACAGTAATCTGTAAGGAAATGTATCTGTGTTCATTTTGGAACTCATTTGATACCTCTGGTGTCTTTTCTACAAGAGAGTTTCTGTTGTATTCTAAGTTCATGTGATGCTCATATCAATGATGTCTGAAACAATCTTGTAACTACAGATGAGGCTGCTGTTGTTGAAAAGGCTGCCATGAAAGGAGGCAGTGGTGGTGAGGTTATGAGCGGGAGGTCCTTGGATCAATTCCCGGATCGGCAAAATAAATCAGGATGGAAAAGCGCATGTAACTCCCTCATTACCACCACTAAGGCCCTTATCCCCCAACTGCTCCAGCAGATCAGATTGTGGTTGGACTGGGCAGCTTCCAGGCAGGAACATTCGCAACTGTGCAAATGTAATCACACCTCACAGGTGTGAATGTGTGTAACTGTGCAATTCTGATCAGGATCTGCAAAAGAGAAGCCTCCTCTCTGTGCACCTCTCTGAATAAACAGAGGTGTTGAAGTTTGAAGGGTGAATGACAGAGGTCATGCTGTATGGTCAGAAAAGCGATGAGGCAGCCACTGTGTGATGATTGTTAGAATTCAGATGTACGTTCACATTATTGAGACACTGCGACATAGTTTGAAGGCAGAAAGTCTTGATTATGGACCTGAATCATCTACAGTACGTCTCCTGTCTCTACTCTAACGTTTCACAAGTGTCCGCTATTCAGAACAGTTTTTCTATACTGTATTTTATAAATACTGTGAATGTGTTCAATAGAAAGTCATTCTCACATGTCCATTGTGTTAGGAAATATTATTTCATACTCCATGTTTGACATTTTAACCTTCAAAAAGATTAAGGTTCAATGTTCCTTTCGTCTTGTAAGTGTGAATGTGTTCAACAAGGCCATAAACATTCTCCTCTGACATTGGCCTACGAGTCTGACAGTCATGCTACTCTCTCACAAACAGAGCACATCACTGTACATTACAGTGATTGCAGACCGTCACAAGGTGCCTTTTAGTCAACGGTGTGCATTGGTCTATCTCCAGGAAATGGTTTTCAAATGCTTTCTGTCGCTCTCTGCAAACGTAAATGCTCTGTGTTACTAATAAAAGCATTAGACCATCTTTTGGGAAAAGGGTCACATATTTCTTTCACATGTTAATGACTTCCCCTATAAAATGAACTGCAAATATTACTTACAAAAACGTTCACAAGCTGTAACCAATTAAAGTTCCGGAATAGTCTTCATATGATAAGAGCTGGGGATTGTTTATAAAGGCTGATAAGTTGAGTGAGGAATTGTGACTGCCACTGAATGACTGCTAAACTAAATAAACTCGATATTACACAGGCCTTTACCAGACAGAGAGGATATTTCCTTTTACAGTGATCAAAAACAGTTCTTCTATTAAAAAGCTAATGGAAGTGTAGTTCTGGCACCAGGACAATAAGAACACACACACAGTGCGGCTACTGATAACAGACTATTACCATATTTTTAACCTACAGAATATGAAAAATAGAGTGACTACATGTAGAGAAAACAAGACTGTATCCAACACAAAGGCACATTCAATGGAGATGTTATCCCTTCACGTAAGAAAAAGAAATTCAAGCTATTACAAACACATTTCTTCTCTCAAAGAGAGGGAATGAAAAAAAGGCACGATGGGGTCAAACTCTCATGGGGAGGGTGGCTCTGCCCAGCAAACTGTGTCAGTCATGAGGTTAGCAAACTCACAAGGAGAGTGCAGGACTATTTTAGCCTCTGACAAAAAAATACAACATCCTTTAAACTAGTCTAACAAGCCTCCTGAATCCAACGGTTCCCGCGGGTGGAAACCGGGGGCTTGTCCTAACAGAGGGGGTAGGTCCTGCTTCTTGTCCACTGCCTGGGGAGGCGTGCGTAATGCAGACAGAGCAGCTGAGAAAACATTTCAGTGGAGACAGACAGTCCAAACCTGCCCTTTCCCAACAGCTGGAATAATAAATGCTCTGATTTAAGGCGGTCGAAATCTACCTCTGAGGAACACAAATAATCCTGGACTATATGGAAAATATCAATGGAGTAAAGCTGCGTTATGCATTAGCTCTTTAAATCATGCAACATCAGAGGCAGTTTTATGTTCAAGGTATTAAAACACAAAAAACACACCATAACCCAAAGCGGAAATATAGCAAATAAAAATCTCTTTTGGTAGTCTGGCAAAATATTTTATGATAAATTATCACTGCTTTGGTCATTTAGTCTTGTGTCTCTGAAATTTGAGCAGGGGGCGCTATTCCTATATATTTTTTGAAGGTTAGCTACCGTATCTCATGCTAACTACCATGTTCTTTATTCAGTCCATTTAAAACCATAAAAGCAAGCAGTTTTGTTTTACAGAGCGTTAGAAATTGGACATTTATTTGAAAATGCCAGACATTATTTCATTATGCGGAAAAAAACAGCAACACTTTCATCCGATTGCCTGTAAAAATGCCACAAATTGAAAAAAAATGTTTGCATGCTTTTCATCTTACAGATTTATTAAAACTACACTTTTAACAGTCAGTTTGTTCACTTTTAATGTACTCAAATATGAGAAAACACTGTGACAACATTTCATAAATATCTTTAAAACATCCTACATCATGTAGAAATGAAGTCAAAAATGTACCACCTCATCAGATCAGCTGTCAGAGTTTGTGAGCTTTATTGCAGTTAAAAAAACTTGGCTGTCAAATTGTTGAAGTTTGATCAAGTTAACATCATAAAGATTTAACAGAAAATGTTTTGTAGCACAACTGACGGTTAAATTAGCCACCGAGAGCAGCATGACACCATGTATTAAACATTAAGGCTAAAAAATGAGCATATTTGCAGAGACAAGTTCTCTGAGGGTAAGTCACCAAATAACACACTGGTGTTTGTAACTGACCTATAACCTTATCTGCTTCTGGTGTAACGTCATGCACATTTGAATTTTGCCTGTTCCTGTTTCATCCACTTTAAATAAAAACAGCTCTCCAATGTGATCAGTTGTCAGTGGACTATTTCTGCATTCACAAATTAAAAGACTACATTAGCCAGCTGGAAAATGGACATGGAAAGCAGAGTGATGGGCCAAAAGAGAGACTAAATGGAAAACTGTCACTGGTTCCCCTGATACAGAAAGTGACTTGCACATCAAGTTCATCTTTATCAAGATGTTCATAGCGAGCGTTACAAACCTTTTAACTCTCCTCTGATCGAAAGAAGACGACAAAATACTACAGTATGTACTTGTCTGTGAAATCAGGAAATTAAGTGCTCTTTTTGGTAAGTGCATTACAGAACTCTTCAGAGAGTTAAATGCCTAATTAAATGTGAGGAGTAGTTTTTAATTATTTTCTATGCAAAACAGAACGGTGGCAATAAATTCAGTGCTTCTTATTCTTGTAGGTCAGGGAGAGTCCATGGTTTATTAAACTGACCAAACAGACATGCACAGTGCAAAGAAGGAGAAATAAAAAAATATGAGAGCAGAGGCAAAATGTAATTAAGGGACAGAAATGGATTTTTCAACCTTTGTCTAGATGATCTACTGTTTGCTCATATTTAAGGATTTCTATTTAAACAGCATGTTGAAGTGCCAGGAGCAAAAGGGACATACATGAAGTGACGTGACAGAATGTCAAATGAGGATCAGTGTGTCAAATGTGGTTTTAAGTCAGAGGTTTCTTGAAATGCTGTGATCACGGCAGATTCCTCTGGTGTGTACAGGTAATGTTTGGACCCATTGCATACTTCCTGAGTTAAAGGTTTGTCTGTCTTATCATCATGCATTATCCTCCATCCTCTCTTTGTACATATTGTGCTGTGTGAACATTTCAACAGCACAACAGAGGACATTTTACATAACATTATTATGTACTTATTATTATGTGCATCTTTAGGGTTATTTTACTGTGGAGACACTACCAACTATTGGGTACTTAAACCCATCCACAGCTTAATTGTATGTAAAACAGAAATCCTTTTAGAGAGTTTTGTGTTTCTGGTGGTTCAGGATAATCAGCAGCAGTGTATTCGGTGAGTTGTAAACACATCAGTGATTTCCAGAACAAAAATACAAACATGAAGCAGAAAGCAAGGAAGGGAGATACGGAAAAGACAAGGGAAAGAGGAATAGCGGGGATACTGACAGAGTCAGAGATTGGAAGAAAATGGTGGGTAAAACCTTCCAGCCTTCAGGAAAACAGAAGAGGTACTGTATCTTCAATCCGGTGGTGAAATTGCTCGAGTAAGGGTACAGACAGGCCTTGCACTCAATTGAGGCCCCTCACCTCTGAAACCTCATTCAACTCTGATGGAGGAGTTGTCATTATGTGAAATTCAAAGGCCCAGGGATGAATCTCAGTATGATAAATAAGAAAGGTACCACAACAAGTCATTCCCTTTACCTTAGACAAGTTTAAAATGACTGCATGTATGTATGGATATGAATGTAAATTTGCATTAGCGTTAGTCTCTAGTGGCAGTCATCTCCCCGTCACTTGAAAAGAGATGTGCTCTCTATGTTCTTGATATTTCAGACAGTTTTGATGCAGCTGTACAGCGTTCTGTGTGGTAAGATTTATCTGATGATTACAAGTGGTTTTGCTAGTACTAAACTAAGCCACAAAATAAACAAATCCATCAAACGACTGCAAAACACGTTCAATTAAAATGTAGTCGAGGATGTCCTAATTCTTATTTCAGACAGTGCTGCCACAAGCATACCTTGTTTTGCATGAGTAGTCAGAGTTATTTAGTGCCCGTGCATGTGACATATTTCAAGTCCACAGGCAGGTGATCTTAGTGCGCTGTGCAGGGGCTAAATTCACTGAGAAAATCATCAGAGCTCGGACTAAATTTGCAATCTTTGCTGCCACTCTAAGGCAATTAATCTGCGAGGAAGTGCATATTTTAAACGTATGCACACATTACCGTCTGTTCAGACAGGCTGGCTGTCTGTCACATGGTGGGCTTCCTCCTTCCACAGAAGGTTAAAACCTGTCAAGATTTGGGCCAGGCCAACTGTCCCCCATTCTGCACACTGAAATGGCCAATGAGCTGTCCTTGTTATGTTTGTTCTGTTAACATCACTGCAACTTTCAGGAAAGTAAAACACAAGCTGAAAAAATGATGACACACACCCACGTATGAGGCAAACTGGAGAGTCCATGGTGCAATGATCTGGACATTTCTGTTTACGAAACATCTTGCAATATACCAGACTGAGCCACCTTGACAATAACACTGATACTTTTTTTTAAAATTGGTTACAAATATTTGGCTAAATTTAAAGCAACAGAATAGAAATGATCTTGATCTTATTTTAGATCAAGAGATTTGCGATAATTTAATTTGACATTTGTTTAAAGTGAGATTTCTTGAAATTTTAAAAAATATTCTACCTGTCAACAGACGCTGCTTCATAAATGTAGTGGCATGGTTAGTCTGTTGACATGTCTCAGCCTCACACTGTGCAGCCGCTGTAATGAAGTGGTGCAGGCTGGTGTGAGTGTGAAAGACAGATCAGAGTAGTGGTACTAATGGGAGTCCCTCTGCCAAGGAGCCTCGCTGACCTTGGTCTTATCTCTGCGACCTCATGCATGATTGATAAATAAAAATGAAACCCAAGATGTCTTCCAGAGCTGAGGTATCTAATCTCATTATGAGCTAGTTCTTTTGGTAAAAGTGAGAACAGAGGTGGTTGGTCCTGGCTGGCAAGGCATTTAATTTTGCAGTGCCTCTACTGTTTACGCACTGTCAGACAGGGAGTGGAGATACAAAACAATATCTCTGTGACTTCTCTCCACCTCAAAGATAATTGAATTTACTGATGGGTCAATAAATATTCCATCTCCCTAGTAATAAAACACATGTATTAGCCAGCGGTACTCTCTGTCCTCCATGCACAATGCAAAGCAAATTTTTTTTTTTTACTTCATGTGGGAATTTAAACATCACCACTTTTGCCTTGAGCAATTTGTTTACAGTTATGCTCATGAATTATTAAAATGGAAAATACAGTGTTTATCCATGATATCACAAGGACGTCTGAAGCTGCAAAGCCGCATTCAGCGTTGTCAACATAAGTGTCATCAATGTGTCACCATATAAATGTGGTTTCTGGCTGTGCTCTGCTATTTGGATTCTGCAGAATGAAAACAATTGGCAACTTCATTGTGGCTGACAGAGCATTACATGAAAAACAGCCATTTATGTCAAGTCATTATATGTAGCCAAAACATGTAGGATTATGATAGCTGAGTATGTAGCATTGTTCTTTTCTCTCATAACAGGGAATATTGTTTTGATCTGTTAATCAATACCTCTCCCGGCCAATGAGACGGTCTGGAAATGTTTATTCATAGATTCTCTCTGTTCTGTTTTTTTCAAAGCTAACCGAGATTGTTGATAACTTCAAGATGAATTACTCTGCACCAGCGTATATGGCTATTAGTAGTCTATTCATATGTCCTACAATACCAGAGGGTTTTACCGGGCAGTGTAACATAAAACCAGTGGAATTGTTTTCATGTCTCTGCCTATGGTCTGCCTGTGAGTGATGATTACCCATGTAATTACTTCCATGACCATATCCACTAACAGAAAGCCATCTGCAGTGTATTACTGCACAATAGTAAACTGAGGTAAACTTTCTGGTATGACTATTGCAAGTCAAAATGGTTTATATTGTTTGTATTGTTACTGGCACCTTTATATGTAGATGGAATGTAGAACACTGAATGAACCAGACTGCTTGATGTTTCGCTTTAGACTAAACTCATAAGATCAGTTTTCCTTCTCTTTGTAGGCATGAGTTGAGCAGTTTGTTTGAATCTCTCTATTATTTACTTTTGTTCCTTTGAGCATGTATAAAATGACGTTTCGGCATTGATTACATGAAATAATCACATGTAAACAACCACAAATCCTCCAAGTAAACTGATTTTACTGGAATAAGAAAATAATCTGACCAGACCAAAGGAAAAAGCAGGTCTCCTTGGGGGATTGGGGAAGAGATTTTTCTCAATTCTACAAAGGTTTTCAACTGATGTTTACAGTAGGCAAGGCGCATTACAGCAAAGAATGCAGACAAATCCATCATGCTTGGCTAAAGTTACAGGAACTGGAATCTGCCACAAGCAAAGTATCTTATTTCACAGGTTTACAGGTTAGCAAAAAACCCCATGTAATCATAGTCAATAATGTCATGAGTGGGATTGAATATCACCGCAGAGTTTGGTGTCTTTTGTTATCCAAACAAAAATCCAGATGAAAAAAAAGGAGAATAAATATGATCTGTATCTGAGCTTTGCTGTGCCAAGCTAAATAAACTACCTGCTGTTTCCCCATCGGAGGACTGGAGGGAAGTACGACATTTATGTAGGTGTGTCCTGTCTTGTTCACATATTTACAGACGCACACATACACACAAACACCCATGCATACACACACACACCCAAACGCACATTCCCACACACACATTTTAAGTCGTTTGTTTGTTGTGGTGGGTTTAATTTTATAATTCTTTCCATTATTGCTGCATAACTGTTTAGAGTTTGTGATTTCCTTTATAGTTTGCTTGTTTTAAGCTTCTTATCTGATCTACAAATTAATATTATTGTATTCTCTTTTCTTTATATGTATTCTCTCCTCCTTTAGTCTTCTAACATTCTGTATATTATTTATTTAGGTTACTAGTATAAATATTCTAATAAACAAAATATAAACCAGACCTTAACTTGTTCCTTTTGCAGATTTTACATGATGACACATGGAACTTTTTGTTGAACTGTCATGGATCAATTCAGCTGGACATTAAAAATTATTCTTGTCATTTGAATTACAAATTATGTGGAAAAATAATGGTGGAAATGCGAAGTATGCGAACCATCCTCTCTACCAGCAAAGAAATGATTTAACAATGTTTTCTAAAGTAATGTAAGGCATCGTTTGAACACAAGTAAACATTTGAGTTTGATGCCTAGAAATTTCACTTATGCCTGCAGTTCTACATGCTAAATCAAATAAATGTATATGTAGTGGGAGACACCTACACACAGACATTGGAAAACAAAACAAAACAAAAAAAATCTACCCATAGAAAAAGTGAAGAGCAAAAGCTTCTTTTTCTTTGAACATCTGTTTGGAGTGAAAACATCAGCATGGCTGGAAGTGGCTCAGCAATCCTGGTGTGTGTATGTATGATGGATGACAAGACAGTTCCCTCTATACTTGTGGCTGTGACCTTGTTGGTGCTAATGTTACATGTGGTCTTATTCTGACCTGTTACAGATACAGAGGCCGAACTCTTCAACACATCCTTCCCATCAGTCACTCTTTTCTACCAGAACATCAGTAGCAAAGGATCCAGAAAGCTGAAGGACATTTCAGTTTCTCAGCAATACAAACAGATATATGTCCAGAAATAAAGTCTTCCTAAAGTGTCAAAATGAACAGCACATGGATTTAGAATATCCACAAGCAAAATATTCCGTATCTAGGGACAGGGGGCATTTGGTGTGCTATTTTGAATATTACTTATACAGATTTAGTCATGTTTGCCATAATGAAATAATGACTGCGATATTGGACAATCTAGTCCATCAATGGCTTCATTCACTTCATAATCCCAAAGTTCTTTAAATGTTCACTGAACTGTTAAATTGAATTTATATTTATTCATGATCTGCAAAGGTTATCCATGCAGGTGCCATGCAGGGGAGAGTAGCTGTGTGACCCTGACACAAAAATAATTTGATGTTCTGTAATGCTGGAATAGGAGTAATTCCAATTATGTGCAGCATGATGGTTACTGTCATAGACTTTAAAGTTACTAAAAATCATCATGGATAGAGAGATAAAAAGATGTAGGCCTACAGCTTTTACCAGGTGGATCTGCGCAAGGTTGTATCCACAATGGAACACTGAAACACGAGAACTGATCCCAACTGATAAATATTTCATGAGTGAAAAATACTAACTTATCATGCCATTAATCTTTTTGCAGATCTAATATAGTAGACCCCCTGCAAATGCTGCATTCAATGTGCAGCCAATGCAAAGTTCTTTTGATGAACAAGTGCTGCACAGAATTTTATACTGTAGATAACATTAGTCTTAACTTTTAAACAGGTTTACATTAATAATAGTTCTACACTTTTGTGTTTAGACTTTAATATAGCTTCCTGTAATATCTAAATACTATTTTCAAGTGAAAAATTACCAAATAGGTTGGCCACATCAGAATGGTGCTATTAAACTGTGTGACTTGAAAACTGTACAGTACAGTACAGGATTTTTTTTCCCATTGGCAATAACTTACAGTATGTTTCTGCATTTGACTGAATACATTCATGGTACAAGGACTGCAAGACCTTTATTACACTGAACTATACAAGTGACTTGCAAGATGTATTGTGTGCTGGTGAGGTTCATTCAAATCATTCTAGAACTATACATTCAATATTCAATCACCAAGTGCATTCAGGCAGCATGACATATACTGAGATTGCAGCTGTGGACGACATGAAACGACTGTCCAGTGGTGCTCTGGATCAGGGTATCATGAGGTACTTAAACGGAATAAAAAATGACACATGAAATAAATTATGAGCGCTGTAGAGCATGCACATAATTCTTGGGGCTGAAAAGTGGCATTGTGTGGGAGGGCTGAAGTCCCACAGGGTGACAGATGATGTGTATAGTGACTGATTGCACATGTGATGCTTTGTTAAAGGTCCAGTGTGCAAGATTCATGGGGATCTAATTGCAAAATATGGTCTGAAATTAAGTATAATATACAATTCATAATCATGTTTTAATTAGTGTATAATCATCAAAAAATGAGAGCCGTTGTGTTTTTATTACCATAGAATGAGCTGTTTATATCAACAGAAGGAGCATGTCCTCTACTACAAAATTTCCTATATTACACTTCCATGTTTCAAGATTAATTGTACTGCAACAGATATCATTTGATGCAATAATAAAGGCCACATACAGGAAGGACTGTTGTTAAACTTTTGTATCTGAGAGGACCAATGCAAAATTATGCATTGCATTCAATGGAAACAGTGAAAGTTTCACAATCTGCCCATTATTTGACTTATTCAGAGGCAGGGTCAAAATGATGGTCCCATTTTAGGCAAAATACACTTTTTGATGGATTTTTCAATGAAAATATGTGTCTCCAGCCTGTTTATAGACCCCCTCCAAAAAATTAGAGAGTGCATCCGCTCCCTGCCTAGCTTGCTCCAACTTTCAGAAAATGTGTGCCCATCAGTGGCGGTTCATATTTGTTCCAACAAACTTGGTGCTTTTGCAGGAGCTTCTCCTTCTGGGTCAAATTCTGGCTCAAAATCGTGTGGTTGAATTGCGGTGTGTCCGCCATAGTTGGCCATGCCTACATTGAGCAGTTACTGTAAACATAGGTTCCTGGCCAAAGCCACATCCACCTACTGAGAAGGGCATGTCCAGCCACAGCTCATTTGCATTTAAAGCTACAGGAGCAGAAGCAGCACGTCCAGAAGAAGGTTGAAACAGAGGACTATATGCCTAAGCACATGATCCAAGTGGAGTTAAAAGCCAGAAACTTCACAGGCGTGTTTTTGGGGACCTCTGAGGCCTCTGAACACTGACAAAAAGGGACATAATACGGGACTTTGAGGATATGAACTTTCTTAATCAACACAAAGTTAAAATGCATTACATGAACTTAACACTAATAATGTAAATATTCACTTTCCTCCCATCATCAACTGGATAACACCACATCAAAGAGTAAGTAGCCCTGTGTAAAAATTTAGGAAGACTGTCTAAACAGTGGTCTGTTATGCCTGGCTCACACTACAGGATTTAAAAAATCTTATTAAATTCTGGAATCGGGTTGTATCACACACGTAAGGAGAATCTTCACAGATTATCTTCTCTTAAATCTTAAACACGCACACTACAAGATTTGAAAATAATGACCAGCACACACTACAGGATTTCATCAAGATTATCGGACCAGAGAGAGCGACGCACCACGTGATCCTACGTCATCTCACAAGGAAGCGAATGTAAACAAAAGCACAGAAAACGGAGACTAGTGCGTTTTTTTTACTCTGTTTTTAATGTTTTCTTTACTCCAACTTTTGTCTTTTTCAGAGCGGTTGTGATAATCCTTGCAGGACACGTTGTATAGACATTCATGGTCTTGCCACAGGTTGACAAGAATGTCCTCCATCTCCGCTGTCCAGTGCACCCCTACACCCTGCTCCTTCATGGTCACCATTTTTGTCTCTGATAACTTCTGATGATCATTTCCGGTCCCTTGCAGGCGGCTCTCTCTGATTGGCTATTGTCCTCCTCAGCGAAAATGAGTGGCGTAATAATCCCGATAAAAATCAAACATGTTTGAAAATTATCAGGGCGCCTCCGATTGTCAGGAGGGCCGATCGTACTAGAAGATAATCTGGGCTGGGGTAAAATCGGCCCCGGTGAGCCAGGCTTTAGGGCATGTTAATTTCATTATGAGGATATATATAAAGCTAAACAAGTATGAACAGATTGAAAATTTAAACTAAAAACCAATTATGCTCACTATTATGACCTGCAGTTCACTGCAACTGCACACTTGGCACATTTCTGCATGCAGTAACCTGTTACACTGTATGTGCCTTATGTGTGTTTTCACTTCTCACCACTCACAACTCTCTCATGACATTTAAATCTTCACTCTTTATTAACATCAAGAGGCACTAAAGAGGTAGTAAAACATACCTTATCCCTCTGGTCCACACCTCGCTGCTTTTTTTAGATCTGTTCTAACACCAACACATACTGTGCACAATGAAGTTGTTCCTTTCTCCTTTAGAGCAATTTGAATGTCTTTATACTCACACACTTTTAATAACAATGTTTATATTGGATTTTTTTAGAATTGATATATTAACAAAAACCTTTTGCAATTCATCTGCATTTTTACTAGCTTGTCATTTTTTAAAAACCCCGTAAACAACAACAATTAGTGTCCCCATTAATTTTCAACTGACAGTTGCACTGAAATAGCTCCAATTAGCAGTTAATGCCCTTTGAATGAGATATATAAGTATTTATTTATGTTATTCCTGTTTTTATGATTTAGCCAACTTATTTTATTTAACTAGTCCAACTATTGTTGTTTTTTTTATTTCCACCAAACTACAGTTAGTGACTAAACTTGTTGAAATGATTACTTTTCTTCTTTTCATTTCCTTGACATGTTTTACTGACTTCGCTGGAAGGAAAACTTTCTTTATATAATACTATATTATTATACCCAGTCGTGCTGACTGTTTGAGTTGATCTGACTGTGAAACGTTTTAACACTAATTGCAACTTTGTCATATGCTGTTCTAACACCTGCGTGTGCACTTTGCCACTTGCATAACAGCCTTCAGAAAACCTGTCATGTCTATGTATACACTCATTTAAGACTCAAGTTGTTGCTGCTTTCATGAGCAGCAATTTACACCCTGCGTGAATAACTGATCACTAATATTATGAGTGCAGTCACTTGCATTTAAACAAATTTCTTGTCAAAGGCAACGAATCTTTCCAAATCAAGGTCTAAGACTTAAACATATGGTGGGACTTTACTCAAGCTTTAACACTGACTGTAACTGTGTCCACTTAAAGGAAGTAAAGCTACATAACTGACATATAACCACCCTTAAAGATGGTCAGCTTGTTATCAAAATGTTGCTCACTTCACCATCCAGCAGAGCAACATTTTGAAGTCATTTTAAGTCCAGTATTCAATCTCTTTTAGCATATTTTTGGTCTCCATCAACTCCTAAAGGAAATTCCTGACCCTTTAGCTGCTTAAGGCTCTGCTAAATTCCCTCATTATGTACTTTATGATACTTTTCATATAGAGCAGGTCTAGATTATACTCTTTAATCTAGAGACATTTTCTAATGAGCAAGCACTTGGCAATGGCAGCAAGAGAAAACTCTGTTTCCTGTTTGGCGCTGGGTAGGCTGCATAAATTGGTCAGGGCTTTTCTCACTTAATCTGCTGTTTACTGCAGCTAGAAACAAAGTTATGAGAGTGATGAGAGTGAACAATAAGGCTGTATGCCCTGAAACCAAAACAGAGAGCTGAAAGAAGCTGCAAACTCATAAGTACTGTCTCTTTGTTCATAACGATGAATGACCTCTTTCACATTACACACACTCATCAACTTCACAAGTATGTCTATTTAGAAAAAGGTAACTTTTCATTTTAAAAGCATTTCATTTTAATCAGAGAACTTCATTAAAGAGAAAAGTTAGGCCTTCTGTGGTTTGAACGCCTGCCATCTACTTCAACCACCTCTATACAGCTTCCATGTGGTAAAACAATTTAAGAGTCAACCTCTATAAATTTAGCAACCCTGAATTCTGTTGCTGCTACAGCCTCGGAAAAAGAGCCTTGTAGTTTTCTCTTTTTCTGTCGAGCAATGAGCAACAGTGTAATTGGCTTAATATTATTTGAAGAGGCAGAGTCACTTTGTAGTAACTTGTGGCACCTTTATTGTTCTTCTTTTCATTAGTGCAGTCGATTTCCCTCTGGGTTTGCCATGCAATTCAGTTGCAAATACAAGCATCAGTCTGAATATGAATTGGAAAGCACTGAGGGCAGTTGCTGTAACTTTGCAAAGTTGAGCAATTGTATCGTGATCATGATTATTTTGACGACAATATGTCATACTGTAGTCTCATCGGCTCCCTCGAAGCTCTGAGTGAAAGCAGGGAAAAATAAAATCACTGGTAAGCTGCAAGTGATTTAAATGTTTCTCAGAAAAGGTCAAATTGCTTAGAATGTTTAATTTGCCACTGTGTGCTCAACAATCCATAAATGTCAATTATCTGGCCACTGTGGAAGAAACTCACCTCGCTGTCAAGCCCAATTTAACAAATACTTGCTGAAAATTAGGAGTTTGTGCTTTTACCTGTTTTTGGACTGGTCCTCAAAAAATGATAGATAGTATTTTTGGCTTAGTAAACTGTTAAGCTCAGTGAAATTGAAGGATGTAGTTGGATTTCCAGGTTTTAAAGATGGTTTGTTAGAAATAGTTCTCGGTTGTATTGCCTTTCCATCGAGTACTTTTGCACATATAAAAGGATTCATACTTGAATGGTTGTTTTAAAACAGTGAGGTTAATCAATACTGCATCTTCCCCTGCATTTTTATTGTAGGTTGAAAATGCTAGAGACAACTAAGAATTTAAGCAGCAGTATCACTGTCAGCCAAAAGTCTAACTAGTATTGAGGCCTTGGTGTTTTTTGCAGGAAGAAATTTACACCAACATCTAATTTGCCATTTAATAGATAATTGTATTCTAAGACATAAGTAACAGAGGAGAGGAGAATGAAATCAATGATATTGACCTACTGTTACATACATAATTATTTTATATTAAAAAACAAAAATCTACTCAATATTATAAGCGCATCAGCGTTATATGACACAGTTTGGCACTGACTGCTTGAAATAAATAACTACTGTCAAACATGGATAATGCGAACATTACCCACTCCCTTTAATTACTAAGGCATATTTAAGACTTCATAAGGTGACACAAATAAATAGTGTCGTCGAGACAGACAGAATGGCTGCTTACAGTGATTAGATACATTCACTGTCAACAGCATGTCAGCAGAGCTTTTCATTCTCACCTACCATTTGAGAATGTTACAGTTGTAAAGGGCACTTTTGAACGCACGCATCTTCAGACTCAAGCAGGCAATTTATATCTTGATTTTGTAATAGAGAGGATATTTACTAAACTTCAACTGCTCAACTTGACCCACAGCATATATCTTATTTATCAGAATAAAATCTGTACTTTTAGCTGAAGCAACAAAGGTTAAAAAAAAAAGGTTGCCCAAATCTAATTTTACATTGCATTTGCATTGCAAGCAGTTGGATCAAAATGTTACATGAAGTTCATATATTTCATGTATTAATACAGTGGAATTTTGAAAATTTGACCAACGTAATTTTTGTTAAATATAGTTAAATGTTTTCCTGCCAAAAAGTTGTGCAGATCCCAGCAGTTCTTTGATTCCCTACAGTTATGACCATTTGAATTTTTTTTCTCCAGTTTTATAAAATTACTGTTGGAATCAATGAAAAGATCTCCCTCTCATGTTTTTTAGTTCAATCATTATGTATAGAATACTAACCTCAAACTAGAAAATAGGTTTTGATAGAATAATTCAAAGGTTGTAGCAAACTCAAATATTCATTCATTTATTATCTGTAATGGCTTCATCTTTGCAGGGTCACAGAGGGCTGGAGCTGATCCCAGCTGACATTGTGCACCCTGGACATGTCGAACAACCATCCACACCCACATTCACACCTACGGACACCATATAGTCACCAATTAACCTAGCGTGTCTGTCTCTGGACTGTGGGAGGAAGCTGGGGCACCTGGAGGAAACCCACGCATTCACAGGGAGAACATGCAAACTCTTGACAGAAAGGCCAGATTCCAACTCAGAACCTACCACTGCCCAAAAAAACCCAAACAACCATAGTGAATAGTGAGAGCAGAAAGTGACACAGAGAAATATTTGAAAAACAGTTATAGCAGGGTGTCTTTTGTAAAAATGCTCCTGGTTGCTCAGTGGAATCCAAAGACCTTGCTGTGCACAGTGTTCATAATTCTTAATGAAAACTTGACTCGAGCAAATTTCAAATTCTGCAATCGCTTTGACCCACTGCCAGTAATGTAAGCTCATCACAGCGGTGTAACTCAAAAAAAGGCTACCCTTGCCCACTCAAGATCTTGTATTTGCAAACCACTCTAAGCATCACACTGCAAACACGCTTAGTAACGGACAAATGTGGTTGAGCAGAGGTCACTACAATATCCATTGAGACCCAAGAATACTTTGATTAGAGCAATATTTTTTTGCACAAATACTGAAATCTACTATTTAGAGACTTGCAGTTGTTGACGTATTTAATAATGTTAGGGTAAGAAGAGAAATGTGAAATTCTGAATGGCTAAAAATCATCAGCTCTGCTCCCTCATACATGGCAAACAGAGACTTACTTCACCTTGCCCATAATAATCTGTATTAAACTAAAATAAAATGACAACATCATTGCAAATCTTTTTCAGTTTTCCACCTCTTTAACAGTGAAACAATTCTGTAATGCTTTTATTTACTGAATGTACATAGAATGTATGTAGTACATTGCCGTGTTTCAGTCTATCAAGCAGAAGCTCAGTTATGGCTGTTATTCTGTGTGAAACTGCATGCTTGTCTGTGTGGGAGGTTTTCTATCTATGAGTGAGTGTGTGTGTCTTTGTGTAGGAGTTCATGTTGGCGAGAGCATGTTCTCTTGTAATGGCGTTCGCTCCTTGACTCTGAATCAAGTACTCAGTGACTGTGTTGCTGTCATGCTATGAAACAATTTAGCTCTTCATGTAAAATTTAAGATAATAGTTTTCATTCTCATGCAATCAATTTATTTAACGTTCCTCTTTTTTTTGGTAAATTACATGAATTATCACTTGACACCTGAATTATGTGTAAAGTCAAAATTTTCCAAATTATCTTGTGACAGAATGGTGAAAAATCTACACTTTATGTAGTCTGACTGCTGACACAGCTGATACTGTACTGAAACAGAATGATATAGAAGAATACAGGAAGTTGAAGTATTAAATGACTTTTGCCACATATTTCAGAGTGTTGCTATACAGTAAACCATAAAGCAGTTGAGAGGTGTTGCTATTGCTATTGTTGGAGTCAAATTACTTTACTTGAATGAGTATTTTTCAAAAAACACAGGTGGTCTCTAATTAATGCACACAGTCAACTGTGACCAAACCTTTTATTCACAAGGTCCTGATGCACTGCTTCGTCTGCAGCAGACCACCTTTGAGTATGTGGGTGGACTTTGCTGATCCTTGCATCTGTATTTTCTTACTCCGAAAAACATGCTTATCTGTATAGTTATATAATGGGGAAAAAAACAGAATGTTATATTCTTATGCTTTTATCACATGATATGTGATTATATATAATTAATTCCCTGACGTCTGTTTTCTCTTATCTGTTACATGTGACACATGATAAAGGGTCCAATGGGGAAACACTGCTACAATATTTATCATTTGCATTTAGACAATTCACTGTTACTTACCTCCCCTTGTTATACTCATACTTCCTGTCTTACTGCTTTCAGATGGATGTATCTAATTATGCTGGAAAACAGATAATAATTGCAGGATTATATTATTAAAAGAACTCTTAAATTTTTTGGGGAAATTTACTTGTCTGACACCTTGCATATGTCTTACGAAGTTACTCAGTAAAGGAAAAGATCATTGACTTTGGCATCGGTTTACTTTGGTTGGTTTCACATGGCGCATAATTCCTGATCCCTGGTGGGATCTGGCTCAGATGATGGTTGTGCATGACCTTGAGCTCTGAGACAAAACTAAATTATGTATTTAAAAGAAACCAAATGGGATAAATAACCTAAACTGGCTTTAATTTTAAAACGCCTGTGTGTTGTGAATGTCACAGCTGACACTAATGTGAGGGATGTTTGAATCATGGCGTCATCTGCCCAGGCCACACAGGCATGAAGTGAATGGGGATTATCACTTTTGTGTGTGTAGCACAGTTGATGGAGGCTTTTGATTCACCAGCTATTCATTTTTGTACGGAGGTTGCTTGTAAAATTTTTTGCTCAGTTTGTAGTAAAACGTGACTGTATTCAAACACTACAACTTGAGCTGCAACTTTGAGACAAAACACAGAAAAATACAGAAATCTATCAGTGGATGAGAAGGTGAGGACAGCTGAGACAATTCTGGCTGAACAAATTGAGTAAGGACTTTTTACAGAGCTTCACATTAGTAATTGTTTTCAAAGATATGATTTTTAAGTGATTTTTAAATGCAAATAAATAAAGAATAACTGACTTTGGGTAAGTTTGTTGCTATGGCAATCTAATATTAATGCTGATGAATTTCATATTAACTCTCCACAATGTCTCATAAAGATGCTTAAGTGCACCTTTTGCTCCTGTATGAGACATCCTGAGGCGTAACAGAGGGTCAGTACTTGATGACATGGGAATGAGAATGTGCAGCTAGCTTCCATACAGTACCGTGTCTTTTTAGTCAGACAGTTAGCCATTAATACATTTACTGTTTCTCTGTCTGTTTTAAATGAGTCATATTTTTACTGTGAAGACATGAATTATGAGAGGCTACAGTAAGTTACTTCATCCAGCTGTCAGAAGATAGCCAACATTTGATTTCTATGTATTATTGGTGAAATCCACAGCTTCTTTGTTTCATTGTTCAAGAAAGTCTGGAGATGTTAAAGAGCTACACTGATCAATTCCAAGTGTTGTTGTTTTTTAAACAACAATGTTAAATATCTTATGAAAAACACTGAAAACCAACCATATGTAAACCATTATAGGTAGGGATCTGTGTCATAGTGACAGGAACTTTTTAGAAATTCTGTGACCAACTTCTATGTCATTTGTGGTAAAAGCACTGAAGATCAGAAGACAGCTGCATGGCTGTGGGAGGCGGTTAAGAACCCACAGCTTAAATCAGATGGGCCACAGTGTTTGAAAGACTGAATGTTACTGGTGTTTGTTTGAATCTGTTGATGGTCAGGTGATATAATGGCTATGATCTCTGTCTGCTACTTCTTCTCTGAAAAGTGCCTTGCAACCATAAAAATGCCAGAAATTTGGCCTTGTCTTTGCTATGATCCCATCAGGCAGGATTTGTATCATATTGTGTTACTTATCTCTACCAGTGTACATTACTAAATGGCACAGTTTTGTTCTTTTGATGATCATCTACAGAGCACTGCCTGTACAGATAGTGGCCCATTGCAGTGCCTACATTCAAGATCATTTATTCAAGGTCATTTTCAGCTAACTTGGCTTCTTGTTTTGTATTCACTTGCTCTCAGCTGGTTTAAAGCTGAGCACCAGCTTTCAAGGTTGTAGACTTGACAATTTCTAGTAACTATTTTCTGATGAAGCTCAGGCAGATTTTGGAGTTTTGTGACCTCTTGACAAAAACAGTAACAACAATTGCTAACAGAGTTACAAATACCTGCCAAGACTGTTTCATTCAGAAGAACACAGAGTCCCTTTAACTTTGAAATGGATAATATGACCAATAAGTAAAATGGAAATATTTCTAATACTACAGATATGCAAAGGCATGTCTTATCCTTAATTTTTTTAAGCTGTAGCCTGCTGATGTGTTGATTTGAAAAGATATATAACTCAAATCCTTATGGCTGTTCTTCTGCAGGACAGTTTTTTTTTGCAGAATGCTTTGGCCCTCTCTTGGCATGAGTTAGAATATCGATCTCTTCTTCTTGATGACAACCTGGAGTCAGCTGTAATTGATCCAAATCAATTAGAGCACCAAGTTTCCTGATAGCCATCAGGAAACTTCACAGTGTGAAAGCCAATATTATCTGAGAATGCACTCAATTACTTGTGTGCACACAGACACAATTCTAAGCTGATGCCAAGCACTTGAATTGATAAATTATCTATACAGGGCTCAGGTCTGAACACACGAGATGTGATACTTGTTGCATATTATTTAATGCACCAAATTCCATGCAGGACACCCGGAATAGCAGAAGGAAATGAACACGTTCTTCATTTTTGTGACAAAAATTTTTAAAAAGATTTTTTAAATATAGAATTAAATGCTTCATTAATACTACAGAAAATAAGATTACTCCCATCCACATTAAATTCATGTACATAAAGTTATCTACTGACAAAGACAAGATATAAAAAAAACCAAACAAACAAGGTTGGACTCTGTCTGTTGTAGTTAGAGGTGTGTTGACAGAGTTGATGATCATTATATTATCTTAACAACAGATGACAAATACCAATGGCCCATTTATCTCCTGAATTTAGAAAGTTTTTCAGTTTATGATAAAAAAAAATATGTCTGGCATTTCCAGTATAATAGGAAAATGTATAAATCAATCACAGCTTTTGTCAGTTAGCTGCCTCCATAAATTACAGCTTTGTGTCTTTTTTAATAAGTAAATGTTTTAGGGGAATATGGAGAGCTTGATTCTCTGTACAATACTAATGAAATCCCATGATCCAATTAGGCCACCATTATTTGATGTAAAATCATCCATTTTTTATTAGAATCTAATCCCATTTCTTGAAGCAAGCCTTTTTAGAGGGTTAGATCCGAAGAAATGCACTCTGTAGGTTACAGCAGTATGAAAACAAACACTATTTTCTCATTTCTAAAATGGCAAAACAAAACCTAGTGAATCACTGCCAGAAAAGACATTCTCTGCTTATCGTTGCCAAAGACATAAACTGTTTTTGGTTCTCTGATTCATCCCTCCCATATGTTATTAAGGCTTGCAAGCACAAACACTTTCATACTTAGTACTTACTTAGTAATATTACTCTTAATGCTTATATTACTCAGTTCACCAAGGGTTCCTTGTATCTCAGACATAAGATTTACAATGATTCCCCACAATAAACCATTTATCTAAGAAAAATCACCCTTATTCTGGTGGGATCAGACAAAAATAAACAAACAACTATGTGACACACAAGCACAGATCATTGTGATGCAACAGAAGCAACAGAGACAGAGGCAGACCACTACAGGCTGTCCATTATCATTGTTTTTGGCTGGTTTCACACATCTTCAGGCACAAAATATGTTTACAGGGTCAATCACCTGCCACCTACTCAGTCTGAGTAATTGGAAATGACAACTGTTACATATTGCATTCCCAGCAGAGAGCAAATTTGGTTAGTGGTTCTGTGCTTCAGTAAATACTTATTGCATCAGCAGGGTCCTTGCACTTTATATAAGCAGCTGCTCAAATGGCCTCAAGATGCTGTTGCAATGAATTTACATTCATTGGCTAGTGTCTCATGCTAGCCAATGAAAGAGCTAAGAGGAAATCTTGACTTCATGACATGTGGCTTAAGAGGCTGACAGGAAGCCATCTAAAAAATAAATAAAAGCCAAACAGAAACAGTCTAAAAAATGCAGATTCTGTCAACTTAAGTTTTACTGTTTTCTTACACTCTGTGTCAGAGAACACTACACATCCACCCACGAATGAAGTTTAAAAAGAAGGGCCTGCAAACAGATGAAACAATAAAGTCTTATATACTGCAAAAATATGGCCTTACATTGAGAGTCTTGACTGCTTTAAAAAAAATATAGAGCTACGTAAAGAAGTGCAGTGAGTTAAATCAATACCTGTCATACTTTCAATTGTACTGTTGCTTTCATTGTAATGAACTCTAGAAAAAAGTCCATCAGTAGAATCTAATAAATGATAAATGCAAATAAATATTTGCAGGAGCCACAGTGTTTCATAAATAAAGGATGAAGAATTAAGGGGAAGCAAAATTACAAAGCCATTTGCCTGACATTAAAAAAATGACTTTGAGTGAGTAGCATTTACATAAGCTTTGGTACATGCTAGATCAGCTTTTAGAATAATGAAAGCTAATCACAAAGATTGTGTGTGTCCCCCCCCCCCTCCCCCCACAATAACATTAACAGCCCCACCCAAAACGAACAGCAGCTCTACTTGTTTCAATCAAGCTGAAGTTTCATAAAGACAAGAAAATAAATGAGATGTACTCTCCTCAATTTTTGTCTATATTTACTGTAGGTAACAATAATGGGACTTTATTAATAAGAGACTTTATTTACCCAGTTATCTGTGTGTGAATTTAAACATGAACAAGAAACACAGAGGCAAACAAGATGTTGTTGCTCATTGTTCACAGGAATGATGAGGTACAAAATTAATTTTATTACATATGCATTAGTAGTGTGAGAGCTTTGCTTAGAAGCTCCTGCCAGCAGAAGTGGGCGTGTTTGAGATGGTTAAGCATGCATGGATTAAACCATGCCAATCATTTGATGCACTTTAAGTAAACAAGCTGAGACACTTTAATAACACCAGTGTTGGATAAGGCTATCTCTATGCTGCAGGCTATTTCATATAATAGAAGTGAAATTTATGAAAAATAACTGAAAAGTGACTAAATGTTGAAGCAATGGATGCAATGGAACAATAGATTCCACTTTACAGAACTTAATGTATCATAAGATGTCACAAGACATTTTTTATAATAGCTTGTCTTTCTCTTGTGAAGCAGAGCACATAATTTCACTGCTCCCTTGCATATAGTAAAGTCCAGCCACATAATATAATTTGCTGCTGAAAGAAAAAAAAAGGGAAATTTGGGTGGCCCGGCTGTCAAAGGCGCATGTCATGTAACTGTCATATCATGTCTTCCATGGAAATTAATAAAGGATGTTTTTGTGATGTCATCTTCCTCTTTTTCTTCACACATTTTTTGTTTTTTTTTGCCTCATGTCGTCTTCTCATGAAACATATAACATCACAAAATTATTTTTATCACTCTACTGGTAAACTGGTATATTTCTTTAGTGCAGGTGCATAATCAATAGTCATTGAAAATGGTCTAAAGTGCTACCTGTTTCACTTTTCCTTATACTTATGCCTTGTGAAAATAAAAAAAATCATCCATAGGACAATGAAGTGACCTTTATAAGATAATAAATAATTGATTGACCACCAAGAATATTAAATGAACAATAGGAAAAGAGTAAGAAAACTCCTTTTCATTTCAGTTTTGTATACAGAAATAAAAGCATAGTGGATTTGAAGTTATGTAATTCAAATCTGATTTGTGAGCAGTTTGAGATGATCTAGATTAAGAGATATGATCAAAAAATCAAAAACATTGCTGCCCCAGTTGTTTGAAAAGAAAATCACAATTACAAGAAAATGTAAAACCAAGAAGAGTGTTTGCTCTCATGCAGACTTCAGATTGGAATCAGGCTGTTAAATAAAACATGTGGGAGGATGTATTATAGTTATTAGAGGATTAATATCTTATCTAACAATTCAACGGCAGCCAAAGATTAATGTTAACAGTATAATAAGATGAACGAGACCTGAGGGTGGGCAAGGTCACAGCAACCTTTACAGCTGAATTAATGCATGTCTAGTTTTTTACATCCAAATGTGAAGAGCTGAGTCAACGACTTGTGTAAAAACTTAACCAGCTGTGTCAAGGTTCAAGCTTTCCTGTTAAAATTCACTGTTTTTTACCAACAGGAGATTACACAAGACATGTAAGATTAATGTGTAACTTTGAGCACATTTTCTGATCTCAAATGAAAACAAATACACATATTGAACTAAATAGTTTTTAGCAGAATGTTTGCCCTCATGTTTTGTTTTGTCAAAGTGAGGCACTAGTCATCACACCTAATTTTGCCGCTTTCCTGCAAATCTCCTGTTCCTGTTGTGCATCCAGCTGTGGAGCAGCAGTGTCCTTCAACACGACACCCACACTCGCAATGAACTGGGACAGAGCTTTACTTTAAGCTTTGTTCACAAGAAAGAAGACATTTTTTCTGTTTTCACTTTCACTGAACTGACTGTCTGCTTCATGGTTAAACATAACTGTTCAACTGCAACAGGGTGTTGAAGTTTATTTGGCATTTATTAATACTGGAAAAGAGATATCTTCACCACACCGCACACATTACTTCTGCACAAATGTACACACTCTAACCTATTGTCTTAATTTAAACATGTCCATGAAATATGCCTCGCACATTATAAACATTTTTTTGCAGCTCTTTGTCTTTATATCCAGAAAAAAGTTATCATACAGCACATATTTATGTGATGCATACTATGTTACGAATACAAATATTTTGGCTATGCTTAAGCATTTAAACAGACACTGCTGGCCAAACATAAATAAAAAAAGAAAGCAACTAATTAATGCAAATTTTTTATGTTGTTAGCAGTCTAATGAATTTTAATGCAGGTTATCAATTCTAAAGCAAGCAATTCACAAGAAAATAAGAGGCTTTGCTTTACTAAGCTGCAGTCTGCTGTGCAAGCTATCAGTCAAAGAGGATATTAGCAGAGCATGGGAACCCTCTTTAATCATATTTTGTTCAAAGACACAAAACTAAGATTATCTGCTGTCTTTTCTTTCAACTTGTAAACTATCCTTGAACCATCTTAATGATTTGTTTTGTTATTTGACAACTGCATATATGAAACAATTAATGGATGCCAATGGGAAATATATGATAAAAGGTGAGTATTTTTGTTCACCACATTAGATTAAATCAGTGTGATACTTTAATTTAATAAAAATATGGAAAAAAAAGCTTTTCATATTAGAGCTTTTTCTCTCCTTATTGTTCAGCTCTGATGTGTCTGGAGATGCAGAACTTTACAAAAATACAGTAACTTCCTGAAGCATTAAAACAATAATGAGTCATTTTTCCAATTTTATTTTTAAATTTGTACATAAAAGCATACACGAGAAGTTCTTCTTCTTTACCTAGAAAAGACCAAAAGCATGTAGAGATGAAAAATATGTGTTGTGGAGGCTATGGTGGAGCGGTCCAGAATATTCTATGCAAACATGTAAAGCTGCCAACCACTTAATCCAGGAGAAAATGAAAAGTGACTTAACTGTTGTGGGGGAGGAAAACTTGGCCTTCAAGTTGTGCATGTGCAGAATCATCAAGTGTGGATGAGGAAATGTATTATCAACTCTGGGATAGGCTCTTTTATTTATGTGGATTAATTATCAGGTTTGCAATGGAATCATTGGATCATTTAAAGGGTAACTGGGGTATTTTTTAAATCTGGGCACTAATGTAAATATTCTGTGGTCTAAATCTAGCCAGGGAACCAAACGAATCTGCCAAGTCCATGGTTTATTCGCTCTGGCAGACGGGTCTGGCCGGCATCCCATTCAGACAGATTCCACAAGACCAGGCCCATGTCAGGCAAATTACAATCATTTATCTAATATAGGGAAGGTTTGATAGGGTAAATGACAGAAGAGGGTTACTGCTCCAGCTTTAAAAAGTCACAAGTCGCATGTTTCGCTGCTGTAACTGTTGTACAAGTCCAATTTAACAGGTTCACAAGACTGAAATCAAGCTGTCAAACTTGGCAGTGCTGATCAAATAACAATCAAGATTCTGTAACTGTGTTCTGCCTCAAAACTTTTCAGAAACTCATGTTAGTTAACTGTTTTTGTTTTCCCTGACAAACCTGACAGAGCATCGCTCCAACTTGCATCTTTCACTCGGCACCAGGGTTCATCGTGTTTGTTTCGTAGGTCTATTCAGTTGTGTCCAAAGGCATTCAAATCTGGACTGAGGGGTTCCAGACAAATTTGCCAGTGCCATTTGGCCCAGCATGACAGGCTGGTCTAAATGACAACACTGACGGGCGCATTTACCACCGAGGATTACAGTGCAGGCATTGTAGCCCTTTTCCTTTTATGTAGATTTCGTCAATCTACTGGGCCAATTCAAAAACTTTTTTTTTTACCTGGTAGTCATTTAGAAATACATATAAAAATAAATGGCAGTTTTAAATACCAGAATTACCCTGTAATGACAGAAATCCCCCTATTCAAAGGTTGGGCTTTGAAGTTTGTTGTATACAGTCGTTGCTCTATCAGGGTAAACCTAATGGATCTAATGGTTCTTTAAGGAGGGGCTTTGTAGACAAAACAAACTCATCATGTCTTCACACTAGTGCTTTTCAGAAAACAGATTTACTTTACATAAAGGGTGTAAAAACAGCTCAATCAAAACAGCTTTTCTTGCTCAAATTAAAGTGTCTTTTAAGGTATAGGAATTTTGTCCACTTTGGTATTAGTCCCCTACTCTAGGTGACCTCTATGCTTTAATCCAACCACTCTTCCGAATGAAAGCCTAAATGGATATTATGGAACGCAGGACAACAGGCTCCAAAATTTGGAGGGGATAAATACATCAAGACTTCCAGTTTGTGAAAGAACATCTACAACTTATTTCAAGCTACAATAGCTCCTCTCCATGATTCTGCAAACACGCCAGAAACAGCAAATGACTATGCCTTAATAGCTTCAAACTATCTGCTCTGTGATTATTTCCATGACAAAAGCAGGGATGATCATAAATGTGGTGCACTGACTGGTGGAACTGTTGAGTTTTCATACATACCTCACACTGTGTTCTAATGACAGAACTACTACAACTATGATTTACATGTTTACTCTGAGATGTATCATACTCTTTTTGTTCAGAGGTTAGAAGCCCAACATGATAAGCAACATAAAAAACAATATTTGGAGTGACTGTAACACGAACGCTTCTCTCCTTGTTCTTACACACTGTCTAATCTCTCCTTCTCTTCTGTGAAGACAGTATTTCAGTTTCATGCCTCCTGACTGAAGCAGTCACGTGGGGGCAACATCTTTGTTTTGCACTCTAAATAATGAAGCCAGGACAGCTGATTGTGCTGATATAATAAAATACCATAACCTAATCTTCACTCGATTAATACTCTACGCATTCTTCATCCTGACAACATAAGGTCAACAAAAATTCTCACTATTTGTTGAGTGTGACTATGCAAATAATTGTATTTGTCCTTTTTTTGAAAGTGCAGTTTTGCCGTGTGCTATCCTATCCTTTTTCTGAAGAGATGACCTTTTGGTGTATGTAAAGCCATTCATCTGTAGCACAGTGTTCTGACACGAGAGCCGAATGATAATGCCTTGATGCTGTCAAGCAGAACCTTTTATAATGTAGTTGAACCTCAGTGCAGGCATGTTTCAAGAGTTCAAGTTATTTTAAGTTACATTCAGTAATATGCAAATAAGACAAAGCCTATTGAAAATTTTTACCAAATTATGTCAGCTAAATATAATGTTAGCAGCATGCAGCGACTACCACAGTCTACAACCAAAGCCAGTTTCAAAGGACTCTGAAGTGTAATGCCACTTACAGGCACTGGATGCTGGCTCTGAAATAAATTTAAAACAACAAAAACAACAACAACAAAACAGATTGTGTCTGTTGACTCCAGTTCAAATATTGCTCTTTGGAAATAAGAAGTCAATAATATTTTTCACAAGACATTTTGGTCCTGATTATTTTATTTATTCCCTAAAATAAGCCAGTCATTTCAGAAACTATTGCTCTGATAACAAAGATTTTAGACCTATTACTTGCTTTGATGTCAGTCAAAGGAACATTGATTCACAATTATAATTTAAGTTAACTTTATTGCTGCTTTTCCTTGTCGTGGAATACACAAAGACTTGTACTTTCAGGGCTTTTGCTTAACAAATAAACAGTAGTTTTCCTCAAACAAGCAGTTTTGTTGTGATTGAGGATAAGGTGTTACCTTACAAATCTTTCAGAAGATGCTTTCTCACAACATTTTTGTAAATTTTGTAAATTATGTCACTTATGCACAATAACGTCAAGATATCATATTATCAAAATTAAGCTAGTATATCAAATGTTAACCTAAAGTTAACCTGTAGTCCTTGTATACAGTAAATTAGCACGAGTCTATGCTTCACTAATAGGGTGGCTAATAAGAAAACTGTAACTTGTTAATATGTTATCAATTATCAACATAAAGAGAAACTATTGGTTTCATATCCCAGATGAAACTTGGAGATTTGGAGGAAACTAAACATTAACTAAACATGACAGTAAATCATAGTTACCAGAAGAATGAGTAAATCCACTGAAATTTGTTGACTAAGATGCAAGAGCTACCATCAAGCTAAACCAATGAACGCTGATGATGGAAGCCTTTTCACTGAGGCTGGTCTGGATACCTGGTGTCTGTTATGGCCCAAAGCTAGATACAGCAGTGTCATATGCTTTTTATTCATTCATTCTTTTATTAACACACGCTCAACAATTACAACAAAATCACATCTAAAGAAAAAATGTACACCTCATTCATGTTGTTAACAGTGGGTAACAAGCATAAGTACCAACTGCTTTAGTGCTTTGCAGTAGGTGTTTTCAAAGCAAAGATGTCTGAGAAGACAAAATGCAATATGTAATCAAATAGAAAGCAGTAATTGAAAATACAGACATTCATTCCAAAACTAATTAACAGATTATTTGCTTTAGCATCAAATCCATTAGTCATTTTTGAAAGCTTACATTTAGTCACTGACATTACTGCAGACTCTTCAAAATGAATTGTTAACATAACCTGCACTCTGTGGTGTGATGTAATGGAAAGAAGGTGCTAGCCGGTGTTAGGGAGCAAGCATGCAGACTGCTAACCAGTTTTTTTTTTCAGTATGCTAGTCTCCCCTCTGAATGGAGGTAGCTGGGATTGATTCCAGATTGTGAAAGAAAAAAAAAAGTCTTTATTTATCTCCGAAGTCTTGTCTCCTAATGGAAAAGATGGCACTAACCCCGACTTCAAGATGCTTATCAGCTGCAGTGTAAACTAATGGGTTAAGTAACAGCCTGTTATGACTACGGTTACATACAGTCTATGTTCCAGAGTGGTCACACTTAAAAAATAGTCTTTTAAATTGTCCTTCATTTGACATAGATTTAACAGATACACATGAAACATGCCATGCGGTGCTGAACCCTTTTGATACACTCTTGTTGTTCACACAAAGTCAAGTCCTCTGTGCCTTACAAAAACTGTTCTTAATAAGGACACAGAAGGTGCCATTATTGCTCAATCTGATGGATGAGCTGTTGGCTGGAATGTGAAACTGCCCCGGCCCCCGCTTTGGTTCAAAAAAAAAAGAAAAAAAGGTGCTATTCCTCGAGGTGGGACATGCTGTGATTGAAGTATTTACGACAAGACAGAAATGTGATGGCACAGAGAATGTAGGTGACAGTGATGCATGACTGAACAGATTACTGTGTACAGACTGTAGAGCGGCCCTTTGAATTGTGATGCCTCCCTTTATTGTGCTGAGGTTAAAAGGCTCACCTATCAGGCAGCTGTATTACTCTACCCCCTGCTCTTTTTGATATAGCAGTTCACAGAACAAAGACCATGTCAGCAAAACCAGACGGTCCCCAACAGAGACTTTGGTAAAACTAAAAATGCACTGTGACAGGACATTGACCGAGACTGATAGAAGGACAGTTTCTCTAACATCTAGATGTCTTTGAGTGCACGATTAAACATGCCCGCCTGAAAGCACTCATTATTTTGCACAGCCACCAAGAGTCTGTCCATTTATTCTAACCAGTAAAGAGAAGTGCCCTCCATTGTAGAAGAACCTGTTTTAAAAGCAGGAGGTATTGCTTAATGCAATACGGCGCTTTTAGCAAATGCAGATGACTACTTGAATAAGTGCAGTTTCTCCATCTCTATAGGTAATATTAATCATGATGAGCAACTGTAAATGTTCTTTGCTGAAAGCAAACAGAAAAAAAAAACTGATGGGTAATCTTACTGCCTTCGTTCCTCCAACTAAATATTCTGCACTTTCCTCTTTTTTAATTTTTTGAGCTCTTAGAATGATTTAATAAAAAATAATGTTTCACTGATATAATACAGAGTTAGAAAAAAATTAATTAGCATTAAATAAAAAGCTGATTTAGTGACCTTATTTAAGACTACCAAGACAAACCTAATGCAGAGTCCACTGCAGTTTCTGTATTGGGTTTTAAAGAAATAAAGCAAATAAGCCAAACAGTTAAGAAAGAGACCTGCACACATTGTGTTAAACACAATGCACTTTCAAAGAGAAAGAACATTTTCAGAGCTGAGACATTACTCAAAGTTATCTGCAGAGGAGAAGAGGAAAAAGCAGAAGAATAAAGGCACAAAGGACCAGTTCTTTCACTGCAGAGCTATATTGTTATGTCTCTTTTGCTTTGAGTTTACACACTTGCTTAATGTAAACAGGTGGAATTCCATCGAGTCGTCGCATTGTAAAATCTTATACAATGAAACACAATGTATAATTGCAAGGAGAGTTAGCTGATCCTGTTGTTGGTCTGTTTCAATTGCTTTAGAGATTTCTTTAAGTAAAAAAAGTAATGAATCATTAGTCCTAAATCACATAATGTACCTTCATGAAGCTTAAAACAATTGCTTATGTTTTTGCTTGTATATTGTGACACTGTCAAGACAGATTTATGAAAACACCTGTTGGCCTCTTCCTCCTCTTTATTTACCCACATACATAATATTTTGCCTAATGAGGTTCAAACGCAGCGCTCTCTCATTAACAGACACACAGTGACAATATGAGACAAGAGACCAAATACTTTCTGACATTACATTAGTTTCATCATTACAGTGACACTATTATGTAGACAAGTGAGAGGGTCATTACTGACTGATTGGCTGTCCCGTCCATTAGTGACAAGATAAATGGAGCCAGCATTTTTATTTCTACATCTCAATGTCTCATCTGTCGGAGAGAGCCTTGTCTGTTTGCTTCATCTTGTGTGTCGTAAAGATTTGAAACATAAAATGCACCGCCTTTGAAAAAGAATACTATCTTCTCTCCAAGAATACAAGTGTACCTCTTGTGGATTTTACACAGCTGCAGACACGTATCCATCTGTTCCATTTCAAGGGAAGCCGATACAGAAAGATGTACATATCAGTGTCAGGATATAAATCTTGCTGTCAGTCTCAGCTGTTGCTATCAGTTTATGTCCTGTGAAAAATGAAATGGTTACCTGAGCAGATCACCACTACTTACAATGATGGTACACACTTTTACAGAGCTGTGAAGTCATCTCTTTGCCTTACTGCAGGGCATATTTTAAATACACTGACAGTAATAATGAGGGGGCCTGCGGGAGAAGCAACCATTTTCGATATTCACCAAGGCCACACAGACTCTCGACTTCATAGATTTGACTTGTCGGAGAGCACCAGCCTTTTCCTGACACTGCTTTTTAGTTTTGACAGCCATGGCTGCTATAATCATATTTTGTACAACAGAACAAAAAAGTTTTGTATCCAAGTGACACTCAGCAGGATCTCATTTATCAAATTAACGACCTTGTTGACCTGTTTGCTGTGCTATCGCAGCATAATAATAACATCACCTTCAGATATTTTCCATATTGTCACACATCACCAGTCTTTGATGTTCCGTGTCTTTCAGCAGTTATTTTGTTATGAACTGTCATGTTTACTTACAGTTTGTGATTTTGTACTTTTCCCAGACTATTGACAACCTCTCGTGAACTTGGTGCTTTCAGCTGTGGGTGTTATGTGTAGGTGGGGAGAATGAAAGGGAAAACGACAGTGATAGTGAGAGCAAGAGATCAAAATTTTTCAGTGGAGAAAAAGTAGAGTCGTGTCCCTTACTCAAACTATATCATGTCTTATGTCTGCATTACATTACGCTCTATTGAAGCTGCTGCCAGCAGAGAAATGGAGTCTCTGCTTTCGCTGCCATGGATTTTCCTCCTGAATGATGGCTGAACATCAGTCTAAAATGGTGAAACTAGTGAAAAGTCCTTGCTGTTTGATTCAACCTGATATGTTGGATTTTCTTGTATTTTCTCCTATCAAACTGTACTGTAACTTGACAAAACCTGAGTGCTATTATACAGAGTTAATGTTAGTCAGTTATTAATAGGTCAAGGAAAATTACAGCACAATGTCAAATGTAATTGGACATTGTTTAATAACCTCTAACCTTTAAAGCAGCTATAATCTGTATTAATGATGGATCACATGACTACTTGTACGTGAAAGGGTCTTTTATAATGATGAACCTAAGGAGAATTAAACCTGGTCTTGCAGCTCCCCTTAGCTTTACAGTACAATTTATTATCTTTTTCATTTTTTGTGGTTGTGGCCACAACAGGCAGCTGTTTTCAGCTTTTAAAACACACTGTATGCGAACAGAAAACAGTGGGCAGGAAAACAAGACTACCTTGTTAATGTCGTTGAACATTTAGTAGCTAAGGAGGCAGTTGTTTCTCTTGGGAGTTTGTGGAGACAAAAGCAGAGCTGAAAAGACTAACTTAATTATTCCAAATGATGTTAATAGTGTTGCTCTGTAGTTCTTGGGTGTGTAAAAAAAGCATGTGTCTGCAAACAGAATGGCCATATCAGCTTAAAAGGTGATTTTACATCAGTGTTGCGTTTACAACTTGTTTCTTGGCCTTGAAGGGGAAAAAAAAATATAGGTTTAGGTGTAAAAATGTGAATTGCTGTAATTACAATTATGTGCTGTAAGGAACGATGACAAGTGGTGTTAAGTGAGTGAAGTACCTTGGTTTAATTCCACCTTTTAACAAAGCATCCAGCCTGCTGAAGGTCCCCAGAGAAAGAAGCTGCATCTCATCTAACTGGCACCTGCATTCAAGGTAAGTGGTGTCCCTGAATGAAAAGAAAAAAACCTTTACTGATCAACTGTTTTTTGTTTTTTTTTTTTAAACCCAAGTTTTACGTGACGTTTTTAGTACAGTACCCTATATACTGTGCTTATGGGTCCTGTTGGTTCTATCACATCTGGGGAGGAAGCAAAAAGATAATACAATCTGTCATGTTACCTTACAACATGTCACAATTCTCTTTTTTTTTCTTTTTTCACACTGTGACAAGCTGACAGTGATATTTTTGGCCCTGAGACATATCTCCAGGTAATTGGTTCCTCACCTATCACCTAATAAGAGGTGTGAGCTTTTCTGCTACCACATGCTCACACGTTTAAGTTGGGCTGCTGAGGGTCAGAAGCACTTAATGTCTCTGAAATTAAAGTAGGGGGTCCAGCTGCTTATTATCTGTCTGAGAAGACAACAGTGTCTGTGACAGCCGGTGACGAGACTGAAACTTGTTTCATTATAAAATGAAAACTTCCTGTTCAGATTTTTCCTGTGTGCTTGCCCCTTTCCCCGTCTTTTCCCTTTACAAATACTAATATTAAAACTAATACTAATAAACCCATAAAATTCCCTGTATATAAAGAAAAAAATATGATTTGCATGTCATTTCAGAATATAATCTTGATACACCCTTTACCACCTGCATTAATTGTAATGGTGTATATGAAAATAAACAGTGCCCTGCAGTTTATATTTTCATATGTTCAAACTGCAGTTTTACTTCATAATTCAATTATAGGGTTAGTCTTATCTGGAGCAATTGCCGGGATTGGTTTTGATTCAGAGGCAGGGAAATCCAGCAGCATTAGTTTGCTTCTTTCTCTTTTTATTAGATTGCTTTCTTGCAAGAGCAGATACACGCAGTGAAACAGGAGAAATGCATTATGGCCGGAAGATGAGTCTTCAATATATATCGAGGTAGGGTCTCCTTAGAGGGATAACTAGTCACGTTCTGGCTGCAGAATAAGTTCTGTAAATTTGGGAAAGGCACCAAGATCTGATCAGACCTTAGGCCAAACGGCGTGAATGGATGTTCAACTCTTATTCTGACTCTTAAGCAACACAGGGGTTGAATAATGCATTAGCTCTCAACCGGATGATATGATAGAAACCACAGTCTGCCAAAGTTTATTTGTGGCAGGCTACGGGCTCGATTCAACCTTGGTGAAGATCACTGGTTGCCAACACACTTACTGGAGTGTTGCCTGCATTTTTAATGTCCCTTTTTACATACACAGGCATGCAGGTTAGGACTAATGGAGTAGTCTGGTAGTAGTTTTTTTACACACATTTTTTTTTTTTTTTGTTCGCTTGTTTTTCAGGAGGCAAATGTCAACTTGGACTAAAGGATGATGTGATTAGATTTTGGTGGGCAAAAGGTCAAGGGTCAAGGTCACTGTGACCTTACATTCCCTTACAGTCACATATTTGTGAACTGTGAATGCCATATCTCAACAACACCTTTAAGGAATTCCTTCAAATGAAGAACAAATGTTAACGTCGTAGAATGTGGCGGCTAAAGGTGAAAGTCGAGGTCACAGTGACCTCACAAAATTCCTTTCTGGCCATAACTCAAGACATTGTACACTAGTTATTTATCACACAAATGTCTAAATGCTTATAGTGATAAGCTGACGATATTTCAAACCAGTGGATGTAAACTGTAACTTTAATGGTTAGCTGAGGCTTACAACCATGAGGAGGCAATTCTAGTTTTCTTAGAATCTGAGAGTTTATTCATTAGTTCTGTTTTAATACATGTATACTGTAAATGTTTTGCAACATGTAATCCTTGGATTAAATTTTTCCTGTAGTGTCACACTTTTCAATAATACCAATTGTAGAAATAACTGGAAAGACAGTGTTTTTATTGTCAAAACTACACTAACCTTTAACCTTAAAAGGCTTATTTTTTTTACTCAAGATAAATCTCTAAATGCAAAAAATTTACTTGTGTTTCAAATTTGGTTTAACATTTCCTTTATCTGTCTTCATTTAGTCTTTAGATTACCAAATTAAATATATTTTTTAACGCTTAATTTTTACCCAACATTACTTTTTTATTAATGAATAAATTTAACAAGATAAGAATGAACAAAGAGATGTAGTGACATGGCAATACACGCTGTGTCTGCAAATGTATGTGTTTTCTGTGAGGGAAAAATGCAGAAATGAAAGTAATGTGTACCTAATCCACATAGAAATGTGTCTTGTGAGAAAAAACTGACCCCCTTGTGCCTCACTAATATATATGAATAAGTATAAATAAGTCATAGTTTCATTGGTTTAACATCTCTAACGCTGACTTTTTCCCATTAAAGCACTTTAAAATTAGAAAAACTCTTTAATTATATCTTTTTTCATATACAAATACATTTCAACATGTGCATATCTGCTAAAAGCAAGACACATTTTCAACTGCTGTAGCTGTTTGCACTGAATAAAACATTCAGAACAAAGATGCTATGTTAATGTGTTATGTTAAAATTAGAATTAAATTTTAAAAAGCTCACAGGAGTCAAAAAAAAATTGTCTAAACATATCATACAAATAAGTGACAATGACTGTGGACCAAAATACAATAACAGTACAGAAGATAAATATTTGCTAAATGTGTGCTTGAGACAGAACAGTTGCAAGCACGATGATTATACTATCAGTAAATTCAGGAATTTTAAATAGCTGTTGTCCAGCTGTGATAACAGATAGACAAAAAAACTCTGGCTGAAGGCATTTTGTCTTCCCCAGCATCCTGCCAGTTTTGTTCCACTGCCCATTTGTCAACAGTGATGTCCAATCGCTCAGTGCCAGGCGGGCAAATCAGCACCTTGTCACTTTCGAAATGACAATTTGAGTCTCAGTCAAGTCTGCAACCAGTTTGTGCCTCACAGCCACTCACTACCTCGAAACAAGTACTAAAAATAAAGCTGGCCAATCTGAAAGCGCAGGCTTGCATGCAATCTACAAAACTGACCATATTAGAGCTTGGAGGTGACTTTGAGATTGAGGGCATTTCTTTTCATTTATCAGAAGCAGTAATGCAAAGTTGAGCCACACGACTGAAAACCTCCGTGGAAGCTTATTGGACGGCGTGACAAAATGTCAGTTTCATCTCATAGTAAAATAATCTAAAAGCTAGAGGATCTGTCATGGTCAATCAGCCATGTAATATAAGCAATCTAACATGAATATAGAGCCCCAGTAGTGTCAATGCACCAATTGAAGACATTCACTATTTTACATGATGCAAAGTCGGCCACAAAGCAGATCTCATAGTGGGGATTAATGTTGACGCCATCCTATGATTACAATATCATCTTACGAAGTACTTTTTGTCACTTTTACTTCCCCATGCCCTGCGATTGTTATCATAACTTGTGAATAGTCCACTCACTGATGAAGGCACATTCAGTTCAGGCAGAGCTGACAGACAGTTTAACAGCGAGGAGAATAGATTCAAAAATAGATGCTAAAGTCTGTCATATTAAAGACAACAAATGTGCAATTGGCTGGTGGCACAGTTTTTGATCTTCTGACAGCTAACTCTTTGATAAGCCTGGTCTTGATCAGTATGTTACAAAAAAGCATTTTAACACTTTTTTTGAACATAAATTAGGTGTTAACAATGACTTGTGCTGACTATGGCTGTGCCAATATCAGATTTTCTCTAAACACCCTAATCATGGTCTGAAGATTTCAGGATAACATTATTATCACAATATCTATAGACAATTTGAAAAACTTATTAGTGATATCAATCAACTTCATTTTCAACTTCGTTAAGTGTGTGTTTTAACTCTTTTATTGGCACAAAAGTCACACTCAATATGAATGAAAGTAGGGTGGAGAGAATCTGGAAAATTACAAAAGCAACAATGACACTTATTGATTGCATTTTATTCAGGTTTTTTTTTGGTGGGTAGCAACAAACATAGCAGTGCATTGCTGTCAGTCACTAAGCCGTAAAAGCTAAAACAAAAAAGATATTACATGAGGGGCATCAGTATGTCCAAACAGCCCTATGCAACATTAGTTAGAACCCTGTACAAATATTTTAAATTAAATTCATTTTTACTAATGCAGCATAAACAAACAGATAAAAAAGAATCTATCTAAATGCAGGTTTTTCTGTGCATTTCCCAAATTGCATGAATCTGAAATTTTATAACTCTAGCTTTTCCTCTGGCCTCAAACTGCATGTAGTTTGAGTAGTATTACAGTTAAACATACAGTAATGCAGTAAAAAAAAACAGTGGGGCATTTTTACCACCTACCACAGCCTGTGCTTGCTTTTATAAGTGGTCTCATTTTTGTTAACAGAACACACTTCAGCTCCCACCACACATCATGCCTGACTCTCTCTTGACCGCTTTTTATTGTTTTATATTTTCTCCTCTTAACTGACAGTTAGAAATATGTTATTCACAGCTCAAAGCTGTGTAGAAACCCTCGCTAAAGTCTACCACCATCAATGTCAGAAGTTTAACTAATAGTCTCATATGGCAGGTTGAGCCATTTCACGGCTTTCACAATAAAAGCAGCACACTTTTTTAACATGAGCATGTTTTTTGACTTCTTGACATAATTACTTTGTGCAAAGCAACAAAAAGCAAAGCAGAAAGTGCAAGTAACATTGCAATTTGCTTCACAATGGAGGAGTATTATCACAGTAATATGTAGCACTTAAGCACTTAACCTTACACAGTAAATATGTATGTTAGCTGTCAAATAAAACCTGCCGACCTCCTTCAGACTCCTTTGCCAGGCTCTTAGCACAGGCAGAGATTGTTGTTCCAGTCACAACGTTAGGACTGAAGGCTGTCTGCGGGTAAAGGTGAGCTTTGAATATTTCACCTGAAATTAGATTTATGCAAATGCAAAATGGGTGCCAAACACTCAGCAGAGCTGTTTCTTCATCAGGTGAATTGGTTGAAAAATGAATGATGACTTGTGCTCTGACAGTCAACAGCGACCCTCAAAGAGAACAGATGATTGATTTGCTCAGTCCCACTTTATTTGATTAACTTCTGTTCCTAGTTTAGAGAGAGACATTTGAGATCTTTCCAAATTCACAGAAAGAAAACATTTGATTAATTCTCTGATGCACTGAATTGACCACTGACATCCTGTAGTGTTGTTCAATCCTTTGTTTGACATAAATATGAGAGGGAAGACCTTTTCTGAGAATCCAAATCAGAGGAGCAGACAAGTGGTTAAGATTTCTCCACTATGTCAGCCTGTCAAACTTAAAGTTGCTAGATTACAAGGATTTAGAAAGAAGAGTGTCTTTTTTCTGGGCTCATATCAGATGAATCTGTGGTTGAGTTGTTTCATTTATGTTTCATGTTTTATAATCATAACTTGGCTGTATGATAACACAAATTATCTTTCACCAGTCAGCATTCTGCAGACTCAAATACTTTTATATCAAACAAAACAGTTTCAGAAAAACAATAAAAAGTGAATTTTGCATAGGATTTTTCAAACCTAAATAAATCATTTTATTCCTGTGGAGGAAGAGTTGTGACCTGCATACAGGAAAACATTTGGGGGTTGGCTTCAAATGTCTTAATGCTTAAACTAAAGTTCAGTTTAGTCTACTATAAAGGTTCCAAGGATATTATTTTACACCACAACATGAAAACTGATGGTTATCTTATCATGGAAACATCACTTTTCTACAGTGTTGAACTCAAGTAGACTAGTTCAAGTCAAACAAAATATGTCACATCATCAGATTTCATATCTGTTTGGACATAATACCTGTGAAATTATAATAAAATGTTTGTACAACCCCAAAAAAACCCCTTTGCTTTCATTCTTTTAAAGGTTATTGTATCTGATATAATAACCAATGCCGTGACACCCTGGCATTTTATGAAATGGTTATCATTCCATGAAAATCTCATTATGTTGAAATCCTACTTATAATTAAAGTAAATAATATTTTGGAGGAAGACTGGCAGTGTGAACAGACTCTGATAACCAAGTTAGGCAATGTGATTAAGAGGATAAGTAAGCCAATAGCTGATAAAAATCTGTTCTCAAACCGACATTACATTTCAAATGAGTCAGTCCAGTCCCATTTACAATTAGTCATTAATTAGTCTGAGGAAATTAAAACAATTTAACAAGAAACCAGAAATGATCATTTTACAGATAACAGTTGTAATGTCTAACTCATTCAGAGTTCTGTTACAGTTCAAAATATAATGTGGCGAAAGTATAAAATGAGCTCAAGATATTTTTACAAGAAATCCGATTACTAAGAACACTTGGAGCTTTGTACATGTGCTTGCATATGAGAAACTCACCCAGGAGAACATGTTACTCACCAAACTCAGACTTTTACACTCTCTGACAAGTTCCTGTGGTGTCCAAGTCCAGAAAAAGCCCCTGACCTTCATAAAGTAGAGAGACAAAAATATAACAAGTCTATGTTCAAGCTATAATTTGTGTTTTGTTTTCTTTTTTTTTGACAACAGTTTTTATCTTGAGTTAAATATTTCAAGGAAGACAAAATGTAAAACACTGATTACTGACAGCTAAAGTTGAAAATGCTGTAAGTTGAACTGCTTTGGAAAATGATTAAATTTGATTTTCAAATATGACTAAAATCAACATAAATCAAACTTTTCGGTTGTTTCAGGAGTTAATACGAAGTGTTGTTTACACCAGTCACTTCATGTGCCTTGCAGGTTGTCTGATATAAGTTACGTTCCTTTATGAGGTTGCACCTTTTATCTTCAAAGATAAATGTACAACATTTTTTAATAAACACAAAAGGCTGTTTTACAACACTTACTGTTGTCTCAAGATATTTCCTAAATTCTTAAATCTGGAATCTGGAAAAAAAAAAAAAAGTTTTCTGTCCACTGATGACAGTTGATTGTCTTATTTCTGATCCAAAGATGGTAGCTGGAAGTGACAAAATAGGTTGTTCATTGTAGGATTTACCTGATGTCCTCAATTTACCTAAACATTTCTGAATTTTGTTTGCGTTTTGTTTGTCCTTTTGTTTTCTGAAGTTTGTTGTTGTTGTTGTTGCTTAACAAGCTTTAGGTGTAGTATCTGTAAAAACAACCGTAAATTATAAAGACCAAAGGTCAACAGGTAAAAGTTTACATGTTTTCAAAAGTTAAAAAGCTCTCAGCTGGTATTGCCATGCACTTTATGTTATTTACATGACAGTGTTCAATGGTGTTTTGTAGAACTGGTAACAGACTGGTGAGGCCAAAAGATTCTTTTTTTGTTCAGTGACTTGGTCTCGTACTTTATGATTGTACCTTGGGCGAATGTCTTAATCATGGAGACATCTATCCAAAGTAACTTTGATGTTTACAGTGTGGTGCTTTGCTGCAGTGAGTGTAATTCAGAGATGGTTTCATAGATCCTTTGTGGCATGAATAAGTCTCCTAGCTAGAACTTTGTAGTCTTAATGAGGCCAGTCTAACAGTGGATAGAGTACGAGCATACTTCTTTCTTCTGCTTCGAACACATCACACTTCTGTGTGATCGCACACATCATAGTGGAGAGATACTCTCGCCTGCTTGATATGCTTGTTATAGCTTGGGTAAAGAGGTAATCCTTATCACCAAGACTGCGACAGACGGTAGCTCTGTGTTTTCATGGCAATTCATTGTAATTCAGAGTGTCATTACATCAATATTCAATTTACAATTATTACTTTGTTTCCAAATTGAAATGTCAAAGTCATCCTTGCATGTAAAATGTTTAGGTTCAATATTACAATTACTGCTTGTTGTAATTGTAACAAACTGATGGGGACCATAACAAGATTATTTTCTCCTTCAGCCACATACAGCATGTTTTGGTGCCATTACAATGCATTCATTAGATACTAGGTGTATAGAATCTTCTTTTTTCCAGCCAGCAGCTCAAATGAGAATAGAATTTCTGTTCCTGTGAGTTAGGCTCATTAAAACATCACTTGGTCCAACAGGAAAGCCAGCAGACAGGTCCACAGCCTTGTTGGGTGTCTCTGTGACCTGGCATGTGCAGACTGTTCGTCTCTACAGGTAGCTTGCTGAAGTGACTGCTATCCTGACTAATTTCTAATTTTCATCTCTACAGCACGGTGGAAGAGCCTAACACCCATAGCTGTGAGTGTTAGGCTGCTTCACTCAGTGTGCAACCATAGATGGACACAAAGTATTTATCTTTAAAAGCTCAAGGCTCATTTTTGATAAATCTGTTGTTTATGCAAATCAGGGTTAAAACTGATGGTGTTTATTTAATGGAAATTACTGTGTTAATACATTTCACAGTAAGAAGCATCGAGCTTCATCCCAGGTTTTTATTACCATGGGAAAATCAGGATCTCATATAAGATATTATTGACATGCTTTATTTGAAGATAATAATGACTCTGAGAGAACAGACTTTATTTAGCTTTTTGTAGCAATAAATCTTGGAATAATTGGTACATTCAACCGCTGAAATCTCAGAGAGAAGGATTGAATTGACAGTCAACACAAGCTCCGTATTCTATAATAAAGGCATGCATATGTTCAACGTGCACAGATGGAATGACAGGGCAGAAAATTAGGCCTGTCAAGGTGAATGACACCTCATATTTCGGTGTATAATTCACAGCAAATAAGCACATGAGGATTTGCTGGAAATGAAGACAAAGTGCCTCAGTATCTCTCATTTGAAATTTGCATTTTCTTTTCCCACACTGACCAAAGCATACCACAAAACATACAAATGCTATAATAAAAGCAAATTAGATGTTCACACATTGTTTTTATATCACGCTACTACAACAACGTTAGATGAATTTCATAAAATCATAATTATTTGAAAACTTAAATGAGCAGAGAGTTTTATTTGTTTGGTGGCGTTTCAGTATTGATTGCTTAACTGCTAATCTGTCATCACAGCTTTTCAGCAAATGCATAGATCTGGAGTGACACCACAATCTGTGCTCCTCGACTGGCACATCAACTCACTGTCAGTCAGCCTGTCAGCAGTGCAACAGTGCCATCTATGGTGGCAGAGCACATGAGTCTGGTCATCCATGACACAGTGATGACTTGATTGGACTGCACTCAGTTCTCTAATAATTACCATGCCAATGAAGAATGGTTTGTCCATATTAGTAAAATGAGTGTTTTTATGCCTGACAAAGCCTAATTATATAGAGAGGTGTATGTAATGTGCTGGAACCCCATTATGTCTTGGCAACACATCTCAATAATCACTGGATATTGACCCTCTTTTTGCAAAAAGGACGTTCACCCTCACCACCCTTTATAAAAGACTGTTATTAACCCCCAGATTACAGTGGCCATAAGCTCTTTTTATACCTTGACATAGTATCAGAAATGTGAAATGCTGTCAGGAAATTGGAGGCAACTATAAAAAGCAGTAATGGAGCATACAATTTTGCAATTTGCATGCTGTGATAGGTAGAGATACAAGGCCATCATTGTCGTTCACTTATTTTCAAGGTCGTGGAGCACTTCTTGAAATCTGGGTTGCTGAACTTTAGAATAATCAAGCTTGTGCAGAGTAAGAAATTGCTTTTACACCCTTGCACGTAAAAGCCAGTCAAACTATGCTCCCATTGGGGACGGGTATTTTTAATTAAACAAAGTTACATAATTATGTAATTAAAGTCAGAATAATAATACATTCTTTAATTATGAAGTTCACTAAGTAAGGTCTCTCTGATTAGATGCCCAAATATGGATGAGATTAACAAGATGTGACATAGAAAAATTCGACACTGGAGGTGCTGCAACTCTATCAGGAAACATTCTTTCTCTGGGGTTTATAGGCTTACAAGGATTTGAGGGGATATTACTCATTCATTTTTTTTAAAGTGTGTGAAATCCCCTCATTGTGTAAATGAAACAATCAATATGAAATTAATAAACCTAAGCTTATTTTCTTTTGACAATTTCCTGGAATTCAATGGAAAGAACAGAATTTGAAATCCATATAAAATGTATTGTATAAGGTCCCTCCTCACATTTCAAATTTCACTTTTACAAACCCAATTTGAGGTTTTAATCAGGAATGCTATGCCTCCATAGCCTGGTAATCACCAGTGAAGTACAAAAAGCAATTATCACTCATTCATACACGCAGACTTTTTTTAAAAAAATCATTTCACATTGATTATATAAGAAAAAATGGAAAATGTGTAGTTGATTTAAAATGCATCCTTATCTCATTCATAGAAATGCGAGCACTGAAAGGTCTTGCATGCACTTAAATGAACAAGCAGGAGACAAGGACAGGATTTATGTGCCACTCGTCAATACTCATTTCCCTCCATGTAGGGTCACGTGCATGCTCAATTTATGATCTCAATGAAGGCAAAACCTAATTGTGCACTGTGCTTATAATGGATTGTCAGGGCCGCTGGTGGCAGAGTGTTGCCCACCTCCAAACAGCATAAAACAAAATCCTTGACCATAGAATGGCTTTGCTTTAATTCAGTCTCATAACACACTGAAATGCAACCCAGATATCACTTCCAGTGGGGGGGAAAGAGAAGTCCATTAGGCTGGAGCAGATGTATTTCAGCAGCTTGAAAACTCAACCAAAGGCATCTTTATAAGCATACATTTTTGCAGTGCACGCTCTCTACCAAATGACCTTCCCTTCACACTGAGTCCATACTGAGCAGCATTTTTTACAATCATATTCATGAGGCCTGTTTTATGGGACTCATAAGGCCACCTTCATCCAGGAGCATAATATGTTTGTGTGAGGGGTATAAAGCACATAATGTGCAATAAAATATGTCCTTTAATGAACTTTATAGAAAGATTGAAGCGTCCACACTGCTGTTAGTATGGAGCACATAAAAAATGGCTAATGGCAACTTCCTGTACAACTGCTATTAGAGAAAGTGATCTTTCTGGTCGTCACCTCTGCACTGTTTTACATTTGAAACATAAGAAACCCAAATACGTGCGTCATGTAACCCAAGTCCTCATGAATAATTTCCCCAGAACCAGCGTCTAAGCTCACTATAAAGAGTTTTTCACTTCTATCTCAGATCTATATGCAAGACTTCAAAATACCGAGATGATAAAATATCTTATAATTTTAAGTTGATGAACTTGCAATATAGCATAGTGAATTCTGAACCCCTTTTACAGTTTGACCTGAAGTTATCTTATCAAATCAAACCTGCTGAAATCTGTTGCATGCCGCGAATCTGGCCGACCTATGATGGATGATAGTGGTGAAGGAGCTGAGGGGACCGGTGGACAGGGCAGACCCTTACACCTGAGCAGCCAGGGATGGCTTGGCCACATGCTGTTCGCATCATTACACAGCCTCAGCCTAGACCTCTAGTGCCGCCCTGATTGATGGGCTCCACCAGGCCAAACAGCCCAATGGAGGCGTTCCATCCAGACTACAGCCCAGCCCATCCATCTTAAGTCCCTAGTAGAGAGTCACGTTACTGTAAGTCTCGTCCGGGCAGGGCTGCCCGGCCTTAATCCTACTCCCTGATTAAATAGGCCACTGGGTGCAGAGAGGGCAGGATTCAATATTGTTCACTAAATTACCAGTGACAAACCTGAAAGTAGCAATACATGCAACCCAGAATGTATAAAACACAAGATTCCCGGTCATTGTGATTATCAAATGCAGCATGAAGTTGTTTGTATAAGAGGAGATGGTGTCAATAAGTTTTTAAGAGAATTTCCACACTTAAAAATCTCCTGTGTTGTTAATCTCATCTCCTGAAATGTTGAAGAGGACAGCTCTATAGAGGGACTGCAACATCTTTAAGGCGATAAATATAGTTGCAATGGCAGGAATAGAGGGGGGATGTCATAGCAAAACGAAACAACTGCTATTAAAAAAACAAAAAAACTTTCTTGCTTTTGAATTATATCTTCATAATTGTGTGGCATTTTCTTTAGTTAGATTGCTTCAGTTTAGGTAATAATGTTCTCACTTGGCCCGACATCTTTTGGCTGCGTTTGCCAAAATAATAAACAGGGGTTTGAATCCTTTAAGCGATTCATATCTTCCCTCTGCTCATCTCTTAACACAGGGGGAGGGGCATGGATTGCCCACTGAAAGCCATTCTCTCAATTTACTCTAAATGACATCTTCAAAATTTCTGACAGAGCACTTAGTATCCATAGCGGTGCATGCATCAACATGCAGCCTGTGAGATCATTTGGCGTACATGACAATTACTGACATGCCATTTCTCCATCCACGGGGAAGGAATGGCTATAACAAATGAATGTCTCCCTGCCTGCCCCTTTGGATGCTCTGCCACTGCAGCCAGATGCAGCAACCAGATGCACACAGCTTGTCGGCTACCTTGCCGCTTCAATAACTCTCATTACGGTAATTGTTGCTTAATGTTTTCATAATCTGCTGCTTACAGGAAACTGTTTTCCTTTCTCTAACACCATAGCTGCCTCCCAATGGTCCCATTGACGATGCTATTTTTTAAAAATTCTTTCTTTTTATTTATTTTTTTCATGCCAATAATGAATTGGGAACTGTCCCAGCTGGCTGCTTTCCCTGATCGAAAAAGTCTCGGGCAGAAGTGCTGCTGGTTTGAATGAGCAACAGAGCCATCAGAGAAAGGCCAATGGATTCTACTCTTCTGATTTAATGAGTCACTCACATGCCATGTTGGCACCAGCTCTCAGCATCTGGCACTTGGGTGGCCATGCACATTCACAGAGTTTACTTACATTTTACCTCTGCCGTTACTCACAATGAGTGATTGCCTACTTAGCCGTGCTCTACAGGGCGTTTCCATCCTAAAAAAAAAAAAACAACAAAACACTGAGACACTCGACTGAAGTATTTGGTAGGAATGATAATCTCAGTATCACAAAGTAGGGATTAACTTCTTTACAGTCTGCATGTAGGGCAAGAAATTGCTTTATTTTCATGTGAAGAATTATGTTCACGCTGCAGGCTTGATTAGTGGACAGTTACTGCTGTTAAAAGCTCTCTGCAATGCAGCAACATCAATGAAATTATTACCTCCTTCATCTTTGATTTTGACCTAAAGGTTTAGGATTAAACATATTAAAACTTGAGTGGCTGTTACTTTGCTTTTGTAAAATACATGAACATTTATATTTAAAATTCAAATGTAGTCACCTATAATCTAAGGCCATCAGCCTCAGACACATCCTTGCTTACTGTTTAATTTTATTAATGCAGTTTTATAATTCATTCTCACACATATAAAATGGAGTAGTTATGAGTAAATTCTAGCAAATTAGAATGAAATTAAATGTCTAGTGTCCTCAATCTCTTTGTCAAAGGCATTTTATCTCTTAGAATATCCAATCAAGCTGAGATTTAGGTCTACTTTGTGTGCCCCATAATTTGCTCATTAACAAGGATAAAAAAACAAAACTGCTGCAATTTCCTCACACAGCAGGTCATCAGTGCTGCAGTGTAAAGTTTACAGATGTTTTTAATGTGCTGAAATGTAATCAGAGCTCTGAAATATGATATAAGTTGTAGCTTTAGAGCCACAAGCAAAAAACAAGGATGAATTCATGTTAACAATGCTGGACTTTACACGTTTACCCTCTGCTGAGGTCAGTGCCAATAGTTTTACATTTCCAATCATTACATTTTTGCATCGACCACAATATTTTTTTTTTGTGTGTGTGTTCGGAAAATGAGGTTGGTATTTGAAATCTGTGAAAGTGTTTTCAAGAGACCCCTGAGTTTGCTATCAGCAATAATGATGACTGACCAATCCATCTGTGGATCATTCACTTTCTCTCTAATTATCTCACATGAGCATTCTGCCTGCCCGTGACATTTAGCAAGGGCTTTTTCAGTAAGTCACAGGGTGGGCCGAGATGCCATTAGGTGATAAGGTTCATTTATTGTGGGGCTCTCATCAGCACATTTTCCTGCCTTAAGGCATAAAATACAATCCACACTGATTAGCATCAGCACCATATCAGGAGAAACATAATAGCCCCACTCTGAAGGTGAACCTTTTGAGGGCACAGTCTTTACTCAATGCAGAGAATTGCCACAGATTTTTTGCATTTAGTGGATTATCTCCTCGGCTTTGTGTCCTGGCTGTTGCTCACACACGGGGAGGAGTGGTGGAGTTGTTTTGTATTCACACAATGTCAATGTAGAATTCTATAATTTAACCATTGAAGAACGGCATGTCCTTCATACTTATAGTTTGTACCTTGATGTAATGTTGCTGTCAAGGTTTATTAATTGATATAAAGACAAATTAGAATCGAGCCAGCCAAGTGTTTCACCAGACTCGGTAATTGAAATGAACCAGCCCCCTGTTCGCCCTTGGGAACAAGTGCCTAAAAAATAGCCATAAATTTGTTTCCACCTATGTCGGTGCTGATAAGCTGCCTGTGTCTGTATCCCATTCAAATATGACATTACAGAGGCTTTAACAATACAATATGCCTTTTTATGCCACTATGCTTTGCTGGTTCACTATCAGATGTGATCCATTACAAGCTGCAGTGACACAATTTAATAATGGAGTTGATTATGTAAGAAAAACCACCTCCAGCGGTTGTTAGTGGATGTAATGGTTAGGATAGCTAATTAGTTGGGTTGGTTGTCTTTGATTTATATAGTCTTTCCTATCATTCCTTAATCAGCTAAAGGCAATGATCCATGAGCAGACAAAACCCATTTAATTACAAAGCTTGTGATCGTGACAGAAATGCCAAGCTCTGGGAAGGGTGTTTAAAACTTACACGAGACTGTCACATTTTCTACATTGATAATTCAGATAATTGAGTTGTAATTAGACACATTGCACTTTTTTTGGGGAGGATCAAAACAACATGTGAGTGAATCATTTACTCAAAGTGGGAGAAAGAGGAGCAGCTTTAATTTACACAGGTCAGCAAGATTTTTTTTCTCCAATAACATGACAAAAAAACATAAAACTAGTTCTGTGATCAGCATCTAATAACTAGTAAACTATTACTGTTTTCTTGTTCACTGTTACACTGTACGAGTTTATGTATTGTGAGATGGAATGTGTTTCCATGTAAAATGCAGCTGTTTTGCAATATATATATGTAATACATAAACAAGTGTCATTTTCCAATGTCACAGATCCGACATCATTATGCCAATATAAACACGAAACAAACAGACAATCGGCTGCCTGGAAGGGATCTAAAAAGAGCAGCTGAGGAGAAGTCAGGAGGGACATCAGTTCGATCAGTGGCAAGGGAGAATAAAGAGACAGAACATGAAACTGAAGAGATATATTGAGAAAATCAATAAGCAAAAAGAACTGTGAGGAACAAGTTATGACAGATGGACACACACATGCACACTCTCACCCAGACTGCGCAAACATCCTTCTGACTGTTGTGCTGTTGAATCAAGTTTTGCTTGCTGTTATCCTTTGGAATTCAAGACCATACTAGTACAATATGTCGATTTAAGTACAAGTACTATTTTAGCATGTTACTGGAAGAGAAATAGGTTACTTGAGCTAAATTTTTTGGAAAAGGAAAAACTAAAAATTTCAAAAAGCTTTATGCTTCCCACAAAAAATTGGGACACACAGCATGAGCGTGATTTGTGTTAGATTACAATAAAACACGACCCAATTTACATGTGTGTAATCTACTTAAAACTAGGACAAAGGCACATGATGAAAGTTGTATAAGCTGCAGTTCACTGAGCAGCAGAAAACTGTGTCTGATATCTGAAAAACATAAGTAAGATGTCATTTTGTCCTTTGCTTTTTACCTGCCATACATTTCATAAACAGCTAGATATCATAGATCTGACTAAGACAAATAGTTTGAAAAATGATTCAGCTCTCAACACAAAAAGGCCAAGCCAACCTAGTTGCACTATGCTGAGTGGCTAACAAAGTGATAGCTGGGGCCCTTAAAGGAATTCCAGGGGATACCTCGCTAAAAAACTGAATATTTTTTATCCCACAATTACATCCATAAGTAACCAAATCCCATATTATTATTTTATTCATAGTTTTCCAAAACTTTCTGCAATAAAATATCTACAGTAAAATCCTTATCATATGGGGGACCCTGAGATAAAATCTTATCCAACTGGGTTCATGGTCTGATTCCTGCCAGAACCACTGTGCTAAACCAGGCTGCTGGGAAGACACACTAGAAATATAAGACCACCTATATGATGAAATGCAGTGCAATACATTGTATTCAAAAATGAATAAGCATGTGATTAGTTGGCCTTTCAAGTTCTTTGGAACTTCTGTTTCCTGTTTACTTTCTCCCTGGGGGAGTTTCAGAATTTTATCTGCTTCAATAGGTTATCTGCAGCGTTTGTCTGCTCCCATCGTTACTCACGCTGTAGGCTCCTCCATGCTGTGGAAGTCAAAGTCTGTATAACAGCATTATAGTGAACCAACTCCCTGTAATATTTGACAGCTATTCAACAGAGCCTTTAAGAAATAATCAAATTAGATTTTGTTAAAAATATAACAAAGAATCCAGTGCCAAAAAATAGCCTAAAAGATGTGTTTCACATCAATCACCACAACCTTTTGAAATAAAAAATCGTCCAATTTTTGCCTAAAGGCTAATTTTCTGATGGCTACAGAAACAAACATTTCCCTTTGCAAGTGGGGACAGCATAGTGCTGGTCCTGTAGGAATAAACAGATTTGTTTTCCAAACAGTCAGTAACCATGGCAGAGACATCATCATCATGCCAAAGCATCTCTCATTCCCTGCAGCAGGAAGCAGCAGGGCATGGGAAGACCAGCAGACCATAAGTCCTCCCACTGTCTCTCTGCTGCTCAGAATACAAGGGCATTTGAGCAGAGGACAGCTAGGCTCTAAAAAGGACAACCAAGTGTACCTTCACATCCATGTTTAGGGGTTTTGTTAACGTGATATGAGGTTAAACTGGGACATTTAAAGTATCAATATGGCTTATTTTATGATAAAAGTGTTCAATTTGCTATAACAGAAGCACAACCATCAGGTTTTGATGCCACTGTCTCAGAATAAAGGAAAACACAGGCTTGTCTCTAACCATTGTGCATGAATGTTTAACTGTAAAACAGGAAAAAATGTATCCTGTATGAATCAGAGCTGCCAATGCCTCAGCACTCACAGCAGCATCAGCAGACCGGAATGCAATGTAGCCACAAGACCCTGTGCTTTGTGTGTGTGGACGTGGCTGCAATCACACACAAGCAAGCTATTTTTATTCTAAAGCCATGTAAACAACTTTGATTGAATGTAACAAGTTCACTTTAGAGGTTGTTTTAAGTTCTGCAGGAACAATATGAAATTAGCTGAAGTAGTTGTAGACGAGGTGCAATGAGGGAAAGTGGGCTCGCAAAGAATAATAAACTTTACTTCATCAACAGTTCATCACCAAATAGTGCTCTAACAAGAGCATCTGAGGCGCGGATTCTTTCCTCCCATTTAAACCAACACTCAGAGCCCGTTCCCTTGATCATTCATTTTCATCCTCTGAGTTGATGAAGCATTATTTTTCATGCTATTATTAGTTCACGCTTTCAGTTTCATCAGTTACTCCAAAGCTATTTCACGATAATCTCCAGGATGACATTGAGATGATATTACACAGTGTGCTCCACACTTGCACATTGCCAAAGCCTCTACGGCGAGGCAGCACAGCACCAATACATTACAGTAAATCTAATATAGCCTGCACAGCATGGCTATCACTATGATTACATTCAGAGACATGTGGCTCATTAAATTGTAATGTCATATGTATTTGAACAATTCTTTGAAGTGAAACTCTCCACCTTTGATATTGTCTTCACCTCCTGGAGCAGAGGTTTGTGCGAGAACACTAATGATGCGTTACTTTGATTTAAATCTGTGTGACAAAAGCACCTTTCCTCTTATTACCATTTCTAGAAATATGCAGTTGTCCTCTGTCTACCAAAACCATATATTTTCTATCAATCATGACAGAGGAGGCATTAAGTGAGGCAAAAGGATATGAGAGAAAGGGATAGGGCTAAATCCTGTCAGGACTTAGTTGTGAGTGCTTGTAATTATGTATTTAGCTCATTTTAGGTCAAAAATCACCTGCACTGAAATACTTTACAGAAATACAGCAAATCCAGTGACTGAGGTTGTTTTTTAGAGTTTCTGCTTCAGACATTATTAATGCACAATCTCTTGATTTTCATTAGAACAGAGGCATGTTCATCCGCCCTGCCCCCTGCGTTTATCAGACAAAGAGTGATAGCGGCATGTCCCATTACTGTTTTAAAATAGCCCTTAATTAAAATCAACGCAATTCAATTAAGATGAGCTTAAGATTCATGTATGTTAATTACAAAATTAAACGGTAGGTAAGCATTGTGTGAGCCGAAAAAAGGCCTCAAGTGCTCCTCCGTTATCACAGCCTGTAGTTTGATTGTTAGTGGAGACATTAAATGTCACGATAACACCTACACAATATGAGAATAGTCAATGTGCAAATATCACATAATCATATTTTCAAGCACAGAACAAGGAATAACAAAGGATTCCCCAGTGTTATCATTAGGAAATGTTCTTTTTATGGGGTTGACATTTTGCAATATAATACAGTTTATCTCTAAATCTTTCTATACACTGGTGGAATTACAACACTTAGTTTAGTTTAAAAAGCAATCTCAAGCTCAGGCGAAAGTGCTCAAAACAAAAATTAATATCAGTGGAATATGCTCCCATAACACCTTTGACTGTATCTGCAAGGATGCAGCCATGACAGTACAATTAATCCTTTTTTCATAAATGTCAGCTACTTAATGTCCCTTTTTGCAAGTTCACTAATTCACAGCTATAAAATTGTAACATTTTGCATCCAGGCGTTGTGTGTGATTAGCCACGAATAACATGAGTTTTATCATGCATAGAAAATGAATGATGGCATAAAAAAGTGTCTCACACTGTTATTAAAGGCAAGTGCAGATGTTGTGAATGTGACACACACCTGAGGTCGTGAAAAAGTGTTAAGGAAACAGTTCTGGCCAACAGATGGCGTCTCACTGCAGATGGTGTGATAATGGTGGTGATGTATGGCAGCATTTTAAAGTAGCTCTGTAATTGCTTTTCTTGGCTGAGTAGCATGGCTATAGAGCGGAGTTTCATATGTAGTAATATCATATCTGACAATAAATTTTATTTATAGTTCCAATTATATGCTACATATTATCTGCATGGATTTATATAGGTGTTGAAATTCCAAGCCAGTGGTCATAGTCAGGAAAAAACTTTGTGCGTAGCTTTTTTTGGAATGAATCGTGAAAGGAGATGAATTATGCAGCTCCTGACAATAGAATAAGTTTTACCTCATTCTACGTAATGTCTGAAGCCTAAACCCTCAGCAATAAAAGGAACAAAGCTAGTGATGAGTTTTATTGCTTTATATACATTACATTTTGGAAACTTGTTTGTTACACAATAAAGTTTTAGTAGAAAGACATTTTGGATAAAAAATTTTGTGATGCTTACGTGGCAAGAAGGTTTCAGACCAATCTAATTGCTTTTGGCCTTTCTGTCAATTTAATATGTTGTCTTCTCACTATCCAATGACTTTGCAATCACTTCCAAGGGAAAAGGGGACCAGAGCACACTGATTGATTTGCAGCCTTTAATTGCACAAACAGACTAATGTTTCGACATCAAGATGCCGATCAATGTTGTTGAATTGGAAACTCAATGGTCCATAGGAGATGAGCATGAATGTCCTGTGACTGACTGAGACCTCCCTGTATCATGGCATAGAATAAGCTCGTAAAGCAGTGGATCATTATACAATGAGCCTGATGAAAGAGTCCTCTTTTCTATCTCTCTTTTTTTTCACCAAATCTTTTTATTGAATTTTAACAGACATGAAAATGTCAGTATGACATTAATAGGGTACGGAAAGGTGTCTGTGCTACAGAAAAACCAATAAAAAATACCATCCATCTTCCAATACCTGCATACTGGCCATTGAGCAAAACAAAACAAAACAAAAGAAAAGGAAAAATAAAATTAATAGATATCTGAAATAAGGCACATAATGTAATGAGAGGGACAGAAAATTAACATATGTTTATGATTTGTCTACAACAAAAGGAAAAGGCTAATAACTTAAGACAGGTAAATAGCAAATTATTATTAAAGTTAGAGTAAATTTGTGAAATAACACGTTAAATGTAATTTAAAAAAGGAAATAGTAGAGAAGATAATGAGTAAAGTCTGGAAAGTAGAAGTGAGGGCTTGATGTATATTAAACTCATATATAAAGGCTGTTATAGCATCTTGTTTCTCTCAGAGTATATCACTGATAGACAGGTAAATTGAAATTCATTTCACCAGCCCAAGGCTCTTTCCATATTTGTATTATATTTTCCCAAACATGCACTGACAGCCTATTCAGCTACTGTTTTCCAATCAATAGAAAGTCCCAGAGAAATTAATTAATAAGGTCAAAACTGGGGTTGTTTCGAGTTCAGCCTTACCTGACCAGAATTAAGTGGCTGAGGTGAGTCAGAGCTCTCAGTTAGTGCAGCAGACGGATAGACAAACGTAAGTGTGAGTTTGTGAGGCAGAAGAAGCTGAAAGTCTAAAACTGGAACACAGATGATGAGTTGCAGCCCAGATTTCCATTTTGATAACTTTTTAGCTTATTACTGAGAAAACTTTTTCTAAAATCTTTTCAAAACAAGCAGGAAAAGGAAACTGTCAGTGAGGTTATTTCACTTGTACAGTCTTGACAGTTGTGTGTGGAAAATTTCTAAAACATGGGAATTAACATGTAAGACTTCAAAAGGATTTGCAAGAAGAATCAGTCTGATTTTTTTTTCTTTTAACAAAAATAACACAGTTTTACCAGTCATAATTATAGTCTTAAAAATAAGTCATGATGACTGAACATAAAACTATGTCTAAAACTCATCAAGATCAAAGACAACAGTTCAAGGTAAAGCCTGTCTTGACATTTAAGACTTTTAATTGGCATGAAATTAGTTAAAAGTGCAGAATAAAAGTGATAATAATCTCCTGTAGAGTGTAAAGCTGTATGTTCTTTGCTTCTCAGTGTTCGTCTGCATGTTCCTCAGTCATGCCTGTAATATCTAAATCAGAGCACCTCACATTGTGCCATGCCTCCTCCTTGGTATAACTGACCTTCTTACTTTGTTCACTATTATAATGCGATCTGAAAAGGTCATTACAGGAGGACTACACTCATACTAATGATATTTGTCCTGATTGGCAGTGTCGGAGCTTTAGTTATGAAGCTAAAATGTTACACTGTTAATTTTTAATGAGAAAGATGATGTTTACCCTTAATAGTGCAACTGTTATGTATATAAGGATCTTAGGTAGGCTGCTAATTATACTACCCTCTGTAGTGAGCTCACGCTTTGTGATAGCAAACATTTTTGTCACATTTTTTAGATGTTGTGCATTGCATGTAAATAATTCATGTGAATGCTGCGGGTAGGCCTTGATTGAACCAGCTTTCATTTGGCATCATTTGTATGCAGATTTGCATGTGTGTGTTAATGTCAATAGAACACATTAATGCGTCCTCATGTTGAGGATCAGACGCTGTTGGTTTGGGATTCTATTTGATTAAGCATTTGACAGATTTACTGGTTTTAGATGAAGGTTTATTGATAAGTCAATAATCTTGTTGCTGTGCATGTAAATAAACCTTCTCTCTATAGCCAATTTTTTCCAAAGGCATCATACCTTGAACCCACGTATGACTGAGCCGAGCTGCAACGCTCTGCCTCTTTTTATACCACCGCACCCTTCATGCACAGAGTTTTGTTAGGTGTGCTGATATTATAAACATCGGGGATAGGGGGCACTTATAACTGCAACATCTGCTATATTTACTATGCTAAACTTATCCCAAACTGAGTTTAAATGGATGCCAAAACCTGCTAGATGCTTTTGGGGATAAAACAGACACATGGAACAGAGTTTTGTTTCACCAATCATCACAAACAGTGAAGATTCACCTTTTTAAACAGAAGACCTCACTGAAATATGAGCTGGCTGACTGACTGAACAAGCAGCTCCTGGGGGAAGTCAAGAGAGTTTGCCAGGTTCGAGTGAGAAGCAAGATAGTGACCAAGCAAGCTGTGAATTAACCACACATATATAGACACACAAATGCAATCCTCAAGACAGGTAAGGTAACATTCACTCAGGGAACATTTGTTCACATTTCCAGATCTAATACAACAAGGAAGAGGTTGCAGGCATGCTACAGCCTCAAAGTTAGCATTTATCTCAAGACAGGGTTGGCATAGCAACATAACACCATGAGGATAAGATACATGACTGTGCATACCGGAGACAGCAAGTTTCATGTTTGTTCTGAGTGTATCTGTAGCTATTTATGTAGATATGATTAACAGTTTTACTGCTCATATATATATGTGTGTTTGTGTGTGTGTGTGTGTGTGTGTGTGATTTTGAATTCTTGTGTTACATTCTGTAGGCATTAACACACAAATAAATTACAAGAAGGTTTCAATGTCAAAGAGAAGAAAACATGTTTGATTAAGAGCACTAAGCACTGTTTGTGTCTTGTTTTTTAATTGTGCATTCTTTATTGTGTTTTAAACAGCCTTTTTTTTCATTTTTCAGTCAAATGTTTTTCTGTGTCTGATTATAAAAAAAACAAGCCTGCACTTGTCTTTTCCAAGTTGTTTTCCAGCACCAGTTCTGACTGGAAGTCTATTGTTATGACTCAGCACAAATTGGCCCTATCAATAACAGAGACAGAGGGAAATATACTGTACAGTTATATATATCAGGGAACTGTTCTGACAGAGAAACAATATTTTTATATGACTTGATACAACTCCAGTGGCCAAAAAAAAATATTTAAAGATTTTGGATCATTAGATTTCAAGAGCATTTACATGTTATGAGATGCTAAAATAAGCCCTGTACTTGTGTTTGCTCTGCTTTTTTCAGGCATTTGAGAAGTCAGTGTCATTATGTTCTAGCTGTTTGATAACAGTGTGCACTGCAGTTTGTTAGTTTGTGTACTGTGTTTGAACTGCTTGTTGTTGAGGACAAACAGATGATACAGTACAAGAATGAAATGCACCTTCTCAGAATGTGACTGCCGCCAGAAACACAGCTGTTAGTCATTTGTCTTTGTATGGTCAATGAACCAGTATTGAATCCAGCTGCTCAAGACGATTTCACCTATTACACACATCTGCTTTGGAGTTGCTCGCGCACTTTGTAAGCCAGTATAAACTTGATTTCCCTTTTTTACACGCACATAGATTCTCTTCTGAACTGTATTCCACATAACTGAGCACTTAAGCATATCTTCCCAACATGCAATTGTGTTGTCGGAAACTCGTCATAATAATTATTGCTATCACTGGAGAATAGGCTGTCTGGTTATTTGGAAAGCCTAGAATTATTTTTCGAAGGAGGGCTAATGGAACGATTTACCAGACAAGGAAAATCTTGGCTGGTCTATATGAATTTTTTGGCCCCAGAAATACAATCAGTACATGCAGACATCTCCTGGGACAAAGATGCTAATGGGCCCTTAATCTGCATAGATTAGCATATCACAAAAACGAACAAGGACATAAAAAGGCACCATGTCTTTATAACTTCATTGCTTTAACTCTGGGAGGAAATAGTCATTGAGTAAATGAGACTGAATGTTAATAGAAGACATTGCTCCCTTTAAATGTTACTTTAGTATTAGAGCAAATACATAATAGTTTAAAATTAGTTAAGTATTTGGCATAAACTGTTATTATGCTCATTTTATAACTTTCATTTTACATCTCTAAACCCAAAATCATCCATAAAAAAGCAGCAAAACTTACAATTTTGTTAGTTTTGTGATGTTTGAGTGTATGAAGACTTGTGTGTATTAAAGCAACCTGAATATCACATAGAACTAACACCCTGTAAGTATTAATGTTGTAATTAGCTTACAACGTGCCCAAGTTTGGTTGCAGGTACATGCAGGTTACATTTAACCCCTTTTTTAATAGCATAAATATATCATTTCGAATGAGGTGCCAAAAAGTTGTTGAGTTAAAGCTACTGTAATAACAACTGAAGATACTTATATATTTTTTTTTTTCTTTTTGGTTGTAAAACAAAATTTCCCGAATTTCAAATGGCATTTAATAACACATATACTTTCTTCATCACTGGACTCTTATTGTTCTAATGTAACCATATTTTCTGCTGCTTCAATGACCGCGTTCTCCTCAAAGATCAGTAAACTTTGACAACTCTTATTATCTTACCCTGAACTGTACAGTTTCATATTGAGAAATAAGCGTATTTGCAGATGAAATCACAAAAGAAACTGAAATGCTACATATTACCCTCAGAATCTTCTAATAAATAATAAATCATTGGATTAATAACCTTTTTTATCTTTTACTGTTTCTTTAGCTTGAACAGAAATCTGTGCACTTAAAATGAAACAAAACAAAATGTCACAAGTGTGGGTTCTCTCTCTCTCTCTCTGTGTCTCTCTCTCTCTCTCTCTGTCTTTTTATGAGCAAACATCAAACGTTGCCAGCAACCAGACACAAGATAAACAGTTCATTAAAAATGGGGGCATGCCATCATTCACAGAATCGCACCGCTTCAACCTGCACCACGATGCAGAAGAAATATCAAGGCAAACAAACAAAGCAGTCTCATCCAAGGACACACCTGGGCAGAAGAATTTCTTGGACAATACTCAATTCATCTAAAAAGACGAGAGGATTAAGTGATGAAAGCCAGACAGCAGAGAAATGAGCTCCACCAGAGGATAAAATAAATTAAAAAACCTAAAAAAAGAGACAGTGTTGTGAAATGAAAGAAGCATAAGATGCTCGAATGTGATTTATGCAGCCATATATTTAGCAGCTTGAACAAACTGTACATTTAATACATTCTCATTCTTGTAAAGAGACTGAGGCTTATATAATGCCTTTAAGCAACGGCAGCTTATTATTCTTATATAACTTGCAGATGAGTTCAGTTTTCACGGGTTTATTTTTTATTTTTTTTCTATTGCAGTGAAATTACAACCAGATCTTATTTATTGTTTTGTTGTGGGAAGAAAGAAAAACTTCTTGTGGTGGACAAAAGGACCCCAGGTATTTCAGTGCACCATAATTGGGATGACTTAGATGTAAAGCTGAACAAACGAAGCTGGGGGAGCAGAACAAACAAATGTCTGGACTGTGTGATCATTGGTGACAAAAAGCATGACGTTAAGTCTCTGATGATGTCAACTCTTAGAAGCACTGTTTGTGCTTCTCCTGGGGGGAAAGTGTTTGTGGACCAAGGTGATTAACTTCATTTTTTTGACTTGGCGTGGAGCTGCATATTCTGTGATGTGTGGGATTTGCTCCTTTGATAGTTTCTTTATGTATTCTGTTTTGAGAATGGAAGGTGTTGGCCAGTACAGGTACTGCAGGTGTAGTTTGGCTTTCCACCCCATCCATCCTTGGAGTTGGGAAATCTAGTTGCATGCAAATTGTAGATTTAAGGAAGTAGGCTTATGGTGGTGTCTCTTGGGTCTCTGGCATTGTGTTGCTGGAACAACACTGGGTGAAGGTGCTACTACCTATAGATCTCATCAAAAGGGGTTGATGAGGTTATAAGTGCAAGTAGTCAAAGTGACTCATCAGGTGTCCTCTTCTTAGAGGCTATGCACATCTTATTCAAAATACTTCCTGAGTGATCTATTCAATTCAATTCAATTTTATTTATATAGTGTCAAATCACAACAAAGTTGTCTCAAGACACTTTACATATAGAGCA
>JAQMCX010000055.1:3379598-3434859 GCA_029814765.1 Acanthurus leucopareius | reverse complement strand
TCTATCTATCTATCTATCTATCTATCTATCTATCTATCTATCTATCTATCTATCTATCTATCTATCTATCATTTGAAATTCCAACTGGATTATTACTCTTGCTTGGAAGTATACTTGTTTAAACATTACAGCACCACTTGGATTTTCTTCTTGTTTTTTTTTTGCAAAATATACCTAAATTTGAAGGCCTTAGCACGCAGATTCAACTGACCCTTGAAGTAATCATCAGTCAGATGTGAGTTTAATTTTTTCACCAACTGAAGTTTCCAGAGATCACTATTCAAACTGAATATTGGTACTTGATTCCTGTACTATGATGAGGTTTGCCCCTGTGTTAGATGATAAAAAAATGACTCTTCAACAGCCGGGAGATGGAGATAATAATGTATGGCTGCTAGTAGGGTCAATGTATTCAAATCTCAAAGGGGGAATATCCTGTGACAAGATTATGTTATGCGAAGTTTCAGGATTAAATTCCCAGCTGTCTTAACTTTAAAGTGCAGGAAAAGAATGTATATTGGACAAGTAGTGACACAATATCCATATTTAAACATTTAGTCCCCGAATGGACCAGGAAGTCTTGGAGAAGCTAAATATGTTATTTTAATTTAAAACCATATTCCTGCCATCTTTACTCATTAACAAGAACATGTTGTTGTTAAAAACTTGAGATTTAATTAAGGGTAATGATGTTAAGAGGTTTGACATTTACTCAAACTTTCATTTTTTTTTCAATCACAAAACACTTTGAGGTGTTTACGTCGCAGTAGGTGTTTACTTGTCAGCTCTCTGTTCCAGATGAAATGTATTAATTAATCATGCATCGTTAAAGTCTGTCTCAAGTGAGCTGCTGGAGGTTAAAAAAAAAGGGTTTTGCACTTATAAATTTACATGGGATTACTTCATATAATTCAGGCTGAAATCCCACTTAACTAAGACAGAAACAAAAAAACAAGTGTTGTATTTTAAGTGTTTAATGCTACTTGTACATATTAGAGTGAATTTTATGTGTTACTTATTTAAGAGCAGTCTGTGATAAAAAACGATTAGAAAAACCTGTATAATGAAATACAGCACAATGCAATATGTCAGTGTTGCTGTAAATGCTTGCCCACTTAAACTGAGCACTGTTTTATTGATTGTGTGATGACTCAGCCCTGTCACAGTTTATTACAGGAGAGCTGCACTGTATTCTAATGGTTGGTAAGTAGATTTTTATTTATAGAGCGCCAGGATTACAAAGTGCCATGCAGCTGCAAAAATATAACAAAAGAATTTGAATAAATAAAACACAAGCAAGAGAACGAATCAGTGCAAGTGAGCATCAGTAAAATGTTGCTGGGAATAAAAAGGGGTTTAAAATGAGATTAGAATGGTTTGGGTTTGCTGATCTGACCTCCAGAGGAAGAGCTAGAGTTTCTATCTTTATTTATTTACAAACTGAGTTAATTTTTTTTATGATCTCATGTAAATCACTTAGTACGGCTCAAAATGTTTTTTTGGAGATATCTTTTTCCATGCAGTGCTTTCGTTTTGTATCCTCTTATAATAATCTCCCTTCAACCTCCATGATTAGTAATAAACACAAACACTGCTGTTACATTAATAAAGACCAGCTTTATTTTGTCTTCTTACAATAACTAGATTCATTAAAGGCTTTTTCAACAAAATGGATACAAGTGAAAATCATTTCTGAGCTGTGAAATGTTGCAAAACAAACACGGCGTCACACATTGTTCTAACCATCAGCAAAATGAGTTTTTCACATCAATGTCTCCACACAGGACTGTTCAAAAAGTGCCACGCTGAGAGATTGTTGCAGCATGTTTTGTCAAATGTCTCAAACAGTTCTACAATATCATGTAATATCTAGGATAAGTGGTGTTTAGTGGGCTAAACGAACAAGAACTTCTGCAACTTTATGTAAAATTTGAAAAATGATGGACTGAAATGTCTCTAACATATTCCCAAATTAGTAGGATACATCCTAAGGAACAGACTAAAGTCATGACAACACTGAATCAATCCAGAAATCCCCAAAATGGTGTTTTCATACAGAATGTTACTGGAAATTGCCTGAGATTAAGTTCAATCATGTAGCCATGATGAAAACCAACTAACATTAACAAAACAGTGTAGTAAAATGAAGCTACAAAATCAAAAGGGACATTGTATCGGTGAACTTGAAAAACTTTGGACTTTTTTTTATGAGAGAGATCATTTTAAGTTGTTTCTTTTGTGGAAAATGACTTGCATTCTCATTTGGAGGGGATAATACAAAATGTCCTTGGACAGTTACAGTATGATTTGCACAACAGATAAACAAATATGACACAGTAAGATCAAACTTAGACTCATAAACTAGTGTTAAACTTGTCACAGCAATCTTATCTGTTTTCTTTTAACCAGCACATCTAACAATACAATTGTCATTTTCTCATAGAGATGAATAATTAGCTTTATTATAACCAGCACTTAAATCATAAGTGACCTGAGGTATGGAACAGTCTGTGAAGAAGTTTGGGAAGGCCAAAGTGCACAGTGCATGGTCCTCAATGGGCCCAGCAGCCTCAGAGGGATAGTAGACAGAAGGCTGGGCTGGGCCTGTACGAAGGCTCCCCCCCAGCTTCTTAGAGGCTCCCGAGCAGCTAGTCCAGGGTTCAGAGTAGAGGAGACCACCAACTAAATGGTGAGCATCATAGGAAGCAGGATCCGGACCTCCCATCTCCGGTTGCACCCGCAGAGGCACGCTTTGATAAAGGTCCTGGTCATTGACCATGTTACTGTAATCAGGCCCCAAGAGCTCGAAGAACTCCGCCGCCTCAGGATTGCCCCGTTCCAAGTCCTTAAGCGTCATCCCAGATGTGGAGCTGACTTTGGAGCAGTTGGCAGGCTCTGTAAAGAAAGAGGGGGGCAGATTGCGGTGCCTCAGGGGCGGTTTCTTGGCTTTTTCACCCCTTATATCCTTCACAGGGCTGAAGAGGGCTGCCAAGCTCTTGCTCTGTAAGTTGGCTTGGACCCCATCACGCTTAGGTAGGGTTTTGTTTTGCAAAGGGCTGGACTGAGCCAGGGGGGAGCCCTGTCTTTTAACTGGGGCTTCTGCTACGTTTCCTGGTGTTATAATGCCGGTGCACCTTTTGATCTGCTTCTGAAGATACTTCCGGTGGTTGACTTTCCTCTTAGATTTCACTGGCTTGTCCAGAGCCAGCTTGATATTGCTGGAGGCTGAGTCTATGAAGCTCAACAAGTCCCTAGTGGTCTCTTTGTAGTCCTCATCATTTTCTGCCTCACCGAGGAGACTCCCATCCAGACTTTTCTCCACGTCGTACTCCATCACAGAGCCAGGGAAGCAGAAATTCATGAACTGAGGGTTCATGATTGCAGTCTGAACAGCCATTACTCTGTTGAGCCCAGCGGCTACACCTGTGGCATCCGCTGTGATCCGTGAAGCAAAAGTTTCTTCAGAGCATGTCTCTTTTTTTTTTTCCTCTTAACAAACACTTGGTCCTGATGCTGCTCTTGAAGTTCCTGTAAACATTCCAGAGTAGAAGTGACGGGCTCTGAGGAAAGCAAGGAGATCTTTCAGGGGGCCGGACTAATGATGTCAGAACATCAAAGAGGAGGGGCAAGGAGACCGCAGGACTTAACTCTTTGCTTGTGCCTGACCACCTGCAACTAAGAGGGATTTGTCTGAAATTCCCTGCTGTGTTGAAGACAATAACCTCCGTCAGAACTCTCCCCCTCTAGTTTAACTGTTTATGTGTGCTCTGAACCAAAAAACGCTCTCATGAAACTGGAGGTTATTACTGTAACAGTGAGCAGAAAAGCCTTTAAAATCCTGATGGGTTAGAGTATTTCTGCTGGGCCAAAATCTCCCTATTAAACCTGAGATGGAATATCAGGTTTTAGTTTATTTGTTTATGAAACAAAATAATGAAACCAAAATGACATGGAGTTAAATGTCCCACAAAAATCCTCAGCTAACCAGTGTCATTCATTGTTTCCTGCATGATTTTTGAAACATTTTCCCCACTTTTTAATCATGCTGCCTACTTATATGTTTCCTCTTTGTTTTACCAAATAAAACTCAACATGTAATATTTTGTTATTGTTCATTTAAGACACTAAAACAAACTATACTATCAAATCGAGGCTATACTGTAGTGACAAACGCCCTCTTTTCTGTGGGAAAATCTTTGTGCCCAAACAGATGCCACTATTTGGGAGAATCTTCCCAACTGCTTGCTTGTGTCTTAATCTGCTCATGGCAAAAGTTGATTTCTAGTGCATTCCCAGGCCAGTGGGAATTTCTGCCCTGGCCTGACAACTATTATGGGCTGCCTTTGACATAAAGCCCTACAGGGTCTAAATAGCCTCTATTCTTCGCCCGGCAGTGAAAGGGAGCTTTGTGCCAGAGATTCATTAAATTGCACCTCACAGCCCCTTCGTAAAATGGGTCTCAATAATGAACAGTCGATTTAACTAGAAAAGCTGCCGGAGCTGTTAAATTAAAGGGGAATAAAGTGCAGTTCAGGCTCAGTGTGCCAGAAGAATTGTTGACCTTAAGAAATCCTGGGTATGAAACTTCAGTTGTAAACAATAACGTATTTACAGGAAGTTTCGTGGCCAGCAGTGAACACAATGAAGGATGTGTCCAAGAGCCAGAGTTTTATGTTGCCAGCACTTATCCCGATTTAAGTGGAATTTCAAGGGAATTCTGAAGGAACAGACACTTAGACATAGTTTAACTGTACAACTAAAATGTGCGACTGAATGTTCTCGTTTTGGATTTGTTTACCAGAGAAAACAAAAGATTGCCCGACATTAAACCTACTTTATACTTATTTTACCATAAGTTAAGAAATTCTGCAGTTAAACTACTAAAGGTAGAAGACTCTTACCAAAAGTGGATGTTGAGGTGAGGTAGTGACTTATTTAAGAGTTTGAAGGATGACAAAGAAAGAGAAGTCTGAAGCAGCGAGGGAGTGAGGCTGTTAAAAAAAAATTCTTTCTTATGGTAATTCCTGCGGAGAAAGGGGACAGTGAAACTGATAGCTCTGATCTAATTATCTGTGGCCCAACACAAGTATGTGACAGAGAAGAAATCTTACAAAAAAACTCAAATCTATGAGCAACAAATGGTCACAAAACAAAGCATATCTTTGTGTTTATACAGCTGAGTGTTAGGACCTTCAGTCATGACCTTGAAAACAAGAATCCACAGAAAGAAACTGCACAAAATTTGAATATTCATTTGCACTTTGTTCATCTGGCATAATTTGCAGATTAAGTAACTTTTAGTTTCTTAAAACGGTAAGTCTAGGAGGAAAATAATGGTGAGCTGGAGCTTTATCACCACATCTCATGAATTCAGTGGAGTACTGAGCTTTTAACGCCTGCCCAAAGCCATTTCGCTTCCCTCTCTTTGCTAGCAGCACAATTTTGGCAAAGTGACATCATCACAGTCGTGGCAGCCTTATCCTCCTTTTTTTTTTTTTTCCTAGTCAAGAAGCTTTGGCTTTTGTGCTGGTGGGTCATTCACATCACAGAGCCTGACGCACAGACCCCGGAAACAAGTTTCTATTGTTGCATAAAGGGCTAAGAGGGCGAGAGGGGATGGGCTCAGGCTCACCAGCCCGGAGGAAATATATGAAGGAGGGAATAACTGAGGAGATTTTGACTTGTTTCAGCTCTCAAGTAACTAAATGTGAGGTTAATTGTTTCTGGAATTATTTTTTAAATTCCTCTAATGGACCTGTGTTTTTCTTAGCATTAATCATCAAGGTCCAACCATCGATTGAATTCTCAAAAACTCATTATGTTTAGACCGTCTGGGAATTTCAATTTGGAGAAAATGATTCATAATCTGCTGTTCCTTCTCCTGCAAGCGGCAAATTGTTAAGTGCACAGATCAATATTGCAGAGATATTGTTAACATTAACAACACGCCCTCTGTCCCCCAGAATTTCCTTATTCAGCAGCACCAAACCCCAAGGGAGCGAGTTGCTGAGTGCAACATGTTGTGACACACACAGGCTTAATCTCTTCCTACTAGTGTGTGGTCCCTGTCTGAGCAGGGACGTACTCAGAGTTTGAGGTCGAGCGAATACTAATAACACCTTTGATTGATGGCCAGTGTCAGGGACTTAAAAAAGCCTGGCAAAATTAATGACCTCTCAAAGTCCTGAGAAAAAGTTTAAGGACGGCATTTAGTGGGTGAGACCCTGTCCTCCCCCATGTTTAGCTATGTTTCTTTCTTCTAGGGTGTCGGAGATCCAGTCAAGCCTGTGACAAAATGCTCAGAAGTCAGGCTTTGTGTCTCCCAGTCGAAAATCAACTCACATACCAGAGTAGGACATGTTTTCCCATCTGCTTTACATAGTCATGTCGTGTTAGGACCTTTTACGTTATAGAGAGAGGGGGAGAAAAAGAATCGGCAACAACAGTTCAAAGAAAATTTCAAAGCAAGAGGACACGTTTTAATTTTAATATTTTCATGACTTTTGGCTCTTTTATCTTGACATTTAAAAAAAGGGAAAAAGGAAAATGTGACTTCACTGTGAACTACAAAAGGCTTCTTGGTGCCTGCAGACTCCACTCACCTCCTCACTCTTAACCTCCCATCAGCCCCTCTCAACCTCCCCAGCACCCCAGGAGTTGTATTAATAATATTACTGGCAGGGGGGAACAAACCAGGGTCTATGGGCTGCCTTGGTGCCGCAATTTAGAGCTTTAATGGCAGCCAGTGAATGAATGCGTGCCAGGGGGAATCCCACAGGTCGGTCCACAGGGGTGAGGTCAGCAGGCGTATCTGCAATAACCTCCCACCACTCGCTTTATTGGCCTCCTCCGATTGGGTTTTTATTAAATCTCAAGCACATGCAATTGTTCCTGCTAGGTGGAAGTAACTTAAAAGCCTCAGTCTCTCTAAAACATGACAGACGGTCCACCAAGGAATGATTAAAAGACAATTAAAAAGATTATATGACAACATGATTTGTAGCTTTTTAATCAGTTCTGCTGGAGGAAGTGTTCCCTGGGAATGACAGCACATTAAATGAAGGCGGTATCAGACATGAATAGAAAACTTAAAAGGCAAGAAGGCACCTTCCTTCTATGAACAATGTCAAGTTTGATTCTAACATTAAAAAGATGGATTTTCTTTATATTTGGTGCCAAACTTTTCTCCTGAGTCTTATTCGAGTGTTTATTTAAGAAAGAACTAATACAACTGAATGACAACAGTGGCTAATCAACAAGACAGAAAACTAACAAACAGAAAAACATTAGTGGTGTCAGACTGACATGTTTGAATAAAAAAAGGAAGATATTTAAAGGTGTCAGTAACTGTGTGGATGTACCCCTGATTGTGACACTGAGACCAGAGAACATCTTGGAGGCAGCGAGGCATAGACAGCAAATTTTTACGTGGCAGAAAGAGACAAAATGAGAGTGATCCAGTCTTTTGATGACAGTGTGATTACAAGAATAACAATATTTACAGTGCAAAATTGTTTTTAAAAGCTTTAACATGACGAACAGATCTAAATTTTGCTAATAATATAGTACCTTTCTGATTCTGAGCCCCTGAAAAGTTGCACTTTGGCATAAAGAAATGGAGTGTGTCCTATTGTGTCAAAATAAAAAAACTTGGTCTGATACTTCAGCACTGAACATGGCCACGTGATCAAGTTTAAAAAACACTCACACATGATTAGTGACATTGTTACTAAAATCAAAAGCAATGTAGAAACTTTTAAATGAAAGTTTTGTGACAGAATGTTACAAAAATGGTCTCAAACACTGACTAAAAAGATATAAACTTTGGTAAAATAGAGAGAGAGAGCACCTTGTGAAAAGCCACATAATGCATATTAAAGCTTGGCAGTCCTGCACACTGTAGACGTCCTGATTGGATTACTTTTGCTGCTTTTAAGCGATCATGGGGTCGATGCAGTTTGAGTTTTCTCTTTAGCCTGTTTGATCCACTCTCGAAAATACTTCACCTCTAACACCCGGGCCGCACGCACTGAGGGGGTGTCCTGGGCGTTGCTGTAGCGGAGGTCCAAGTGATGGGCTCCGTCAGGGATCAAGATGGCTATCAGAGAATCTGATATGTTGTAAGTGACTCCTCCAGAAGACCAGGGGTCGAGTCCTCCATTACTGAAATACAACAGCAGAGACGGAGTGCGCTGAGCGTTTTTCATCTGACACTTATAAATATTTCACCAGGATGTTCAGGTCGGGCATAGTGAGTCAGCAAAGATTCTAAAGTCTTTCCATGTGAGATTTATGTTCGACTAGAGAATTGTTGGTAATAATTGTCTCAAACATTCAATTATAGTATATTAAGTCTTATCTAGTAAGCTTGTGTAAGTAAACTTATCTAAAAAGCACATTTAAAGCACACAAAATCTGTTAACACCCCACATGAGCTGTTAGTTATGAATCAGTGCTGCCTCTGATTTTTGTCTGCTCTGTTTCTGAATAATTGGCATGTTATGATTTATGAAACATTATATTTGAGTTGCTCTGAAAGCTGACATCTTAAATTTTGGACTGTCAGGCCTTTTTATAGACTGACAAGACTTCTAATGGTATTCAGCTTAATAGGACCCACCTCAGCTGCCACATTAGAGTCAGTGCTTTTCTGATTTAAGCTTTACATACATCTGTCTACCTCCTGTGGCTTTCCAGATGGGCCCTCTTAATTTATATGCATTAATAAAAAATCAGTCAAAATCTGCACTTAAATCGCTCTCATTGCACAAGACAAACCCAGGAACCACAGGGGACCCTCTGCCGAAGTCTGACACGTGTTGTTTTTGGTTCACCTGAAGATGATGTTGCTGTGAGAGGCGATGTCCTTCCCCTCATAGACTGTGGCTGCCCAGTCTACTCGTGGCCTGACACCAAACATGATGTTACATCCGTCCGAGTAGGCCTGGAAATTCCACTCCTCTGGTTCAAACATGTCCTGGACGCCATTAGTGCACATGGGCATCACCATCTCTGTGCAGGCCTGCGGGATGAGGGATTGAACATGCATTCATTGTGACAGATAAAGCTGCCTGCTGACACATCTGTGCAGCCATTTACTCAGCACGACAGGACTGACGCAGGTGCTCTGTGTGACCGCACCTGGTAATACCAGCCGAGTATACCCAAGCTGGTTGTTGCTGTCTGAGATATGTTGAGACAGGAGGAGCTTCCGGTGTAGTTGTAGTAAACTTTGGCGGCTTGGGAGACCCCATGAAGCAGCTGGTGGTCTGACACATCGGAGCCGAAAGCAAGATACTTGCACACCGCCTTGGAAATAACAACGTAAATGAATTATTGAAACACATTAACAAGCAAAAACAAGCAAAAGTTAACTGGGGCTTTGCGATGACATTGACGTTGAGGCAAGCTGTTAAAGCTTTTAACATCAGGCATTTTCTTTTATAAAACATTAAAAAGATAAATGAGAATATCTTATTCTCCTCCACCCGTGTTGTTTACAAGGCTGTAGATTGCTTTCTTGTGTTTTTCCACATAAAAAGTGGTGGCGCCTGATTTGCATATGAAATTCCCTGGAATGAACTCGAATTTATCGCTCTAATCTTGGCACGAGATGGGGAAAAAAAAAAGTCCATTTACTTAAAGCCAGTGACCTAATGATTTAAATTTAAGGAAGGTTTTGCGCCGTTTAAGAATATTTTGCTCCACCACGGTTGATTTCTCACAATTAATAGCATGGATGATAAATATTTGTGTTTGGGCTTTTGTTTAATTTCGCTGCGTGTTGTTATGGTTGCAGCAGCAGCAGAGTTGGCCGCGGCTGTTGTTCTGCACTCTTTGTGAGGCAAAGAAACTGGGCTTTCTTGTTTAGAGGTTGGAGGGGAGCTGCGCCACTGTGGAGTCTGTTACTAAGGCTTTTGTCTGCGGGCTGGGGAGGAGTTGGTGGTCGATGGATGAGGAGGGCCACAGACATGTCCAACCAAAGATTTATACCGTGAAAAAAAAACACCGCAATTGCTCCAAAGCATCTTCTCCTTACTTTTCAGATAGGATTAGGCTTATACATTCATCTCTGCCAACAGATTTCCCTCCTCTAAGCCCTCAATACCCCGTTCTCACACTCACTCAGATAATCACATTAGCTTTGTCATTAAAAAAGCTCCTCTTTGCACCCACTGCCTAAACCGCTTAAACCACCCATAGGGGTCGCATACATTAAAAGCAAAAAAAAAACTCAAAATGACCATTTAGTGTTTATCCCACCTTACACAGAGCTCCTGGATCTATTCAGAAGATAAATGATAAACAAATAAGTAAACAAAAAAAAAAAATGTATCCCACTAGTAAAAAGTTTCAGCATCAGATTGCTGTATGGGGCGCTGAGCGGGGGTGTTGGGAGAGTTGGGGGTCAATGGCAGAGCTCGGTTTATGCACGTGATGTGCCAAGGTGACTGGTAGAATACACTGCACCCAAGTCAATCAGTGTGCAAAAAAAAAAAAAAACTGCTGTATTGTCACAAGGTCTTCTAAAGAAAAACAAAGGAAGTTTTGCAATGTTGACAGCAGGAAGGTCACTTCTTTTTTTTAAATTTGCAACTCATGCAATTTTTTTTCCCCACATCAAGTTTCTGGCGAAGTATTTGTTACAGTCTCATTCAAGATAAGAGCGGTGAACCTTTGTTTTAATGGCCTCATGAGCCACTCTGGGCAAATGTCCTCTTTCTGTGGTGCCATGTGAGCGTCCTGAGAGGAACACCTCAGAGATCTGACGGAGTGTGCAAATGAAAGAACGGCGGGTACAAGAGAAGAAAAGAATGGTGGCTTACTTGTAGCTGCTTATCTAAAGAATACTTAAAATCTAAAAGGAGACTAGATCCTTATGAATATTGATGAAGTTAATTGACAGCTGTTGTAAACAAAAGCTTGGAAGGCCACAACAAACACTTGTGACACAATCGGCTGAATCACACATTCATTTCAATTACGGACAGGCTGTCAGGCCACATCAGGCACTTAACCAAAGACAAACAAAAGTTACAGTTGCGTTTAGGTGTTAATCTTTGACGGAGCTTAAATTTGAAGTTTAACTAGAACTTAAAAATTAACTGGACAAGTTTTTACACTGAACTTTTCAGAAACGCTGTTTTGTTTGGATCCTAACTACAGTATTCTACTTGTGACTGTTTGTACCTGGATCGGCCAGGGAGGAAGAGGCTGAAGGAAGTTGGCCTCATAGGGGTAGTCCACCATAGCCAGATTGATCCAGGTCTCCTGAAGCCAGCTCTTGAGACCTATAGTATCAATCTTGCTTTTCAGAGGGGTGCAAAGACTGAATTCATCCGACAGCCACTGAAGACCAGACGCTTGTTGAAAGAGAGCAAAAAATGATTCAGTGTCATTGTTTCAGTAATTCCTTATTTTAAATAAGAAACACATTTTATTTAGCTATCAGCTATTTAGCTATTAGCTATAAGCTGATTACTTTATCCACAACACCAGCGGGTACTAAGATCTAAAACATGACATTTTAAACAAGATTTTTTTTTCTCCTGTTCTTAAGGGCTAGAGCTCCCATGGTTCTTCACAGGTGAGATATAAAAACCTCAAGAAAACTGAAACTGCTCAATGCTAATAAATAAACAATGTGTATTATTAATAAAGTAGCAGGATGCTCTAACTTAATGGTGAAGTTCAGGTACGACTACTCATTTACTTTTGAAATGCACAGAAACCATCATGATTTTTTTTTTCAGATCAGCATGGTGACAGAAACCGTTGTGAAAAAAGCCAGAACCAAAAGACTTGTAGAACAGAGGAACAAACTGACTTCACTTTAAGGCCTCTCCCCTGAAATGAATCTCGTGAAAATGATATGATTTAACCATCAAAGTTTAACCAAATAGAAAATTTCTACTTTAATTCCACAACTGTGACTGTTTTTTAAACAGCACACCTTCTTTTTCATGTTCTTTTCAACTTTAAGACCTAAACTTTCAGTCCACAACTCAAATTATCCACATATTTGAAGCTTCTGGGTGCCTGTAATTGGCTCAAAAATACCATCACTCACGATGTGTTCCCTGTCTAATTTTTTTAATTGGTTTGTTTTGACTGAAAGACATACTTGTATATCAGGCTATTTCAGCAGTGCTTGTAGTATAATGTGACAGTATTTCTGTGAAATCTCATTTGAGTGTCTTTGTGTCCTGCTCTGCAAAACATTAACACTCAAAAAGTGACAGCATGTAAGAGATTTCTTCTCCTCTGTTCAGTTGATCATCAAACTGCATTCTGAAAAACATTCTGCATCCTGCCGTGGATGACAGCAATGAAACTGACTTTTTGGTCCTACAAGTAAGCCTCCCTTTATAAATGACTTGTGAGCTGTAACTTATGACTTTATATGCTAATGCCTCATAAATCAGCTATAAGCCACAAGAAAGACTGACTTCTGGGTTGCCAGGTTGTGGTCAACCATCCTCCAGCAGGGTCTTTATTTGTCCTCTTAGTTAACTTTGAAATTCATTGGAAAGTTCCCTCTCTATCACAATTTTAATATATTAGTTTACACTTGGAGTGTAAGGGGAACTTCCCAATGAAATTAAGAACTACAAATAAAAAGACAAAACAAGTGTTATGATGAAGGAGGGCATTCTCCAACCTGGCAACCTGAAAAATTGCCTTTAAAAGCCTCACATAATTGCTGTGTGGTTTAGGCTTGATACAATCAATCACATTCACATATGGACCATGTGGACGAACATCCAGAAATTCTTCAAATGTAGGAGACTTCCTCTTTGACAAGATTAAACATATTTTAGCTGTTATTCTGAATAATTTGTACACATCATATCTCCTGCACAACAGATCAGATAAAGCAACCTGTCATGAGTGTTAGACTTACCAGTTGAAGAGACGTTATTTATAGCCTCCCAGGACTTTCTGATGTTTGCATCACAGTTATTCCCACTCTTGGCAAAGTCCTGAGTTACTGTTTTGGAGAAGTCTCCACATGGCACCATACCAGTGAACTGCCATATTGGTGCCGAGGCTGCCAGAGCTCTGAAATACAGAAAGAAGCAGAACCACATATATCCTCTTTTTCCTCAAAATGACACAAGCTGTGCATTCATTACTGTTGGTAATCTCCATACAGTTTGCTGAACATGTTTGCTGGTGCAGCTCAGTGCTTACAACTGCAGTACTGAAGTCAGTGGATGTTTGATTCAAACTGTGACACCTAATGTGTCATACTTATGCCAAGCCATAAAGAGACGCCATAGATTCGGCCTGTTCACTGGAACGAATCTTTTTCATTTAGTATATTTATTCACCAACAGGAAATACTGAAGCCAAAACTAAAAAACACTGTCTACAGAAAGCTGAAGCTCAAAACTGGATAATTGTGTTATTTATCTCTTCAATTTTCTTTGATTTTTTTACATCTTCGGGGAAATCCAACATGAATATCCAAACAGCTGCACTCATTCCTTACCCGACAACAACACTGGGGTATTTCATCCTGAACCAGGCTGCGAGCATCCCTCCATAGGAGCCTCCTATAGCGATGACAGGGCTGTGCTGAGCTCCAGGTAAAGTGGCCTTTAGGTTCCGGATCAGCACTGCGAAATCTGCCAGGGCCTGTTCTGAGGTCAGGTAGTTCAGGTGTTTGCTGTCCTGGAGGCAAAATACAAGTAACACTGTAAAAATTAAGACTAAAATGGTTGAAATATGATATGAAAAATTATTTATTGGTAGTGGGAATTAAATGTATTTTATGAAAATATTTTTACACCTTTTACCTTCCATGTACCAGAATTATCTGAAATGACATTTTTACACCTGCGGAATGATTTATTTAATGATATCTTTATCAGACATGTTTTTAGTTATTGTTTTCCGGCTGGGAATCCCAAAAAAGGATTAAAAATGCACTTGAAATACTGATTCAGATTCAGTCATACTCATATGTACTCTCAGTGTTCTCCTCCTACTCCACTGAATCTTCACTTACACTGTAGGAGTCTTGTCCAAAAGGCAGGGACTCTCCATAGTAACGATGTTCTGCAAACACCAGCATGGCGCCCAACTCCTCTGCAGTCTCCCACATGAAGCCCTGCACAGAAAACAGTAACAGGTGTTGAATTACATTGAGGTTAATGTGCAGTAAAAATATAAGCTAACAGATGGGAAATTTACAGTATTGTTGCAAAACCAGGCGATGTCGCCCTCATTGCCGGTGTAGAACAAAATAGGTCCTCCAGGTTTTTTCCAGTGTTTGTCAGCCACAAGGTATCTCTGTTTGAAGGTGCCATCCTCCAGGAATCCAAAATGATCAATCTGTGACAATAAAAAACATGACATAAAATGAATGTGTGTGCATATATTTGTTGAATGGGTACAGATATGCAAACTGATCACAAGCATCATAAAAACTCTTTCACTGAGCCTGAAACTTCATTAAAGTTTCAATTAACATTGAAACTAAATGTAAAAATAATTTGGGGTGTTAAAATATTTACATAGCATTTTAAAATACGCAGTCCAATCCACATAAGCTGCTCTGAGCTGGATGTGATCACTGGATACCTGACCCTGCGCCAACTATGGGTGTTGAGAAACTATAGTCCCGAGGTTTGATTCTCGGGTAATTAGCCTCAATTTGTATTAAAATGCTGGAGCCAGTTTGAAGGATGCCACATTAGTTCCACTTTAGATGAGCTCTGATCCTTTCATCAGCCCTCAGGGATTCTGGGGTATCTTCTCCTTTCAGTTATATTTCCTGTAGTCTTTATTAAACAAAAGCAAAAAGAAAGCAACAACTTCACAGACAAGACAACCCATGAGGCTTCTGGGCTGTCCAACCCTTGACACAGTCCCGGCACTTAATACAAAATGTTTTTGTTTTTGTTTTTCCCCTTTCCTCGCTCACTTCCCTCCTCAGTGGATACAAAGAAGGCAGCAATTTTATGAGCCAATGACAGCAAAAAGATTCTGGGGCCTCAATGTGCTCATTCAAGCCTCCACTCCTTAGTGCTTGGCAGTGCTTTCAAGTGTGAGGGGAGCATGAGACAGTTTAAAGGAAAAGTTGGGCAGCTCACAGAAAAATAAGATTCAGTGATGTTGCTCTTCCAAAGTATAATGTTAGAATTTAGTGAAATAGCATTTAAGTTGATTCTTGTTAATTATGTTTCATTTTTTAGCAAGATTTTAAAGTGACAGATGTCTGATTTTGGGAGTGAAACTCTTCAGTTGTTAAGAGCCAAATTTTCTCGCTGTACAAACCAAAACAAGTTGAAACTAAATATTTAATTTATGTATTATTGAATCTATAAAGTCCATCATCCAATGAAGCCCTGGGGAGTACTGTACCATTTTCACCCACTCAGTATGCAAATCACAAAACCTGTGGGATTGGTTTCATAAGACATTCTCATCCTGATAAGTAGTGCCACCATGTGGTTACTGCGGGCAACACTTGAGCAGCTTAGTTGAATTAAAATGCAATGCATGTGCGGTGCAACTACTGAACCAGTGCTTTAACTATTCCACAGGCAAAGAGACTGACTCTGCTGGGTGACAGTGCAGCAAATGGTGACATGAGGGAAACAACCAATGCACAAGCTCCAGTAAACTGCAACAATTCATTTGGAGGATGCTAAAGGACACTTCCATTCATTGTCTGCGGTCAAGAGGATTTCCTCTGGACGAGATCACCCTGTGCTCTCCTCTCAGCAGCTTGTCCCACAGAGAGTGAGGAGAAAGACCTCATGATGGATGATTCCTCTGTAAAAACAGCAGACCTGTACTGGCACTGAGAGGTGTATAACAGGAATTTTATGTGCTGTACTTGTTGCAGTGTAGCAATGTAATTTCTCAATGATTGACCCCCCAAAAAAACTCATCTGATGACAGACAATGGGCTTCAGAAGGAAGGAAGTGGTCTTCATCTTCTTGTTGGAGTGGCTGATTAGGCAGGATGCCGTGGGTTGGCCCAGGTGTGGAGCATTGTCTCCTAATCCAAACACTCATCAGTCCAGACTACCCACACTAAAAAACCGTGTGTAAATATCCTTCTCAGGACTTCTCAAGTATACTTAATTTACTATCATGTACAAAAGGAAAAACAGCAAAACATCACATTTAAATGCCTTGAACCATCAAACAAATCAGTAATTTTGCTTAAAAAAGACAAATGATTTATCAAATACTGAAATAGCTGCAACAATGAATCAGCAAAGAGTACTGGCAATAAAAATATAAATGTTTCCATTAGTTTCTAATGTACTAGACTTTATTTTCCTAATCAATGTATGTAACACCTTCTAATGTCTAACTAGTCTTGTGACTGAATGAGTCAGGTTCACAGGTCACTGGGCAAAACGCTACATTGCATTACAACACGAACACGGTCTGATTCTCAGTGAAAAACCAGTGAATGAAAATGTAAAGCTGAATAAAAATCTCTCATACGTCCCCGAGGTTGAATGCTTCACATTCACTAATCCCTGGAGACCTTTTACAGGCAGAGAGCCAGAGATAGTTACACTTCTGCTGGCAGGAACAGAGCCAATTGTGCTGGTTTTCCCTTCACTACAGGAAGCAAGAGGGAAGCACCTATTGTCTGTAGACACAACACATAAACAACTTCTAAAGTGCATTGAAAATTTTAGAAAGAGCAAGTGGTGTAAGAGCAAACAATAAAGCCGAGTATTATGATGGTAAATTAAAGGGGAGCAAAATATAATGAGTCAGTAATTATAACAAAGTTCAATCTGTTACTTGTTCACAAAACACTGTTTATACATCCTGTCTGATCATACTTACTGTACATTTTACATTAGGATATAAGATGTTTAAGGCAATTATGGGGATCTTTTTTATTTATTTTAATCATTATTCCTTCACTCAACTTATTTCAGAGGGTAAATCAAGCATTCAAAAGGGAACTGAAAGAGATACAAGCGAAAGAGGAAGAAGCTGCTGTAAAACATACATTTACATAGAAAAATGAATCATCCAAAGAGATTTTAAACTCACCTTCTGGTCAAAATAAAGTGTTTCGTAGCTGATGGGGGGCTCGGTGGAATAAGGTAAACTACCAAACCTAGTAAAAAGTTTTGATTTGAGAGCGATCACGTGTACACAGCTGAGACACAAGGTAAGGATGCAGGTAGCCGCAGCTCTGTCCAAAACCCCCATCATACCCGCCGCCTTCATCGCCGCTACTGTCAAACACAACTCACATCAAACCGATCTTCAGAACATGATAACGAGGTGGGACGAGCTGTGTTTGCTTGTACTGGGCTGACCTGCCCCGTAAAAGAAAGGAAGTGAGATTCGCCTGTCAGCAAATCAGAAGAGGTGTTGCCAGCCGGCCTGACCTATATTCAGCAGCAGTGCAGATGAGACATCCCGCTACTGCGCAGCTTTAACGTCGCATTAACATGTTTGCAACTTTAATTTCAATGTAGACAGCTAGCAGACAACAGGGTGCAGATGGTTCCTACTGTAATTATACTCGCAAGGGTTGATGGGAGTGTTGGTGCACGCTGATGACACGCTCGCAACAAACCAGTTAGCGCTCAGAGCAGAAGGATACCGGAGACATGCATCGATGCTTCGCGTTATGCAAAAAATTCTCAGCGATCAGTAACGAAAACATGTTATGCTTACTTTGAGCATAACGTCGTAGTTAAGTTTCTACTATAAAGGCTAATTAAACACCTCAACTTGATATCAAAATTTTATCTTGAAGGTCTGTACCGGAAATGTAACTATGTTGATATGTCATGGTCAGGGCGAGTGGCATGAGGGTTGATACTGGGTGATGTTATTTTATTGGCAATTTAAAAAATCCATTTGTTTACGCTTTGAGACAAGTCACTGAACAGAACAGACCTTTCCCTTTTTGTACACTGGATTTTGAACTTATATCGCTCTACCGGAAGTATGAGGATGTTACTGTGTCTGTGCTGACTTGACTAATTGATCGCCTGAAGGGACGCGGTAGGGATACAGAATAATGATTGTTGCAGAATAAATACAGGCCTATCCATCATATTTACATATAGTGAGTCATGCGTGCTATTATTAGTGGTACACAGTAACCAAGTAGGCCACATTAATCAGAATACTCAAGTTACATTTTTGAGATATTTCCACTCTATGCTGCTTAATAGTCCCACCCACAACATTTCTGAGGGAAATATTGAACTTTTTGCTCCGCTATCGGTATTGAACGCTTAAGTTATTTTTATGATCCTTTTATAGCAAGCGCTTCAGGTAAAACAGCTTCAAGCACAACCATAGACGCTGTTATCAAAGAGCTCAACAAGTAAGTTAAAAAAAATAATACTGTCAGTAATATCTGCGCTACTGTGATTGGTGTTCAACAACCAATCACAGTAGAGCGCACAACAGACTGCCCAATACATGTTAGTACCGCTGTGATGTCCGCGTGGAAGTGTGGCAGTATATATTCTTCAGGAGAAATACGATAAGGTAATACTAATTAGATGTGCGGTAAAGTAAACGAATCAGGTGGTCACATGAAGGAAGAACAGGAAGGAAAAACAACACTAGCGCAAAGAATCAGTAGCGTAGATGAGTTAACAAAACTGAATGTCTTACTTCATACCATAGCTACTGCAATTTGCCAGGTGAACCCCCCCCATACAGTCAATGGGTGAACCTCGTCACAATTTTACAAAGCCACAACAATGAATGAAGACATCATACTAAAACTTCCAGTGCAGACAACCATAATAATACCATACATTTTTCCTTTTTTTTTTTTTTTTTTTAAGGAAAGGTTTTGCTAATGTTGATGTTGTTGTTACACTGGTGATGATGATCAACTACACAGCATTAAGGCAGACATTATGGCATATCAACACTTCCGTGAAAAAATAGAGAATAAATTAAAGTTTTATGGGAAATAAAAGTTCAGTTAATAGTACTTTAGAACACACTTCGACGTTTACAGTGTAAAAATCAACCATAAATAACAACATGACAAATAAAAGATATTTAGTGTAATTATTTAATGTTATACAGAGTATTTTTCCGAGATTATTTTGTACACATAAAGGAAAAGAAGCACAACATCCCAATAGCGTTTTCCTTTGTATTTCCCATATTGTGTTGATAAGAAGATGCAAAGGATTAACAATAAGTAATTGCTGTTAGATCTAAGGTAAAAGGCAAAACAAAAGGATCGCCAGTCGTACGAAGGGATTATAAAAGCAAAGTGCCATGATGTACTACAAGTCTGTACAACAAAAGACAAAAATGGTACAATTAAAAGTAAGTGTGCAGTATATGGCAATGTGCAATACAGTACATTACAGTTATGGCAAATATAGGAAAGATAAAGTTAAACACTACAAATTATGGAGAAACATGCTAGACAATTAAGAACTTTCACAATAAAAGCATATGAATTACAAGTCATACAAAACTACATGAACATACCCCTTCAAACAAATAAAAAACCATACAATTTCATGGCTAGGCAGCAACAACAAAGGCAGTAATATTCACGTACATGGATAAAAGAAACAGCTGACATTCCAAAATAAAATCAATTAATTAGACTGATTACAATAACTACTGAAGACAGTATGTGAGGCTTTTCCAACTGCTTCACACTATATCAACCAACTAATTGCAAGTACTGCAAGTATGCTAAAAAAATAATGGCATCACAGAACACTGTTTCAATGTAGTATTTATACTTGTGTTATAGTTTATGTTATCTCAACATAAAAACATTTTAGCAGCAAGTAAAAGTCTTCTACTGGGAACAAATATTTCACAGTTTGTAATGGCAGGTGCAAATAACTACTGAGATTCTGAAAATCAATAAACTGAATGCAACTCTCAGAGCAGACGGAATTAAAGTGAATTGAATGATTGTGCGACAGATTTTTGGGAAAGTTTGCAAAAATTTTTTTGCGACTTGATTGGACTTGGTGACCTAAAAAAAAAAGCACTATATGTAAACATATTGTTTTGCATTTACGGATCATGACATTTGTTGTGAGGAAATTGTAATCTGTAATAAAATACCTGGTAGAACCTGGTACTCACATAATACTGCTGGTGAATATTTATGCTGAATGAAAATGGATCCAAAAACCCAAACAGAAAGATTCTGCCATTTCACCATGAAATGGATAAAATGGAGCCCTACCCAGATTCCTGGATGCACGAAGCAGACATACTTTATATCCTGTTGCACTGAGGACAATGTTCTCCATCATGGCAGCATCTGAAAATGCTTGTTCCTGGAAGGCCAAACTAAAGTTGAATAACTCCCTTGTACAGCTTAAAAAAAGGCATGGGACTAGAAATGACAGGACTAATAAGTGGCTTTATGCCATCTTAGACGGACAGAGGCATTGGGGTTCGGCCATCTGCCCTCTGCAGTCAATGGCTGCTGAGTTACCACGGCCACAAGGCTGAGCTCTCTCTAATTGAGGCTGCAGCAGCTCAAGTAACTAATGGTTTTACCCTCACCGGGCATTGGGGCAGTGTCATTGTTATCCAGCTTGTTCTGCTTGGCCTCTCGAATGAGTTCACATGCCAGGTCAAGGAAGAGTTTCTCAACATTGTCGGACTCTTTGGCTGAGGTCTCCAGATACAGCATGCTCTGAGCCTCAGCGAAGTCTTCAGCCCTCTGTCTGAGAACCTCTCTCTTCTCTGCCAGGTCTATTTTATTACCTGTAAGACATACAGCATTCATCTGTCAACGAACGCAACAAGCAAGAATGTGGCTGCGTACAACTAAAAATGAAGAGTGGTGGGTGAGTGTGGATGCGACAGATGGAAGTGGAGGTGTCTGTGTGCATGCATGTGTAGGATGGATGGATGTGTGGGAGCTTTTTATTCCAGACAAAAATGATTTCTTTTCTGAGAGGTGACAAGAATTTCACAGAAATCACACAATAACAGAGGCAAAACTGGCTTTGTCTTTTGCAGATCTATTCAGAAACTGCCTCTGATATCAGCTCTGTAATTCACGCTCACATTTAAGTGGGCTCAGAGAACCAGGCCAGCTCAAAATATAGTGCACATTATTATTCACAGTTTTCTCAAAACGAAAACTGAGCATGTTGATAAAAGACGTCCATCAGTTATTAAAGCATTAAGTAAAGCTTCCTACCGACTAATATAGTCACCACTTGGTTGTTGGCATACTGCTCAATCTCCCTCAGCCACTCTGGAAGGCACCTGAAGGAGTCCTCACAGGTAATGTCATACGTAAGAATGAGGGCGTTGGCACTACGGTAATAACTCTGAGTAATGGAGCGAAATCTCTCCTGTCCAGCTGTGTCCCATATCTGCAGCTGGGAAACATAATATTTGAAATGAGCATCTGTCCATCTAAACTATTAAAAAACATAAATATATGTAATTTCATAAAAAAAATAATTTCATCTTTGTTTACCTTGACCTTCTCCCCTTTGATTTCCACCGTCTTAATCATGAAATCTACTCCAATAGTAGCCCCTTGTCCAGGTGGGAAAAGGCCCTAAAATAAACACAAAAATATGGTCCGATACTCTACTACTCTATAATTAAATAATGATAATGCTAATAACAACACAAAATCCAAGACTCATAAGTTCAGACTTATACAAACCTGAGTAAAGCGCCGGACGAGACATGTCTTCCCAACTCCAGCATTTCCTATCAGAACTATTTTGAACAGGTAGTCATAATCTTCCATGCTCATGCTCAACTGTGAAAAATACAGGAACAGAAGGCTTTAAGTAAAAGCATCAATACTATATCAGTACATTCAATTTAAGTAATAGCATTTGTCTCTGGCATATGTTGATCCTACAATATTCTGAAAAAGTCCTTAAGAGACACGGCGAAGATGCTGTGGAAAGTACCAAACTGTTGTGAAACTGGCGTACAGGTCAACATATTCAGGTGGGGATCACTGCTGACATTAGATCTGACTAATCTTCACTACAACAAATCAGAGGAATTAGAAGAATGAGACCTGGTTTGGATCTCCAGTTAGTACATTTGGTTTTAATTATAGCTCAAATTTTACTAGAAGCAATGGAAAAATGTTGCTCAACTCAAAGCAAAAGTCTTTTTCCCAAGTATCAGGCTGAAAAAAAGAGATTACTGATGTAGATACAACACCACATCTCTGATTCTAATTAAAGTGACAAAACACGTTTTATTAAATTATATTACCATCAAATACTGAGCACAGTTTGAACATTGAAAACCACAGTATTCAGTTTCAGAGAGGAAATGCTCCTATTCCACTTCCCCATTGGATTTTCCCCATTTTTACACCACTGAAAGTAAACATGCTGAGATTTCTGATGATGTATAACTGTGTAAAAACACAGTTTTTAGGCGCCGTGCATTACTTTTGAGGGATAATGGAGACTTGAAACACTGATGGTGAGAGAAATCCACCGCATAAAGATCAGAAGTGAAGCTAATGGATCTGAGATTCTTTATCAGCGTACACAAACAACACAGAGCCATGTCAAATGCACGTAAACACGGACGGTCGCACACAGTTTTAGTATTATCTGCAGTAACGCACCGTTATATGTGCTCCCATACCAGCAGCACTGTGAACGGGGCCTATGCGTGCGGGAAAACTGAATATCTCATTTTAGAAAAAAACGTTTTGAGACATTAAACTGTTGATTGCAAGACCTCGTGAATCCCCGATTGTCATCCACTGTTCACTGAGCCGTATTTTAGGGTTTAATTCAACGGGAATCGCCTGCCGACAGACGGAAATTTCCCTTGTGTCGCATTTCATTCTTCACCCTTTCATATTGTTTTGTAAAGCAAAGTAACACTGTAGCATCTTTACAGACTTAATCTGAGTTACCATCACATTTTTTTTCCTAATTCTGCTTCATTTTCAGTGTGAGTTACCAGCCGTTCAGGGCGAAGCTAGCAACAGTAGCAACTAGCAGCTAAGTTACCGTGTGACTAGCCATTTTGGCACTATGTGCAGATGTAGGAGAGAAAAATCCAAATCACTGCTGCACATCGACACTGGAAATAGTTTGCACTTACCAAAAACACGGGGCTATCCCCGGCCTTACAACCACTTGGTATGCATAGGTCACCTCATCAAACAGGCAAAGCCACTGCTGGGCAGGGCATAATTCCTCTGGCTGTGTATCCTCAGCAGCTCAGCAGCAGCAGCCTGTGTGCTGGTGGAGAAGGAGGACTGCACTCAATGATGTCATCAGTTCACATGCAGAGTACCTTAGTATTTCTACTCAAGTACTGTTATTCTGATGAGCTGCAACTTAATATTTCTATTTTACAGCGCATTCTCATAGGATGTAGTCACGTTTTTTTCAGCAGCCTGTATGAGGGTTTGTGTCCAGCAGTTCTCTGACGAATAAGCTCATCATGGATCAGATCAGAGCAAAAAAAAAAACAAAAAAAAGGTTTTGCAACATTAAAAAAGGAGAACATTTTTCAATTTTTTTTGCTAAATCAGCGCCTTTTTGCAGCGTTTGTAAGTTTATATTGAACCATAACAGGCAAAAGGAACGCGCAACATAGTACATGTAGTCAAACAGATCATTAACCTATTATAAACACTATTATTACTGACAACTTGCTTTGATAATGTAAGCGATATAGTTACTAATGATAGGTCTTTGTTAAGTATATATAATACCACTTTATACTACTGTATACTGTATACTGTGTATACTGTCATTGCTCCAATAACAATTTACAGACTTTGTCATCCACTCCGAGAACTCGAAGAGAACTTTATTTATTTAATTTATTTAATTAATTCAATAATTACATTTAATTAATGTAACTTCATCGAAAAGTAATCATCTTTATCACATTTTTGTCGTCTGGCGTCTTGGTTGCTAGGAGAAAGTATAAGCGGAACTGAAGCAGTTGCTTTTTGTCCGGACGTGCCCGGGCATTTTATACGGTTGCACTGCATGTCCTTGGCTTCCTACGAGAGGTGATAGCGGGGAAGTAAACGCAGACATCAAGGAGGTCAATAGAATTTGGTAAATTTAAGAGGAAATTTCACGCCATGGGGTTAATCCCAGACGAGGGAAAGTCTCTCCCTCCTCCCGGTATCATCAACAGGAACTCGGTGTGGCTGTCCGGTTTGGGTTGGTGCTCCGCGTTACTTCATAATGGCTTGTCGTACAGGCCGCCAATAAGATCAGGTTAGCATGTTTGTTAGCTGTCATTCAGACTAACATGTCTATGAAGGTGGGCTTTTCTCTTAAGCGTAAGCAACACCTCATCACAAAGCATGTAAAACCTGTCGTAACAAGGTGCATTTAGCAAAGAGTCATCATGTTGTGACATAGCAAAGCAGTATATTAAAGTTTGCATGATACCTGAAGTTATGCTAGCTGTGTGTACTTAGCAGTGTTTATGTCCTCTGGTGCCCATTAAAAACAAGTATCTGTCAAACACTTACAAACTAACTATTTTGATCATATGCTGTAGTCACCGTATCATTTTCACTTAAACAAAATAATAAAAAAAAAACGTATCCAACAACAATTTCCAGGTCTGTTCAATAGTGCTTGATTTGTTTATAGATCGAATATCTATTGACAGTCTTTCATAGAGCATTTGTGCTTTTTTATGTCCGTAGTTTAATTTTGAATAGAATTTCTATTACCAGGTAACATTACTGAGAAGATTGAGTTTGAACTTTATGAATCTTTGTAGTAGCAGGTAGGAGCTTGTAATTCCACCAAAGCACGATGTAAAATTTTGTTTGTGCTTTTAGTGCAGAGTTTATTTTTTAGTACTGTCATGTTACATGTTCAAAGTCCAATTATATCATTTGTCCTCTTTGCTGTTTTTTAGGTCTTCATCGGCAAGTCCTGCTTGCAACAATTGGTTGGTTCGTCGGCTACCATTTAACAAAAATAGAAAACTACACTTACGCCAAATTAGATCGAGATATGAACGTGTATATGGAATACCAAACGGATGAACTTTCAGCAAAGGGTAGGTGAAAGAGACACGATCCCAGCAATAATGTTTTCATATGTAATGTTCAGTGTTAATTTTCTCAATATTTTTCCACTGTCAGTTTACTCTCGGGTAGCAGTGCACAATTTATTATATCTTTATTAATATTTTTGTGTAGTTTAGCAAATTCTCTTTGGCAAAATGATGATTTTTGATGGAAATGTGTGGCATGATACTCATCAGAGGGATTTTCTTAAACATTGGAAAGATTCTTCACAGAGGGAGCTGCACTGTGCTACTTATCTGTTTATAAAGTACAGACATGCAGTGCTTTGTAGTGAAGTATTTTAATATAATAAATTTAAATATATTTTTAACAGCGATTACTGTATGTGCCCAAGGCAGATTTCCTTCAGAACAATAAAGTCTAGTTTATCTATTTTTTAGTATATTTTCTTTTCCAGCATATTTTTGTTTGTTTATTTTGAATATTTTATTGTTTATTTTTCAGTGTTTTGTTAGTGTATTGCTATGCATTATCCTATATGTGCATTTATAATTTTTTTCATATATTTTACAATTCAGGTCTGTTATCATATGCTATTAACAGACCGGAATTTAAAAATATAGTTAATCTGGGCTTATGAAGCTTCATGCTGAGTAGTTTCTGCCACAACTTTATAGTATTTGAGGTGCATTGGAACGTGTGTAAGTCTTAACGGAGAGGTTAAAAACATTGCAGCCCATGTATGTGTGAGGTCAATTTGTTTTGTTTCTTTTATCTCACCAGAGAAAAAGACCTTTGCAGAGATTGTCGAGCCTTTCCACCCTGCGCGCTAAATATCCGCGACTGGTGAAGATGGACCAAGGAGAAAGGAAACATCGGAGGACAACCATCTGTCTTGTGTGATGTCTTTGAAATCTATCAAATGTTGTTTTAAATACAGATATGTAAATAAAAAAAATACTTAAATTCAGAGTTTTCTCATGAAGCTTTCCTAATTATTCTAAGCAACAAACATAATTCTTTATGAGGTTGCATTTTTGGACATAAATCATGTCTAGAACCGTGTTCTGTTGTTTCATTATGTATAACCGGTCTATAATTTAGCCTTATTTCAGAATCAGTTTCAGTTATAAATTATTTAAATCAAGAGAATTGATCAGTTTTTACAATGTATGTTTATTTCATGTTCATTAGTTTAGAAGCTTGGGGTCACAGAAGGTAAATAATTCAGGCAACAAGACCGCTTTTTTTTTTTTACAAATGCCAGATATTTGCCTTATGTCCACATATCTTAGATGCTGTTTTCCCCTCCTATGAGGTCAATGTATTTGTCAGTAAGGGTCTGAGTCTTCTTTGTGAGATCAGTCATCACAGAAAACAGTCCTCTCAGGTGGAAATGGAAGAGGGCTTCAGGATCTGTGTCCAGAAGAAGTTCCAGGTTCTTGTTGAGTGCGGTGTTCTTGGGTTTGTCATCCAGAGAAACCAAGCTGCTCTCAACTGTGTTTCTTATGGCTTTGAGCATCAGGTAGTTGCTGTACAGGTCACTGCTGGACTCCTCTGCTGCGTCACAGTCCCACACCTCATCAGAGGGAACATCTCGTAGCAGGCTCGGCAAGAGAATGGTCTTCTCCATGTCACTGACAGCTGAGCTGTATCGTCTCAGGGCCAAGTGCAGGCTGTTCTTCCTGAATCTGGCCTCGGCAGACTGCATGGTTCCAGTTGGATGTGGTTGACTGTTCCTGTGCTGTGGTGGCTGACAGAAGGAAGCAGTGTGCAGTGCAAAGACAAGAGCAGATACTGGAGAATTTATAGGATGAGCACATGTGGGTTGATCACTGCAGTTACGTAACTGCATCATCCGATACATTTAGGAACGTTCTGGGTGCAACTTAGAGTCAAACCCTTATCTTTGTTTGGTTTATACAACATGCAAGTTCTCTGAGGCCAAAATATTGTCTGACCAGTGTGTAACCAATGTCAAATCATTAACCTGGCAGGCCATTCTGTTTGAAGGACCTCTGTATAAAGGGATAACATCGTCTGATTTTAAGTCAAAAAGTGAGATAAAGGATGTTGACCTAAAAAAACCAAGGTTATCAGTCCAAGGTTGACTGTGTTTGGATGTGCATGTTTAGCCTCCAGTTTAGTACAGTACTGTGATGAATATTGAAAAGGCAAAGAACTTATATGATTAGTCTAAAAAAGGAAAAATTATGCTCTATTATAGTGCTTTGTAATAATTAAGCAAGCCAATACTGAACTGACAGGGTCCAGATGGACCAGGGTGCAAACATTTGTTTCTGTCCGTTTCCCCTTCAGTGTAAAAACAACAGCTAATCACAGCTGATCAGCAGGTTCTGTCGTGTGTTACAAGCTGTGGTATTTTCTGCAGATATGGAAATGAAAGCTCAGCAGACAATCTGTCTCTTTGGCAGACAAGCTCAGAAGAGGAGCCAAGTATCACCCTGAACATGAAATACCAGTTTGCATCGCTTTCACAAACATTATTGTGTAGAGTATGATTGCTGCTCTCAGGATCAGGTAGGATTTAAAATGTATTTCCCTTTTCTATTTTTTTTTTCCTTGGGACATTTTGCATTTGCTTCTATTTTCAGCTGCTAAAGTGAACAATTGACCGGATTATAAACTCAAAATAGGTACATATCTAATTTCTTATTGTCAAGGGTTTGCTTAATTCAGTTTTCAAACTTTTTCAGGCCAGTTCATTATAAAAGTATATTTTCTCTATTTTCTCTACATAAATCACAATCATTCAACTTAGTTTCACTCCATGTTCCTCCCCTGGTCATCCACGCCTCACTGGCAGAGGATCCATGCCCCTCCAGAGAGGCCTGCCCCACAGTTTGAGAACCACTGACTCAACAGGACAGAGTTTTTTGAGCATGCAGCCTCTCTCTTTGGATTATAAGCTGTTAAAGTTATCAATAAATAACAATAGTTATAAAAATCTTCATCTTGAAATATGAGAGTTGAAGTTACATTCCCCTGCCTGTGTCCTGCACATACCTGCATTTAAGCTCGATTGCTCACAAGGTGGCATCCTTGAGCTCTTTTACTGGTCAAGTTTCTAAACCATCAAATGCATGCTATATGTCTTGCTATGTATTTGATGTACTCTGTTACATGACTTTATAACATCCCATCCTCACTTTATATTTGCTACTGAGCTGTGCAAAACCATGTAGTAAACAGCCCATTCCTGAAAAAATAGTCTAATTTGTGCAATGAAACCATTACAATAAGAATTCATACAGTCTGTATCGGCACTGAAAAATAGAAGAATAATACAACAAACTGCCAGAGAACTTGTTTCTCCAGGAAAAACTTTTTTTTTAATAAAAAACATTGTGTTGAGTTATAAGGCAACATTGTAACCTTAACAATTTGAAACAGTAACACATCACATTTCTTCTTTTTCTTTAACATTAATTACTACTTAGATATGTAGTTATTTTACAGTGTCAATTTTATGTAGATTTTGCAAAAGCAGGAACACAAGACAGAAAACAAACAGACTCAGTGAGTGTTGAACGGTGTTAACCTTACAGTGTAAACAGTGTAGATGGCATGAGAAGTGACCGAGGTGCTCAAATTTTGAAAGAAGTTCAAAAAGGATTTGGCAGTATTAAAAAGATGTAATTATGATTAAAATGGAAAATGGAAAATAAATATATTTTACTTTAAATTAATTTTTAAAAAATTCAAATTAAAAGTAACCCACTCTGCTTTCAGCATTGTGCCTGCACAGTTCAGCAAACCAACAGTCTCATAATATTCCCAGCTCAATAAGCCCTCGATAAGTTCAGTCAGACTGATTTTTCCACCTTACGTTGTGCCATCTATCCACAGAGGAACAGATGGACCTTCTTTTACTGAGACTCTTTACTCTTGTCACCTGTTTGAGTGATGTAACATTTGACAAAATTGAAGAGATAGAAATGTGAGAGCACAAGCAGAGCAAAGAGGAGGAATCCTCTGGTTCCCATGGGCAACATATAGAGAGATCACATCTGCTTAGGATGTTTCAGTCAGTCCATTCAGGCCATTATTGCAGCGTGAGGCAGGACTGTGCTCTTCGTCAGTCAAGCGCAAGCACTTTTTTAACCTCGAAACTGCTGCCTTTTGAAAATCCACCAAAAATGATCCTGATTCTCCACACAGTCCAGGTTGTTGGTTATCAGTTCAGTTCACAGCTTTGCTTTGTTGACCTCTGACAATGATTTCCAGGACGTTGGTGAGGTCCATCATTTTGGTGAGCATGTCCATGATGTCAGGATGATCCTTAGCTCCACTGATGAACTCCTCCAGCGTCAGCTCACCTGAGACAAGAAGCAACAATGAAAATGGCATCTACACATTTGAGAGTCAACAACAAATCATGCATGAGAAAATTTCACTTCAATGTTTATTGTTTATTATTATCAAAGGACATTGTTTTATGTGATGAATAACTATATCATTACTTTAGTCTTTCACAGATGATAAGATGGGTCTTACCTTCTCCATGGACATCGATCTTCTCGTATATAAGCGTCACAATCTCTTCTGGAGGGATGTCGTAACTCCTTGTGATATCTTGAATAGCCTAATAAAAAAGTTTGCATGATAAATTGTTAAGTAAATGGACTCACTTAAAGGCCCTTTATCTTAATAAAACACAGCCTTCCATTATTCAGCTGCTGAATGCAGAAACAAACTGTGAGATTTAATAAGTGAGTATTATCGAGAACTAATAATCTTTACAAAATACCATTTTTTATGATTCTACTTTATCTTTAGTAAATCTAAAACGACTACCACCACTACAACCATGGTATACATTAACCTGAAAGGTGTCATGCAATATGTAGGGTGATTACTAAGTGACTGCTTTAGTGACTGAATTAGGTTACATGCAAGGCCATATTTAGACCCGGGGTTAGATAAGAAGCCCCCAGGATTAGTTTTCACACCTAGTTCAGGGGCAGTTAAACCCACTGCTGCTCTTTCAAAGAAGAGCAGCTAAGCTTTATGAATAGAAAACCCTGAGCTGCCCGGGTCCTGAGGTTTGTGAATGAGGGATTGTGAAATTTCAAAGCTATATTTTGTACCTTAAATATGGTCTCCAGTTCATCCTTGTCAATTTTCCCATTTCCGTCTTGATCAAAGAGCTTAAAGTACCACTTTAGTTTCTGGTTGATTTCTCCTTTCAGTAATAAACTTATTGCTGCGATGTATTCGACAAAGTCTATGTAGCCATCCTGCAATAAGACACAAGAAAGACAAGAGAAGTTAGGTGAAGGGCTATGAGTCCATGTGTTTGCATTGCAACACCAAAACCTATTATTAAAATTACAATTTTGAGATAAGGCCATTGCAACATTTAGCATTTTATTCTGTGCAAGAGCAACTCTGAGGAAATATTTACACAGTGTTGCATGTACTTTCAATTACAATTCATGACCTTTTGTGCAAAGCTTGATGAAAGAGTTCAGCACTGACAGATGAGGAGATCTCTCACACAATGTCAGAGATCTCAGCAATCTCTCAAAAAAATCCTCTAAATGTTACACTCTTCACATAAAACTATTTGAGAAAAAAAACAAACAAAAAGAAAAAAAAACATTTATTTTGCACAGCAAAGTTTGGTATTATGATGCTAGGGAGCTGATAAGATTTGTCCAACAAGATGCATGCATCAGGAACGTGATGAGCAATTGTCTCATCAGTTGGCAAAAGATTGCCATTTTTTTCCTGGGCAAAGAAGAACAAGTGTGTCTCGGGTGCTCTCTTACCCCATCCATGTCAAAGGTGAAGAAGACTTGGTCCACATAGCTGCTGGCCTCCTCTGTCATACCGTTCATATCCAGCATAGTCTTGAGCTCAAAGAGTGTAATAAGCCCTGAAGGAGACTCCTTCATGAATTTGGTGTACCAGTGGTGCATGTCCTCCTCCAGGATATCATCCAGGCTGGAGCAGTGGGTTCCCATTATTCCTCCAGAGGAACGCTTGTGTCTAGAGTCCTGCAGAAAACCGGTGGTGAAGCTAAGGCGAGAGAGGATAGTGTGTCAGTGAACACAAGGAGCAACAAAGTCTGACTGAAACCTCATGCAACGACCAGCTTAATCTTAAAGTCTTGGGACAGCCAAAAGAAGACATAACCCTTTAATGGGATAACAGCTGAGGTCTTCGCAGAACCTCAGGTTGCTGCACGCTCTATGAATGCAGTGGAGTTACCTCCTTATTTTCAGAGAAGCGGGACTAAATATGTGCAGCAAAGGAGGTTCCCTCTGGTTTGAACCTTTGAATGGGGAACAAAGTTGCCCCCCACCCCCCAACCCCCTTTTTATCCATAATTCTGTTCCACTATGCATTTGCTTATTACAATTTACTTTCTGTTTTACAGTTTTTATATTGCATTTCAATGAGGTATCTCTATTGCTACCATTATTTTTGTGTACTCATATCCTGATCTGTGTATGAATGCATATATTCTAAATTTGCCCGCATGACTGTGCACCCACTCAGGGTTACCTTGTAACTCAAGGATTCCTCTGGGAATTATCCAAGGGAATTCCTCTTGGAACCGTCTTATCCTCCTTTCAACCACGGATAGACTAAGGGATATTTATGACCAACAGAAGACACATTATCCCCCTAATGAAACATTACATAAAACTTATTAATATCCATGAAACATATAAACATAGAGAGTATATGTACATTAAGTTAACCAGTGAAATGTGCAATTGTTTTCCAGATATCCATATTATTTTGACTTTTAAATTCTATTAATATTGAAATATTGAAAGTTTGTCATTTCTGGAAACTTTTGTTTTAGAAGAAGGGTTAATGTTTTTTTTTTAAACAAGGCAAAATGCAAAAAACAGGTCTAAATGTGAGCATTTTGATGGCTCAATATACCAGACAATATGTAATCTCTAATAGCAGCAGCAGGGTCAGACAGGAAATGGTGGCTGCCAGCTGAGGTCAGACAGGCAGAAGGCCTTCCACCACCACAGGGTGCTGCATAACTTTGTGCTGGTTTGTAACAATTTCACAACATGTTTGGGACACGAGATTACCTATGAGCTAAATACCCACAAAAAAAGCCCCAATAAACTTAAGATTGTCCTGTAAATGTGTACTCTTTGCATGTTATAGTAGTCTTGGTCTGTTAACAAATTAATAATAAAGTAAGCAGGAGCCACGTCAGTTATCCTGTATATTAACATATAAGGCAGAAGAAAAAAAAATAAATGCAGGAATGCAAATATATTTTTCTCCCTTTAGTACATTTTTTATCTGCTCACTGACTGTAATACACACTGACCTCTCAGGTCATCATGCTGAGAAGTTTAAATTATACCTACAATAAATGAGTTTGTGCAGGATATTTGTGTGATTTCTTGATGCTTTATAATTCCTGTTTTCTTCAAAGTATTGTTATTCTTGCATTGTTTAATATATTTGTTTCTTTATGCAGTGGTAAAGCATGCAATATTAAGTGTATTGAGTTTATAGAAATGCAGTGTTCCACATAGGTAAAGTGGCCTTGCCTGGTTCATTATTTGCGAAGAATCTAATCATTTTTAACCCCTTAAAGCACTAACAAGTCAAAATCATTTTAACACATTCTGTGTATTTTCCCTCAAAAACAAAAAAGAGGTTATTGAGTTTTTTTTAAGTCTTTATCTTCTTTTTATGAATGCTAATAAATTAAAACTGTTTATCTTGAAACTAAGGTTGTATCAGAATCAAGCATATTACTGAAAACCTTAAGACACATAATAAAATCATCCGTCTAATGATAAATTTTATTATGATAATTACCTTTTATAACTGAGGCATTCTGTGACCCAATATGGTCAATAAAAAGTATTTGAAACCTTTCCACACATGCCAAAATGGATAAATACACGTTTAACCAGCACTAATGACCCATGGCTGACCTCTGAGGATTATGGGTACGATAAAGACCTGACAGTAGTGAAACACTGGATAAACCAATCAGACAATCAAAGCTCGGGGTCCTTATTATAGTAAAGCTGGCTTTAGACGATTGACAGCTCTCAAAATAGGAGTGAGAAAAGGGACCACCAGTGTTTGCACACACAACACGCAGTTAGTATCTGGCCTGTATGACATACACACAACCAGGGATCACGCTGCCGCCCTGTGGTTTGGCACAGGATCCTCACACTGCTGCCAACAGACTGAGAAACGTGTTTACTCTAAAAGAACAAAGATGGACACCTGTGTAATTAACCCTCCCTATCCCTAAATACATTAAAGAGCTACTTAAGTCAACTAAAGTTGTCTGGTCTGAATCAATAAATCCAGTTTAAACAGAAATATACAGGCTTGTTCCTGGTTTTCCCCAGTGTTTGCAAAATGTGAGTGTTTTTAGAGAGCAAGTACGGGTGCAGCTGATGCTCTGGTGCTCAAATCTGACCTTTTGACCAACATGTGACAGTCATGAAGCAAGGACTTGATGAGAACTACACATGACAATACGGGGAAATTGGAAGGATAATAGGGAAAACTTATTCTAAGGGAGGACACATTATAAGTTTTGGAACTCAGATGTTTGAAGGACTAAATTTTCTTTAATCTTGTTTTCAAGAACCAAAAGAAAAATGAAATTGGAACCACTATATATAATGTCTGCTGAATGTGAACTTACTGCTATATGAAACCCCATTACTTACATTCAAATGTCTATGCCAAGAATCCATTGTGAAAAGGAGGATCAACTGACTCTAGTCACAATAAAGCTGAATTACTATAAAAACTTACATCCCATGTTCACAATAGCTGTCATGACACATATTTTATCTGTAAAAATATTCTTTAATTGATAACATATACGCCATATACATTTAATATTACATTCTTTATGATCAAACCATACAATCAAACTGATCAGATGGGGGTTTTTTTCACAAAAATGAAATGATAAAAGCTTCACATGGTAAATAGTGACTCTGTTGTCGCTAGCATTTTTTCCATGAAGACATGCATCGACCACACTGACACTGACCGCTAAATAACAATAATTTCCTGGAAGAATGGCTACTTGAAACCCGGTAATTTGGCACAAGCATTCATTAGACCTGTAATCTTATTAAGGACTGACATGTTTACATGATCACTACCAGGAAACAAAGTGCAATCTGACATACTGACACAGTTCCAGTGGATGAACACTTTTTATACAACCAATGCTGTAAAAAAGCAAAAACTTGCTTGGTACTATATAACTAGAGAGGAAAATACCAATGCAGGTTAAGTGCCAACAACAAAACTCAGGAAATAGTTTGTGATCACTTGCATGACATGCACTCCCTCTACAGTTCAACCACAACAGTGAACAGAAATACAGCAGGTTACTGAGGACAAACACTGAGTCCTGAATTGCAGGTATGTCAAACTGAGCTTCAGAGAAATACAAAGTAAATGTGATGCATTCAGTGTCACACTGTACAGAATGTGGATTCTGTGAATAAAACAAACAGTTTGTCATGGGCCTGCAGAGCCCTCATTACAAACTGACTGCTGCAGCAGGCTCATTTTCCTGCACAGTTCTCTAAAGCTCATTTTCCTGCAATGTTTGTCTCCCTCTAGGCAAATCATTTTTAAAAGAGTTCCACAGTTTTGATTTGCAAATCATTTTTTTATGAGGCAAAACAATAGCACTGAAAAGCTAATGTAAACACTTGTTGTCCATTAAAAAACACTTACTAAACCACAGGCTTTTTAACAAATACTCATGCATGAATTACAGTGATGAAAAGGAATAAATATCGATAATTACAGCACTGACATGTATATTTTACACTTGATAACTTGCAGTTAAAAAAGGCACAGTATTACACATAAAGATCTAAAAGATAGAATCTAAAACATATAAAATTGTATTTCACATACTCATTAAAGCTGCTTTCTCTTTTGAGTTTAAAAAAAAAAAACCTAGCTTGACAGAAGGCACATGTCCATTTTTCCTGACAAATCCCACAATGTCCATTTATTTTAATCAATAACAGTCTCACTAGTCTGTCAAACAGAACACATGAGATCACCCATATGATTTACAGACAGTATGGGTTTGTGTGACTGGGGTCATGCAGCTTCTTGTGGTTACGATGCACCATATGCAACATTTCCACAAACTCTTGAGAGAAACCCACAGAGGTCTTGCAAATCATATGTTGCAAACACACACCTTAGTGTGAGAGGTTCAGTGTTTGTTCAGTGTCTCACTTAAAACAACAGAACAAAATTTTATGTCAGAACAGAACAAAAGTTTATGTCTGTTTATGAACACTTGTCGTCACTATCCTAAGAACATGATCAGGGAAACTGGATCAATGTACATCGGATCTGTATTTTCCAGCTCCTGGTCATACAGAAACTGTCGGAACACGTTGTACACCATTTCCCTGCTCAGAGTGAAGTTTCTCAGCTGATCCTGCTCCTCTTTAGGCATGAGAAACTTCAGGTGGAAGTCAGCGATGACTGAACCGTTTCTGCAGGGAGAGTCAAACACAGGCCTGGAGCTTAACACATTTTTTCCATATGAAATGTACACATGACAAAAGGCTAATTTTAATGTCAAAAAGAGTTCCAGAGCCACTGAGTGTGATGTGTTTTTACCTGAAAGCATGTATCTCAGCCTCAGAGAAGTATCGGCCCAGAGCGGGAGAGGTCATGTAGAGGTCAGTGAGCTGGGTGGGGCAGGTTGAGACATGCAGAGGCAAACAATAAAATTGAAATGTTTCCGGCTTACCTACCCTACTTTCACTTTACTGCAAACTCTATTGTGCTACTGAAGGCGTAGTAGATTAACATTTTGTCTGAGATAAAACAAAAAAAAGCTACAAAGGGCTTTTAGCTCTTGGCAACACCAAGTATAAACAGGTTTCTGTTCTGTGGCGCTTGAGGCCTTCCTGTTTCACTTGAGAGGGGGTTTTTAAGTTGGAAATGACAGATTTTATATTGAAATACTGACATATTTATAATAAAGCAATCGTCAGACCTGATGTGCAATCTTCCCTTGTGTTATCAAATGTGATATGATAACACAAGGGAAAGTTTCACTCAGATCAACTTAGGCAAAGGTCAAGCAAATAAGAACTGAAAAAAAAGCTTCATAAACTTTGTTTTGTTGTCTTATATTTTATATATTCTTCTCCGAGTGTAACATGATTATCAATATCATTAATGGTAAGAGCATTGATGTAACTAGTATTAAAATATAATATATAATATAAATAAATTGCCTAGCTTTGCTCTAATTTCATTCAATCTCTACTTCTATGAATAAATCATAGTCTTAGTATATTTACTGCCCCTGCTTTAGTGTTATACATTAAGCCTTAATATTGTATGCATCAAGTAAATTATATATATGTAGCTCTAACTTTATACACACACACATACATATATATATATATATATATATACACATACATATATATACATATACCAATGACTGAACCAACGGTGTATAAAGTTTTATGTAATAAATATATAAAATCAAAAACAACACTGGTAAAACAGCAAAGAAAGAATTACAAATTCTACATTTATTACATATACCGAGAGATTATTACAACCAATTAATATGAATTTATAAAGAAGATTATTTGAAAAAAGAGGAAATAATTGGCCAAACCTTTTCTTTAAAGTTAGCAGCAAGTACTTGGCTTTCATTGGAGGAATGGGTGAGTAATTCCTCCTTGTAGACCAGGTTGGGCAGTTCGAAACTCCCATTGAAATACAGAGGGTCAATAAACAAAGAAGGGTCAAAGTTCTCATCTATGTCCTCGTGGATCGCCGCTGAAACAAAAATATGAGTCAGAACTCAAAACTTAATTGCTGTACAGAAGCAACATAATATTGTCATTAGCTTTCAAAGTCTATATAATTTTGAAGGCCCAGGCTCATTGTTGTAAACAAAGTTGTAATGTTATAATCTGACGTGAGTATTACATTCAAACTTTCACACTTGAGCTGACTGCAGCCTTTTATTGTTTGTTCAAACAGGGTGATTGGTGATAAGTAGGTTTGTGATTCGAATTGGATGAGTTATACAGCTCTCATGCATTTGCAATTTAACTCTCAAAGGTACTTGTGCAAAAAGTTTGAGGTTGATCACTTTGGTGGCTTTTCTGTTTCAGGAACTTAAAAAAAAATGTCTAAAAATGAACAGTATTAGTTTTTGTGCAGTCATCCACTACATCAAGGTAAATCTTAGGGGCTCACCAGAGCCCTCAAACACTTGAACTGCATGTGCATGTAAGGAGACTTGTATAACTCATCTATTCCCATTTTAGGCTACAAACTTCTCAACCACTCCTAGTTGGATAAATTGCCAAGGTACAGATCAACGTCATTTAAAGAAATAGGATATCTTTTCCTGTTTCTCACTCTGTTTATGTACATAATGTTAAATAAAAGCAGGATCATTTAACACTCTTCAACATGAAGTACAAACATCATGTATCCTTACCTGAGCACACCAACAGCGAAATCATAATCACAGCAAAGATGAGGACAAAGATAAAGATCATGATCATCCATAATCTGACTTTCCAAAAGATGATCTCATTCAGCTCGGTCTTTACTCTGCTCAGCGAGTTCCTCTAAAAGAGAAATGAAATTGCACCATCATGTAAATACAGTAAAAGGGGGTTTCATTTTGATACACGGATAGATTTTGGGCAGAGTATTACTTAAATGTGGCATAAGAAAAAAAATATTGCAAGAACAAAAAAAATATTATCTGCATTTACAAGAAAAGAATTCTTTTACTTGCTGACAACAAACAATACACATCTGAGTTTAAAAAAATACAAAAAAGATTCTAAAAACAAAACCAAGCATCCAGCAAAGTTTTTTACAGCTACAATACTGTCCTCTCTGGTGCCCAGGGGATAGATGGGAAAATAAGTCAGTGAGTAATCACATGGTAACAGAAGAGTTACACTTCCTTTATTCCTAAAATAGGAGGAAATTTCAAAGAAAAGCCAAAATTTCCCACATTCTTTTAACTTTAACTAACCCTTTCTGAAATTTATTTTACTTCTCGTTGCTAAATGTCTTCATACCGTTTGAGGAGTGTCAGTGTTTCCAGTGTTTATTTGATTTTCATCTGCAGGGTTAGAGGTTGCTGCTGTCCCGTTACTACCTGTAGTCTGATGAAAAGACACAGCAGGTAACTGTTATTTGTTATTATCCTCCCTTTACTCTAAATGGCGCACATCACACAGGGACATGGTGTTGATTCGTTCATTTCAAAGAGTGCTGACATTATGTGACTAACACAACTGTTAACACAGTGACAAAAATGTCTTTTTTGCCTTTTACATAGAAAATTCATGCAAAACAGAATGTATGCTCTATATATTTTAAACAGGTTGTTCTCTTATACAAAACCAAGCACAAGATACACAAGAAAACAGTCTTAATGGAAACTTACGCCCATGAGACTGTCTGTCTCTGTTGCATCCCGGGCCTCACCATGTCCGTTAGCTGCATGCTCCTAAAAGCAGGGAAATATTTGGGAATATAACTATAACATGCTGATCACAGAAAGATGACGGAGATGTATGTTACATAGAGCTGACTCTGATGATTATTTTCATCATCAAATTATCTCAAGATTATTTTTCTGGTGATCAATTCATCAGTTGTTTATTCTTTAAAAGCAGGAATCGTGAAATGTGTCCTTGGGATAATACGTTTTTTTGTTTCTAGGCATATCAACAGTCAAAACTCAAAAAAATAAAGTTTCATTCAAACAATCTTTTGAAGTAACTGTCGATTTTCTCAAAATTCAATCATCAAATGGTTTCAGTTTCAATGTTATATGGAAAAAAAAAATATTTCCATTATATATAGATAGCCTTTATTCTAACTATCATAACAATTGATTCTTTGGATAATAATCTACGATATTACATATTTTTAATAGTATTATTGTATTGATCTTATTGCAACCAGGCAGGCTGCTAAACAAACTCTCGTTTACGCAGTTAACTCACCCGTTCAACAGAATCGTATGTTGATCTGATGTTTCCATTGGTTATGATCTCCTGCAGCTCTATGCCGGTTTGCTCCATGTTGGTTCAATCCAAACTCCCAGTGACAATCTGGAATTTTTATTGATCGCCCGTCTGAAGTCCCAACCCGGAAGTCTCTATCCAAACTTTTAATAACGAAACAGTCCTCCGCAGGGTCTCAAACGTCTCAGATGTGGCTTAAAAACAGCAGGTCACTCGGTGAGTTCACATAGTTGAGCTGACAGCCTGTGGCAAAGTTACTTTTTTGTTTGTTTGACTTGTTTTTGTTCCAGATGAAGACAGCGCTCCTCGTCCTCTCCCAGTCAGCCAGGTGAGTCTCCTTCAAGTTTCGGTGACGTTGGAAGGCGTCGACGACGGTCGAAGAAAATACGTGGGAGGAAACTTCCCATGAAGTGTTAACATTTTACAGCAAGTGTCAAGAGCAGTGCAGAACGTGACCAAACGGTGAACTACGTACGTGACTTCATCAGCCGAACTGCGTGTTACAACCTCACGGCAGGTTCGGAGAAAATGCAAAGAAACTGTGTGGAAGTTTACACTTTTATCCGGACTCAGGTCACCTGAAGGTAGTTTAAACTTTCTAGTTTGTATTTTTTTTTTAAAAGGTTTTCCCTTAATGTTAAATGTCTCGATAATTTAATTAAAGGTACGTATTTATTTAAAATAAGAATAAATTAGGATACATATGGGATACAAAAAGCTATTAAGGCAGCGTTTTATTTTTCCTTTTTTTTTTTTTTTGAATGACACCTGCTGCTGCACCTGCCTTTATTTGTGTTCTGTATAAAATAAGACCAACAAAGATAAAACATTAGGTTGTTGTGAAAGATGTTCCCTTTTTTGCTAAATGCAGAAGAGTGCATTCCGATGCACTCTTGGAGTAAAGTAGGTTATCAATTACATGCGACATTCTTGCCATAGTTTCAAATGATGCTACAACCACTAGAGGTCGACAAAGTGACCTGTTTTAAAAAAAACCTTGGCCTCTCACTCTGAAAGCCCTGCAGGCAAAGAGTTGTTATCAGCATTCTGCTAAAGTTATAAACAGAAAGAGATAACGTTGATACTTTGCAACTCTGTGTCCTAGAATGAATCATAATGGTGTAATTGTACACTACACTAGCAGGAAATAAAAAGCTGTTTACTGAGGCGGTTTTGGGGTCAGTGGAGATCTGGAGCTTAGCCTTGGAATTTCAGAATGGTCTCACTTTGATCACACAGACTGGGACATAAATGAGTGTTATACCAATAAATGATAACTGTTCATGTTAAAACAACTTATACAGTTGACTGTCAATCACACTTTGCCTCTCTCAGTCAAAGGAAACCTTGTTAATTTAAACAATGTAGAATAAACTCATTTTATTCTGATGATCCGACTGAATTACTTTTTTCTTTTTTTTTTACTTAATTGATTTTAGTTGGTGTACTTCCTAGAACAATGAATTCAATTAGCATAATCAAAATAATCTGCATAACAGCTGGTGCACAGCTAAAACAGCAGGTGCACATTAGAATATGTGAAATTAGCATCTGCTAAATGTAGTGGCAAGCTGAGACAACACAGTGCACCATTCAGTTTTAAGCAAAAGTTTCAGCAACTCTGTATTATAAGTGCTGTGATGTTTTTTTTTTTTAATAAGCTGTGTATGAATGAACAAATTATGAGACGTCATATATAATGACACACCCACAGTGCTCTTTCATCCGGCTGTGCTTGATGTATGTGGTCGTGGGAAAAAGGCAGTCAGGCAGTCTGTGGGTTTATATCAATCCTTCAGTGTCATCATTATTTTTATTATTCACCGCAGATGAGACAGTGTCTGTTGCATCATCCAGCTTTCTCAGACATTTTATTATGACTAGTTTTCTTACTGGCTATAGGGAAGTTACACATTTGAATATGCACTTTTCAAAGCCTCACTTAGTTCTGAGTTATCCATTTTAGTAGCCTTATTTCAGGGTCCTGTTGGGATCAAAGGAATTGGACTGGGGGGAAAAAAAGGGGGCTGAGTATCCATGACCCCCATGTACGGTGACCCCTCAAAAAATTAAATAAATAGCTGTTGATTTGGGAAAGGACCCATAGAAAATACCTATGAACCAGGTCTAGAAAATGAGAGCTGGGAACTCACAGGAAACTCTGTTGAAACGCCTGTTGGTGATCGAGTGACAGGGGCTGAGCAACACGCAGCTGCAGCCCTGAGAGTACGCATGTTTAGGATAAATCACTCAGATCACCTTAAGGTGCTCTGTAGGTACAGTGGCCTTCAAAAGTATATTTATACAGTGTTGTCTCTTATCATCAGCAACCCTCATCTACGAAATCATACTTTTCCATCTCATCTGTCTGAAGGCATCTGGTACATTATGCAAACAATTATGTCAGGAGATGACACAGAGCATGAATAACAATTTACTGACAAGGCCTATCGCAAGAGATTCATGATTACTGACTCATATCGACTCTTTCAACCCAAACATTCCACCAAACACACGTCATGTCCACTTCTTCCTCACATAGGAAGAGGGCTGTTTATTTTTGTAATGTCTTTGTTCATAACTGCTGAGGACTCAAGCCACTCCACAGCAGCTCTGTGATTCAGATATTTTGTATTGTACAAAAAACTTAAAAGACAAGCGGAGAAGTAGAACAATATTATACATCAAAAGAAAACTAGATAAGCAAATTACATACTTGTAACTTAAAGTGATAGTGATTTGGTATAATGTCAAAACATGTTATATATATATATATATATATATATATAGATCTGCTAACTTATATGTGAATCTAAAAATATAATTTTGCGTGTCATCAACCCAGCATTCAATATTTCCAAAGTCTGACATGGACTCTTAGCAATGTCTTTGACTTGAGTCTCAGCAAAGAAAAAAAAAAAGATATATTTCTCATAAAAAACAGGAGTCTGGTCATGCAGACTCAGTACAACATGACACAAAATCACTCTGTCTAAGAAAGGACACAGTGTTTCCATGAGCAGAGGACAGCTGCTTCTCTGAACCCTCCAGTGTTTATAGACCTGTTCTACAAATGGCCAGGAGAGGGCAACAGAGGGACTTAAAACAGAGCAGGTACCAAGACATTTCAACTTTTTCTGAGGATTTTTTTTGCAAAGAGTTCTCTTAGTTAAAGCACTGAATAACTTATTTATATATTTTTTTCTTACATAAACATTCACAGCTCTTTTCCTCCTTAGTGCTCCTCCTGAGCCATCTCCTCCTGCCCCTCTTCTGCCTTCTCGTCACCCTCCATCTGTGTGGCAGGGTGAGCCTCTGCAGGTTGCTGTTCTTCCTCCAAAGTCTCCATGCTCTGGGCTTTTTCTGCTTCCTGCTCCTCCTCTGGATCCCTCCTGTTGTCAGGGTCGCTCTTTGCTACCTCATCCTCTATTTTTTCACAGTCCCTGGCTTTCTCCCCAGCTTCTTTCACACCAGAAGGCTGTCCGCACTCTACTTCCTCTGCTGGGCTGTCGAAAACCTGGTCCTTGTCCCCATTCTCATTGGGGCTGTGCAGTTCACTCGGGGACAGAGCATTTGCCAAGGCTCCCGCCTCCTCTCCAGCTGACCTCCTGTGCTGTCTCGTGGGCGGGCGCCTCTTGAATGACAGCCGTGCACGAGTCTGTGTTGAGAAAGATGGGACAGAGCCAGCAGGGACTTTAGATCACGTTTTCAAACATGACGCAAATTCAAGGCAACATAGATTTAGAGGACAACCAAGAATCAATAATTAATGAACTCATCTGTCATATCTTCATATGATTTCTGTTAACTGTCCAACTTTACTTTGCAAAAGCATGAGAGCACTATACAAAATGTTACCTAGGGACTCTAACTAGGCTAAGGGGATTACATCTTCAATCCCCCTTTCAGCAGCACTCATGCACTTCAGGGGCATCTTGCTTCAGCTTATCCAAGGCCTGCTTAAACAGAGGATGCAGAACACCCACTGAGAGACACGTCAATGGGGAGGAGGACCATGTGTCCGGCTGTGACGTCACAATTCTCTCAGCCAATAGCGTGAGAAATGCTTCAGAGTCGTCAATGTGACAGCAGCTTATGTTTGTCATTTAATGACTCAGAACTCGTGCACAAAACCCACACAAATATGTTTAATATGTGATCTAGGGTGTATTTTGTTGTTCTGAAAGTCACACACTAACATGACAAAGTAACACCTACAGATTGTCGTGCACGTGCAGCTTTGCATGAGTCCGTATGTTTACCTTGTTGATGCTTGGCAGTGTGGTGCCTTCAGGGGGGTTGCTGAAGCTGACTGGATCCTCCTCTTCACTGGACAGATGTGAGGGCCGCAGGGTGGGGCTCAGCGGGCTGCACGGTGTGGTGGGGGACAACGGTGCCGGCTGGAGCTTCACCTCAGGACTCTTGGGTGAAGGCAGCAGAGCGGTGGGTGACAGAGCAAGATTGGCCTGCAGGGGGAAGAAAGATCCTGAAGCCTGGGCACAATAATCTCTTCAGTACATTGTGTTCTAATTAAACTCAACTGAATCTATTTAAACAGCACTTTTACAAACTAATATAGTACAAACCTAAAATGAAAGTAGTCATGGGTAAATTATTAAATGGCATATACTGATATTTTTTTAATAATAATTAAAATAATAATAATAATAATTAAAAACAAAGCAGGCATCATCCCCCTTTTAAATTTGTCATTTTATTTTGAAAATGATTAAATAAAGAATATTAACTTAATTATTCTACAGGTAAATATGGGGCATTGCTCTGCTGCCACCTGCCACCTTCCTACTTTGAAGTATGCCCTGACATTACCTTTTAAGTGTCAAAAACAGCATCTGCCATATTCACTCTGAGATCTAAACCACATTAAAAAAAATTTCAAAATAGTCGCTAAAAGGTTATTCAAGTTTAGAGGACAGTATCCTACCTGCACCGGGGAGAAAAGGAAGAGGGAGAAGCGGCAGCCTTTTTGCCCCATGGCTGCCCACCGTGTGAATTGCTAACTAAAGGAAGGATGGTTGAGTCAGAGCCTTACAAGAAGCTGAGGAGCCCATGATCCCATTAGCTCGTTAATCTGAGCCGATTGTGGAATCAGGAACAAGCCCTTCCCCTTTTCTCAGCAGGCAAGAAGCACAGGCACTAGTGCTGACTGAACAGTAGGTGGCAGCAGTGATTTGTATATTTCAATCTCCTGACAACTTCTGCCTGTATACTACATCCCACAATGACACATCATTGTCAAGGCTTTTACTTGTTTTTGATTCCCCTCAAAAAAATATTCCAGTGTTGGAAAATGCATCTACCTGAAGCTTCTCAATGGTGGCAGAGCTCTTCATCTTGATTTTAAAAGGATTTGGGGCGACAATTTTCTGAAAAAAGACAAAATCAGGTCAGAGTTAGTGAAAATACAAATTCACAAAATCATTAAAATTCCTATTTGAACCACTGAAAGCTAATGCTAACATGTTAAGTAATACTTCCATTTGTTTGTAATGCATAAGGAAATTATAAAGTGCACTTGGAAGTACATGCAAATGTTCTGCTAAGTGCTTAGACGAAACAAAATCTGTTGATGGTATCTCCTTGTAATGTAAACATCTCACACATTTGTTCACTTAGATTTATGCTTCCAATTGGGTATAAAGCAAACATAGGTTACTGTAGTTTATTTGGTAGCCAGTTTACTGGAAGGAAAACAGCAGCACAACTTTAGTGTTTTGGGCATAAGAAAATCAAGAAAAATGTCAATTTGGCAACTGTACAATGTATGTCATGTTTAATTTGTGAGGTAGCAATAAAACCTACAATAAATAGATCAATGTCTTTTTTCTGAAGACCAACTTTGTAAACTAAGCGGGCAGATTTATTGCACGTTGGTCAAAAAAGGAACTAAGCTCTCTTACATCTGATTCTTCATTTTCATCTTTTTGGTTTTGCAACTTCAGGGAACATGGAGGTCGTCTTCGGAATGGTAACTACAAACAAAAAGAAGGAGGAACTGTAAATAATATGTGTAACCACATGCAGGCCGTATGCATCTGTTCAAACTCCTCAGGTTATAAAGAAGCGCTCCTCTGGAGAACTCAACACTTCGTTTGGTGTATTTCCATATGAATTCTGTTGCATACAGGATAACAGTAATGTACCTCATCATTTGAGGTGGGTGTTTGGAAAATGTGACCTTTGAACCTTCCAGCCAGCTCAGCCACAGAGGGTTTGGATGGAGAATCGTTCTGGAAAAGAAAGAAATTTAATCAAACAACTGAAAAATACTTTGTTAGCAACAGTCTTGACATATTGTTTGTAGCAGTTACAAATTGTGTTGGTGCTAAAAACAGCGCATATTAAATATAAGCAGACCGGGAATAAACACGTTTGAAGGTTTATTTGTGTATTGTGGTTTTCACACTTCACTGATACAAACTACGCAAATGTCTTTATTTTAAGTGGTGCATCCATTAGCAGAACATTACCCCTGCACATGTGCATTAGAAAAGTAAATGTACAGAATGAGGCCAATGGTTTTATCTGTGACAAGAAAGTAATTCTAATACAATTAAAATAGGCATCATAGATCAGCTTAAACTAGATTGTTTAGATGAGTTACGAGACATTAGACAACATCATCAGAGAGACTCTGATGAGATGAATTTGTAGCACAGAGTTTTGACACAGCAAAGGCCAAATTACTTTGTGTACATTTGTTACAAGCAAGAACTTGACCCTGTTGTCATATCTGGCGATTTGTTTTGACTCATAGAAGTGTCAAATGTTCAAACAAAACAGTCTGTTTTAATGAACGGTCAGATAAAAACATGGAATGAATTAGCCCTCTAAGAGGGGGAAAAGAATATGTTTTTAAGACAGTGACTTTCTGAAAAAAGCAAACAATGAAAAACAATGCACTCTCATCAGGCATGGCATCTGCAGAGAGGCGTCTCACAGCTGTGCGAGGAGATGTTCTAAGATAAGAATGTGTTTCACTTCCTCGCAGACAGGTTGAGAAACACAGCAGGGCGGGCGAGCATACAAAACTAAAAAATGACTCCACTCTGTCCATTGAGGAACTCATCTCTTCTCCTTCTAGAGAGCCTATTCTGATGGTTAGGACACAGGAAGTGAGCCATCCCCCCCCCCCTCTCTCCACAGCTGTTCAACATCACGCTGCAGACTGTGACAGGAGGGACCTGTCCTTGCTGCTTCGCACTGTTATCACTACTTGGCTCCCCTTTCCTTTCAGTCTCTCCTGCTATTCCCAAGCTGATTGCTAAACCTCCCTCCTCCTCCGCGCTGCCCTTTGATGACCATTAGCTCACTCCACATATCTGTGGCCTGTGTGATAAGTTGGCTGATGGCTGCAGGCTGGAATGTGCACAAATGTGGGTCTTGAAAACAACAAACCAGTTTTACTTGGTTTTCCAGGTTCGAATCACTTTTTGTGCCAAAGCAGTGGACTATGAATGGGTTGAAACATTAGTTTACAGCATGAAGGCAGCCCGCACTGTGCCAGGACTGTGCAGATTTTCATGCATCACGTCCCCATCTAATGATCTGCACCGCGCAGTCACTGCTCTGCGGTGCTCCTCCCTTTCTTTTTTCAGGCCTTCATACTACATCTCATTTCCATCCTGCTTTTATTGACCACTAAAAAGCCCTTGCCTCGCCCTCACAGCTGCCAGCTCTGTCACATTTCCTGGGTGTGCACTCTCACTTCCCTCCCTCTCTGCACAGTTTGCGCCGTAGCCCATGGAAACACTGGATCTCCAAAGCTTCACACACACACACAGATACATGCATTCCACGTTTTTTAATCACACGCTTTATTTTCCTTTTTCCCCCCTTGTTCTCAACATGACCTCACCACCTTGCTCCCTCCACCCAAATGTATTACAGCATCAGCTAGCCCCGCAGCCTCTGTTAATGCTCCTCTGTGTTCTAATCCACATCCCAACCCTTTTCCTGAGTTCTCCTTTCTCATCCGTGATAAATAGTAATCATCGGGGACCACCCACCCTCCACGCCATTATTTTCGAACCTCGAATTGTTTAACTCTTTCCTGTCCCTCAAAAACAAATGCCTCTGTCAGAGCACAAACTCTAGTCACAACAGCGCAGGCGAAGGAAATGGGGCTTTGTTTGTTTAAAATCGCTGCTCATATGTTTTTGGGTGAAGAAAATTAGGTTTCAGTTTTTCTATTATGCAACTTCGTAATGACACACAGGAGGAATTTTGACCAGCCCTTAAAAAAAAAAAAAGATTCCATCATTTCTTTGTTCTTTCCAGTGAGTAACCTCTCTTCCTGACATATGGATTATAGTTTTTATAAACTAACTTTGGAATAAAAACATCTTAATTATAGTTGAGGGTGACCACAGCACTGTTACTGTTAATGTTGGAAATGGAATTTGGTCATGTGCAGCAAAGATTATACAGGATTTTCCATATTTTGATTATATTAGAAATAATCAGTTACTTGCAATACTGACTAACGCAGAAAATAAGAGCTAAATGAAGACTGAAGCCTCAGCAGCTTTAAGTATTTGCAAGTTTTTGAAGGAGTCATTTCAGATCCATTAGTATCCCTTCATGCATATTTTCACAGTGAGCTCTTATCTTGAACAAGCTTCTTCATGTAGAATGAAAATGTCTGACTCAATGCAAATACTCTCCTGTCTTTAAATATACTTACTATGAATATAGTGTCTAAGTTGAATTATGAAGTTTTATTCATGTTTAAAGTAAAATTGTCACAGGAATGTGTTACAGGCACTACTATTTTTTTGTTTTAAGCTTTTACTACTTGAAAAAAGAAACCTTTTCTATCAGCAGCCTTATCCAAAAAATATAATCAATAAAGTTTACTCATCTTAATCAAACTCTGACCTTAATAATTTGCTCATTTGTCTTTTCTTTTTTTATTAAAAAAATATCAATGCAAACATTTTGCTCAGTTAAGTCAAATGACTTTTTTTTTACAAACTCTCCTTTTCATTGAGATGTAAAGAGGACATGCATTATTTCAGTGAACCACATGGGGCCTTCGGTTGGTTATCAGCACTGCACATGGTTAACTCAGCTGGGACCCCAAGCTCACTGGAGGAGTGGGAAACTTTGGTTCACTGCAGGAGAGAGCAGGGCAGGCTCTATTTCTGGGGCTCCAGGCCTGGGAAAAAGCCCCAGAGCTGTGTAGGCAGCCTGGATCCCAGCTCTGCTCTGTAACCCCTCAGCCCCTCAGAGAGAGCGTCTCTGGATAAGCTGGACCACATCTGAAACATACTGTGATCAGCCATATGAAGCCATTGAGCATGTCTAAACAAGGAGACAATAACAATAATAATGATAAACTCTACTTAAAGCGGAGCCTTCCCCATGTGACGAAGGATTTTTTTTCCAAAAACGGGCCTGGGTCTACGCTTAAAAAAAAAAAAAATCAGGCTATTTCTGGACTCAGACTGCCCTGGAAACTCCTTCAGATGTCCTTTGCTTTAAAGTTACACATACAGTACAGACTTAATTCACTGCTATAAAAACACACTTACTTAGAAAACTTTGCAGCTTTCATATTATTTAATAGCATGAAAAAAAGTCAATTTTCGCTTGAAGGAAAACTGGCCTGGGAAACACTGTACCGGGGAACAGTGGTAGCCCGGAGGATAGTGTCATACGTTCAAGTATTTGCTAGGTTGAATCCCAGGCCATATGGGAAAATATGGTGTGGTTAAATTCTCAGATAATACCCAATTTGCAGTTCAAGACATGGACACGACTGTGTGAATGCTTAAAAAATCTTTTTCTTAGGTTGTTTTTCCTCCTCAAAAAACTTAAGGAGCCTATTAGGTAAATGCATCGATTTCCTGCTCATTGATTAGCCACACCTCTGACAGCCTGAAACTGTATTATCATGGTTCCTATCGTCCAGCCCTACTGAATAGTGCTGTTTAAGATGCAATCAAAATTTTTGAGCCAATGTTGCCAGAAAAACTAAAAGCCTCCATGATCACACCTGAAACTTTCTTCATTCTACTGTGGTTTTAAGTATGAAAGTGAAGTGGAGTTCAGCCAGAGGAGTGCGTGCGTCCACAGTGAGCTGTGTTTGAATAAGTAAAGGTTAATCCCGACCAGCATCTCAATTTCCAGACTGTGGATGGAGACACGAGGTTTACTGTATGACCGGCAGATGTGTAAAGAGAGCAGGAGAGACAAACAGATAAGACAAAGCCAGCCATTGTCTGTTCTTGTGATTCCTATGTCCACAGGCCAGGGGAGAAGAAGCACATGATATTAGTCCCACTAAATCCGAACATAGCTATCTGCTTGATGTAACAGTGGTGGTCAGAGAGCAACCGGCCATGTAATCTACCGTGGAGCTGATAAAGATGATGTCTAGGCTCAGGATCTTTAACCCTTCTCTAAGAACGCCTCTGCTTTAGCTTTCAATCCTCATAAGCTCTTGCTGGTGAGCCCCACACAGTGCAAATCTGTGGAAGCGAAGATAAATAAAGCACACCAAAGCACAGCTGTTCTTTCAGCAAGCTCTTGTTCAATAAGCTCACCAAGCATAATGGCTTCAGTTCGAGTCTGCGGACTTTGTTTTCACAAGTCAGCATGTTCAGCCACGGGGGAAACCACCACAGTGAGCAGCTCCCCTCTGCCTACACTTGTTAAGTGGTAGGAGAGCAGACAGGCACCTTCCCGCTCGCTGCCTTTCCAGGAAAACATGATGTGTTTTTGGACCGGACCTCATCTGAATATCTCACTTTTCCACTGCCCTCACTGGCACTGTGTTTTCACATGTGTTGCGTGTGTGTGTGTGTAAAAGAACACAGAAAGGCCCTCAATTTCAGCAATGAGGTAAATGGACTCACTCATCTATGAGCCGTGGCTCAGGAGAAATGGGAGGTGCTGCAGACGCAGACAAGTACTGCAGGATGGAGAAACAAATATTAAATCAAACAATAAGCGCCGAGAGAAAAGGAAAATATATCCAGGTGACTCTGAGAACAAAGAGGGGCTGATAAAGTTACAATTTCTCAGAAAGTGCAACAACAAAGGAGTCAAGACCCTTTGAGATTTGCTTTTTAGCTAAAATCTGACAAGCAAAATATGGCGGTATGAGAACAGAGGACAGAACCAGGCCTGCTCGAGGAATGCACCCTGATATTTCATTAAGATAACCACAGTGGCCCGTTTAAAATAATTTGAACTGTTGAGCAATAAGAAGGCGGGGTAATGGAGAGTGAACGAGGAGTAGGGGAGATGTAGAAAGTAAACAGCTCTCTGCAGACTCTTCCTCATCCAAATGTTTGAGTCTTAGTAAGACAACTCTGATACAGGCATCTGTCAGGGATTCTACATGATGTCCTGGTATTCTCATTCACTCTGATCCAGCAATCATGACGACAGAAAGCATCTGGACAGTAGATCAGATAGTTAACGAAGAGACGTTAATGCAGAACAGACATGCAATGACTTGACTCAGTGAAGCCCCGAAGCTTCCTCACTTAAACAATGTTTAGATCCTGCAGAGATCCAGCACCACAGGATTTGGGGTCCATTTATCCATGACAGACTTGGGACATACTTTAAATTCAAATACTGAGATGCATTATAGGAATGAGGAGGGACATATGTGGAAAGTCATGGATGTCACACAGAGGGGAGTGTCCGTGGAAAGATACTTACACTTGTAACAAATTGCAACAAATTAAATTTATTTCACATCTTATAACTTGAACTGGACAGAAAAATCCCACTTATGACTACTGCTCTTTAGCTTTATTCATTGAAGTAAAGGGGTACAAATGGTATTTACTCTCAGGTATTTATTGGCTCTAGCTGCAATCAGCAGCAATGGAAATGCAAATGTTCAGTTAATCAATGATGCATGTTAAATTTTAAACAGTATTTATTGTTTTTATACATTTTAGGAAAAATGTGCAACAGTAGTGCTGTTCATATCATGTAAGATTCAACACTAGCAAGAGTGTGAGGTTGCAGATGAGAGTAGAACAGTAAATATGGAGGCAGGTTACTGGCACTATGAGAGACACTGCAATATACAACAACATCATCCATCCATTTCTGTTGAAGCAGCACTCGAACATCATTCAGCTGAGCTGATTTTAGAAGAGAGACCAAAGCACAAGATACAAAAAAGTAACTGCTGTTACATTAAGCTGCTCCCTGCTCTCCAACCCGCTTGTAAAGACAAAAAAAACAAAAAAGCAAACTTGTCTCCTGGCAGTGGGAAAGGAGTCAACTAGCTATTTTCAGTAGCTTTACCCACTTTTAAAAACTGTCTATAAAAGTGCTAATTTTGCTGTAAATGCCCTTAAGTTATTGGGTATTTTACATTTTATGACTTAGAAAATTTGATGCAGATAATATAACCTACCAATAAAAGAAGTAAAACCACAAAAAGAATATTACATGAATGCATCGGTAATAATAATAATAACAATCTAAAAGGGAGTAGTTTTATTCAGGATACCTACATATTTGCTGTTAAAATTTCTGTCTTATTACTTTGTACGTCAGGTTTTACTCACAATGGATTCTTTTAGGGATATCACTTTTACTTACGTAAGGAATTGGCTGTCCTATCAGTGAAATGACAGAGGTCACAGTCCAGTTTACTAGTCATTCTATTTACATTGTGAACTTGTGTCAGTTTTCTCTATTCTGACACTGAGTGCTCTTGGTGTCAACCAGTAGTCTATGTTAAACTGTTTATTTGTTGCTAATCTATCTTATACCTGCTTCTTTGGTATATGCTCATATTTTTTGGCATAATTTACTTATTTGGTTCTCCCAGAAGATGTGTAGGTCAATATAACATGTTCATGTGTTTGCCCTCAATGCTACAAAAACCCTGAAAATCTCAGTGTTTCTCATAGTTTTTCCCTGCATTGCTCATATAGCAGTGCACACATAAAATGATGATGAAGCAAAGATTAGGCAATCAGAAATACTCCTAATCTGGCTGTCCTGAAAAAAATGCAAAACTTAACTTTGCAAAGCACAAGCAGCTTGGAGTACTTATTGTGTTTGCACTCTTCTCAGCCAAAAAAGGAAATAAAAAGCATGGCTGGGTGCCAAATTCAGAAGAGGGGGGGTTAAGGAGGTGCAGGCACTATGCATTAAATGTTCTGTGGGGAGATTTAGGATTAAGTTATAAAGTTATGATGATAGTTGTTCTGAAGTTTCCGTTTCCTCAGGCTGGCTAACTGTTCTCAAACAAATCTGCACATATCTTATATTTGTAGACTTTATACTAACTTAAGTCAAGTTGTTAGACGATCTGCTGAAGTCTTAGACAGCTGAACGTCTCTGCGGCCTGTTCAAACCCATCCTGCTTCGATGGCAAGAACATGTACTTCCTCAAGTTGGTTCTGACATGTCTCAGATTTCAAAAACAACCAAACTGGGACATAGGTTGTGCAGCGCAGCGCAGTGCATGGCGGAAATCAGTCGACATGCATCCCTTTATGACGTAACTTCCTTGAACAAAGCAGCATGTGTTTTTTTTCTTTAACAGCGTCCTCTTCTCTATCTCCCCCTCAGTTTCCACTCAGTTATCTCTCTTCCCCATGCACCCCTCCAGGCTAAAACTAGAGGGGCAGGGCCTGACACAGTCTCATCACTGATAGAAAGATAACAAAAAGAGAGAAAAACACACTTGTACACAATCCTGTGATGGCAGCAAATATTGACAATGTCTAAAAAAAACAAGCATAAAAACCACAGGAACAATAAGCAGTGTTTGTAGCAAAAGCCGCTACATTATGAGGCTTTATGAAGCATTTGATTGGATGCAATGGTGCAAATATCCTCCAACGAGCCGAGCTTCCACTCAATTACTCTAAAAGAGAAGTCAGCGAGGATAAGTAAATAAAGTAAGCATACCAGAGAGTAAAATATTCCAATGTGACAAAAAGTGACATTACAGATAACTTCAAGCCATCACACATCTTCTGCAAACAATTTAAATGATTTAGTTGGCAAGTCTGTGTACACTGCAAACTCTAAAGACAGTGAGCTGCTGTTTTTTTAGGCAAATATGTCTCCTGTTTGTAAGAGGGGACAGAAGATGATCCGGCTGATACTGACAGTGTCTTCAGAGCACACTCTCCTACACGAGCAGATTATAGTTCCAAGTTTGTGTTTTGGTAGGACCTATGATTTTCATTATATTTAATGTTTAACCACAACACACTGTTTGCGTCCTTCAGGCCTGACAAACATGACAAACACATTTCTTATAAAAGCCACATTTTGAATGTTTTGCATTGTTTACATTGACCGCAGCTCGTCTTCTACTGATGTTTCATTAGTGCATTGCACATTTCACCTAACTGCTGCTATGCAAAAGAAAAGAACGTCCCTTCATTCATTCAGTGTGCATTTGCATCTTTATCTGATAGAGCATGACTATGAACTATATCAAACCAGCTTATCAAAGCATATCGAAACAGTGCAATAGAGGTTTTAAAACTCTACGAGGAGCTTAAGTTACCTCTGTGATGGGTGAAGCCTAACTAACACAACAAAAAATGTGCATTTTGCCATTATGTGACTCTTGATTTCACACAGTTAAGATTGTTTCTGGGAAAACTGTATATGTTGTGAAACTGTGAAATTAGACGGCACAAATTATAGTGAAAATATGTAGACTCTGCACTTGTGCAAACTGTACTTCCTGTTGTTTGCTTCTGTTTTCCAGGTAATTTTTGCAATCACAACACTTTTGCCATCGTGAAGTGCTATTTTGAAAGCAGTAGTGGAGACAAAGTTTCTAAAGTCACATGAGAGGCTAGTGGTTCATCCAGTAATCACTACGTGCTCTTTATCTAGCTTATCTTGTCACGGCTTACAAGCCTTTCAATCACAGGACCTAATGATTTGTGTAAGCTGAAAAAAATCAAGATGCATTTCTACATTATACACATGTCAATGTGCTGCGTGATCCGGACAGGGATTCAACCATAACAACACCATGATGTGCAGAACGGGCTAAAGTTTCGTGAGCTTTACAGTCAGTTAGGTGTCTGTTTTATGTTCAGGACAGAGTGAACCATTCATCCTGCTCTGAAACACATACAGCTTAATATAGAGCCTCGGCAAACACCTCAGACCGCATCACTGAGAATGTCCCGTTCTGACACGCTCTGAACGCCACACAGAGCTGCCAAGGATGCCATAGTACTCTCTTTATTTAGCATGATGGTGGACTATATGCTTAATGCAGTTGTAGTGTAAGCAGATGCAGTGAAAGTATTATTTAATGCTACTACTGCTAAAAAAAACATAGAAAAAACAATGATAGTACAAAAAAACGTAATAATAAAAGTGGTGTGAGACTTAAATGACATAATGCTCTAAAGCAGGAGGGAAAGAATTTACTCATTAGCAAACGTCTGGCTGGTACAGACTGAGTTCCTGTGTTATTGCTCTCCAACTTTACTATGCATTACATAATAAATGTGTACACCATATGGTTGGCAAGGCAATGCCAAATACTCGCTCCTCTAGCTGTGGTGTTGTTTTTCCATCAAAGGAAAACCACTAACTCCACCCCACAGCCCAACACACACCCAGTACTAATCCTCAGGTGCATGCACACACAGACTAACACACAAGTGCACAAAATTTCCAGTTTTTGTACTTAATGGCTTGTTGTTCCAACATGGGAAACAGAGAAAGTTAAGAATTTCCATGCGTTAATCTCCCCTTACGGCTTGCTTGAGGCTGTAGATGTAAATCAATGTTTGTGAACATGAGCTGCTCTTTCCTGAAGCTAGAAACACGCAGCAGAATTTAAACTAATATGTGATGTCATCAGAGGATAAAGCTAAAGCGTACTATATGACAGTCAGAGTGACTTTGCACTCACTCATAAGTGCTTTAGGCAACAATGCAGCATTCAGAAATACCATCAAGCTAAATTTAGCAAAAGACATAAGTGTTCTACTCCCAACGTTAACATCTGGGAGAAAAGATTCATTGTGTCCCAATTTTTTTTCAAGTATCACATTGCTTACAGGCAGGAATTCTCAGTAAAGTACTCTTCTCTCTGTACACCACCTCACTTGGTGCAGTGATCCGCTCCCATGGCTTCTCCTACCACTGTTATGCTGACGACACTCAGCTCTTCCTCTCTTTTCCACCTGATGACAAAACGGTCTCAGCT
>JAQMCX010000055.1:3361100-3379498 GCA_029814765.1 Acanthurus leucopareius | reverse complement strand
CTTCCTCTAGATTCTTGCTTGTGTTGTACGTCGCTTTGGACAAAAGCGTCTGCTAAATGAAATTGTAGAATTGTAAACAGGAAGTAACAAATCAAAAATGGATAGATAGATTGATATATCATCAACAGCAGCAACACAGTCTCGCACAACTAGCCAACAAAGTTCACAGTCCTCGTTATAGTAAAACAGCAAGACTCAGCAGACATTACTTGGATGTCATCTGTGAGTGCACACCAAAATGCCTTTTTCAGGACACTTCAGACAGACGACCACCTAAAACATCACAAACATCCAACGGCTGAGCCTGACTGGACTCAGCGTTCTGTTGAGGCAATTAAGTTCAAGTTTTAGGACTTCAAAACCACAGAGGCCACCAAAGAAGTGTCACATTTTTTCTCAAAGCATCAACAGAAATCTGTTTCTGACACAATTTAAAGTGAGAAATCCTTTATATAATCACTTGGTTATGATTAAATATATAGAAGTTTCTGGGTTAGGTTATTCACCAAGATCAGACAATAACAATTCAACATTCAACTTAAATTTAAAAGGCAGTGTTGCTGTTTGTGATCAGTAAGGTAGTGAAACCTGTGCTTGTGAGATGTGAGGTTAGTTTGTGAGTAACAGCTGAACCAGCTTTCGCCATGTCAGCTCCTACGTGCAGGTTTTTTTTTCCTATCAAAACAGCTTTATCTCACAGAAACTGTAACTTATCTGTATCAGAAAAAAAACAAAAGACTGTAGAAAGTCCCGCTTCATCTCTTTTACCATTATTTCATCTCCTCCAAGTTTAGGAGCTGTTAAAAGTAATTTCTTAATTTTGGCAAAAGGGAAATAAGAATAAGGTCTCTAATTAAAGCTGAACAAGCAAATCTGAGAGCTAAGGTTGAGTTATGTGAGGATATGAGAGTAGTTCTGTGGTAAAGCTTACAAATGTTCTACCTCACGTGCTGTGGGAAAAATAGTGGGTGTTTCTCTTCCTATTCGCCACATGACATTACACACTTGAGAATGATGTTAAAAGTCTGAAGGAACGGCTTGTTTTGCAGGGAGGAGACTACAAATCTGGGAGAAAACCCGACAGAAAAAAAAACATTTGAGGAAAGAGTTGGACAGACTTTTTGAACCATAAAGAAGCATGCTTTTTCTTTTCTTGGCATCAGCGCATGTGGGTGAGGTGGAGTTGGCCTTTGAGAAAAGAAAGCATGGTCTGTCAGCTGACGGCAGGGTGGATGGGAAATTGCTGCTAATCAGAAAATTTAAAAGCCAAACGCAGACAGTGAAAGGAAAGTCAACCATTAGTATTTACAAAACCAATATTTCAAAGAGCACACATGATGGCACAGATGTTCTGTCAGCTCTGTTTCCTTCCTCTCACACGTGGTTACCTGTTATGAAGACACTGCCACACTGCCACAAATGTACTTAAACACACACAACTAAACAGCCACCAAAGGGCCAATTCCTGCTGCTTTGGTGACTCTGCCTGTTAGTGTGTGTGTGTGTGTGTGTGTGTGTGTGCGTGCGTGTATTTGCATGTTAATAACAAAACAACTTTAAGAGGCCATTAGAGTTTAAAAATACATCATACAAATATATAAAAAATCACATATTAAGTATTGCACATCATCAGTTTGAAGTACAAATATTAGTTTTATAATTTTAGTGTAAAATCACACAGTACTGTGAGTTAAATACTCATTAAGAACTTTTATTGTAATTTTATAGTTAAAAAAAACAGCACTACACGTGTATTATGTTACTTCTGACACAAATGCAGTGCAATTACGTGTTAAACGGCTGCACAGACAAGCCCAACTCCCTCCAGCAAACTCACGGTAATAACACAGACCATTAAAAATAAAAACAGCCTCCTACTGCGCTTCTATGATGTGATGTTTTTCATTTCAACCACTCATGGCTGCACCAAGCCACATTAAATGTCAAAACCACCTGCTCAAGTGGCCCTGAAGTAAAACAGAAAAGTGCGTTCTGTCATATAGTTGTTACCTCCATCCTGAGGAATGTGCCAGAGTTCGTCCCCTCCTGCGTTTTTTTTTTCTTTCTCTGTTTCTCGGCCTGTTGTGATGAAGTGTGTGCTGGTTGTGCGGAGCCTGAGCAGCGCAGCGCAGCGCGCGGAGCAGAGAGCAGCTCTGTTTATATCTAGAGCCAAATCAGCCTCATGGACGAGAGGGAGGAGCGCACAACTTTTACGCGCATTTGGCCTCCTCAGCGATGTCAAGTCAGTCGGATTAAAGAAGACAAAAAGTACTATTTCTGCAAAGGACTTTCAAAATAAAATTCACATTTTGGAGGGTTTTTTTATACAAGTTAATGCTTAAGAGAGAACGCAGAATTTTATTTAAAAAAAACATGAACTTTTCCACATACAAATTCCTTTAGTCCCAGTAGGCTGGTAGGTTTGGCAGATGCGAACTGGAATTATGAATGAGATGGATATAGTGAAAATACTTTGATATTTGTTTTATAATTTTTATTTTTTTTATTATTTTATGTCATAATATGACCACTTCTGCCATCTATTATACGTACCTAGTGGTACAAGTGACCACTTTGATGCTTATTGCACATTGCAAACAGGAAAAATGATTAGATAAATTTGTTATTCTTGCATTCCTATCGGTAGTGGGGCAGAAACGCAAAATTTCTGGCCTTAGAAAGGTGCCAGAGGATAAAAACATGTTACCTAAATCCCCTATGAAACTCACCAATCAACTCACTGCTGGTCTGCTTTAGCCCTGCATGGGCAAAAAAGTCCAGAATGAACCAAAAGTCTTAGGTATGTTGTACATCTCGACACAAAATGAGTTAAGTGCCACATCTCTGCTTTTTGCCAGCTGATGGAAAACACCTGCTGTGACATCAGTGATAGGAATGTGGCCAGATGAAAAACATTTTGAAACATTCAGCCCACACAGCTGAGTCTATCAGCAAGTGTAACTTGTGGAGAACAAACAGCCCCTCCTATTTATCTTTTAAAACCTTACATATATTTTCACATGAAAGGATATAAAACCTATTTAGTAGCTGGAATTCCCCTAGTGCTTGTTTACATGTATGCTTTTATTTTGAAGGCAGTATTTTCTCACATCTGTCTCTGTCTTGACTCAGCTGTGTGAGGAGGGGCATCACTAAATGCAACCCTATGTGTAATAGTGCTATATATAAGAAACCTATGGAGACTGACATTAGCTTTTTAGCTGGTCCCCCACCCACAGTGTGTCCACCAGCTAATAATAGTCCTGTAATAGTCCTGTTTGCACTCGTGTGCCTAGGGCACCTATTGAGTAGTTTTATTAAACCCTTATGTTTACATTCTATGGTGTCTTTATAAACGTCCTAAAACAGTGACAGGTCTTTGAAACTCACCTTGACGTAGTTCGAGAAATGACTGATTAAAAACAAAATTTACAACAAGTATCATCATTATGTAACAAAAATAAAAAGTGCAAAAAAGTGGAGAACAGCTGATGACATAGGAGTTGTATAGATTTGTATATATATGATATGTGTATGAATTGCATTCGTGCATGGACAGTATGGCTGTAGTATTTGCATTAGGTCCAGGCTTAGATGTGTCTCTGTGAAAAGCTTATATTAGAAGCTTCACCTCCTCCTGCAACCAACCAGTTCAATATGTGCAGGAGCATTGCAAGTGTTTGCTTTCACTGCTGCACAGTCCTAATGCAGCCTGTTCTCTTTTAAGTGTCCTCCATTTTGCATGTTCCCTCTGGTTATTCTATCACCCAAGTCCAGGACACTCACAGCTGACATGCATGTTAATATTACTATTAGTTGCTCTTTTTGTCTTTTCTTTTTAGTTTTAGCTTTAGTTTTGTGTAAGGATGAAATAACTCTGTCATCCAGCCTGAAACAAGGCGGAACTCAAGTGGTTTGTGGTGCTGGAATATAGAGAAGCCAACTAATGGATTGGTTTCCCACTCACCAACAGCATGCAAGTGCAGGAAGAACTGTTCCTCTTGTAAGAACACTGATCACACGACATTCCTTGCATTATCTCAGTCCACAGTTGCTGTGGAGATGAATGTATCTCTCTTTTAATCTCTCTGTTTGGTATATTTAACTGCTTAAAACTATTTTGTAATTATCTTCGCAATATTTGTCGTACATCACTTGGGCCAATGTCTTTTTGTTTACATAGCCAAAAGCAGTTAATGATCTTGTTTCACAGGTTTGACAGACAGGATGTGTTGTTTAAAGGGTTTACATTTTCCTCTCAGTAGGCTTAATGTCAAACAGTGTTAAGAAAAAACAGTTCAAGGGTACCAAGGAGGTATTAATTAGTGTCCAAATTGGAAGGAACTCTACTAATTTGGAGAAAGAAACAGGACATTGACTCTTCTGCTTATAACACGGTCCATTAAACAATGGAAGCTGTTTACTAAAAGCTTTAGAAGACAAGGTGATTAGTGCTGTATAAATGGAGCTTATTATCGTGATTACTGCCATTTAATGCCATTTGAATGCACCATGAAAGTGCCTGGTGGTTTGTAGGAGACAACAACACATTTGTGCTTGTTGTCTTACTTTCACCCAGCTGTGACAACAAGAGCCAAGAGTGAAAGAGATTCGGCCTGGCACACGACTGACTCTGTTGTAGAAAGCATGACTGCTGGTGGGTGAACTTGGGTGAACTTGATTTCAGGCTTTTCTGTTTGCACAAATAAAATATCTCATATTAGGCGCAGAACTCCCTCCTAAATAAGCCCTGTCTGCATGCAGCTTCCTCTGGTCACATGCATGAACCGACGAGCGCAAGGAGCCAAACAGGAAGTGAATATGCATTGCTGATAATTTGTGGAAACAGGCTGAAAGAGGAAGCTGATAAAGATTTCTTACAAGGAGCAGCTGAAAAGAGCATGTAGACTCTGTCTTATACACACGATGTATGACCGACCAAAATCCCCGGAAATTTTTGATGTTGCTTAGTTTTCATTTATCTATTTATTCATTTTGCACATAAACAGTATATCTGTGAGGACAGCACAAGTCTGTGGCTCCCCCCTCTGGTGGAAAAGATAACCCTATGCAGCTGTGTAAGAGAACATTAATGCATATCAAAGCCACAAAGTATTTCTAATACAAGGAAATATATACGTACATTCATGTAATTTATGTCAGTGAAACACATTCCATAAGCCTCTGTCTTCACTGAGGTTTAAAATTACTTGAAGTTATTTTTTTTATCTCTTAAGGCTGACATGTTTCTTTAACAACACTGAGCCCACTTCCATTGTCTCATTGTTAAAAAAAAAAGCAGAGACAGTCATTCAAACACTCTGCTTGTAAATCCATGCATACATTATAAGCAAATGTATAACCTGTATTTTCATCACAGTTCCCTAATAAGAGGCCTCATGACCTACACATTTTCTAAAGATGGGATGACAGGATTACTGCTTACAGCAGCAGTACTAATGCAATAGTATTGAAATTTAGGTCTACAGCATGGACTAAAAAAAAAATCCCCCAGGATATGAATCATCATACTATATCTAGATTTTTCAGAGTTTGTAAAATCTAATAAATGAATGTTTTATTATGACAGAACAAAAGGAAATGTGCACAGTACGTTAGAGATTTGAGGATGTACTGGAAGTCATGACCTAAAAGAAGAGTCAACAAAACAAACAGACCAAATGTATTTTTCTAAAGCTGAATGATTTGAGGCGGTGAGAAGAAGACCTGAGGGAGGTGTTGACAGCTGTGGACGAGCCGCTCACAGACACTCTCTTCATTACCAGAGAGGAAAATAACCGACAGAGGAGTCATGCTGCTTTCTGATCTTTCCCCAGGTGATGGCAGGATATTCTGTGGGATATAGGCTTTTACTCAGTGCTTCGGCTCCCCTTGCAGAGATGAATGGCTCGGTGAGAAAAAGTGTCATGAGGATGAGTCAGCCTGGAGCGACTTTGTCTCTTTGTATTTGTGCGAACCAAGGCCTGATGAATCATGGGGCAAAATCACAACAGCTTCTATTAAAGAACAAGATGTACGACAGACAAAACCTGGAAAAACTCTTGAGTTTATTTTGGGATTTGACATTGTTCAGGTTAAAAATACAGAACTTTGACAGTACCTCTCTCTGTCAGAGTGCATGAGGCAGTCCTACAAACAGGTACAGTTTCTAATCTAAAAATGCAACATCAAAAAAGAATTACACAATGGTGTCAAGATTATGCAATTGGAAGCAATAAAAGCAATAAGCTCTGCTGCTGCTGACAACCTAATATCTTTTTTCCTCTTTGAAATGCACTTAGAGCAGCCATTACTTTGATTATGGTGATGCAGGGACGTCAGCTGCCAGTGTAAATCTAACACAGAGTCCAGGTAATATAATAGCTGTGTCAGATTACATGTCATGGCCGACACGTACGCAGCCCCAACACCTCGAGGCTCAGATGGCCTCCGTATCGCACACACAGACACAACTACCCCATTTTCATAGTAATTTGCTTTTATCAATGTTCCATCTATTCAGTGGAGAGATGGTAAAAAGCCCTGCAAGAACATACACACACAAACACACACACATGCACACACACACACACCGCTCGCACAGAGACAGTTTCAGATCTGAACGACTAATGGCCCACAGCTAATAGGTTTTACTTGTTTTGTTTTTCTTGATTAATGAGAACAAGCAGCACACACTATGGTAACAATTGTTCAGCTTACATTAAACAAATTCAATCTAACGGCAGAATGTAACTAAGACTACAATTAGGAGTTACAAATGAACGGTCTTTTCAAATGTGGCAAATGTCATCTGTCATGAACAAAGAGGGGATCGTTTGTTAATCAGCGCTGCGGATTGATGGTAATTGTGAACAGAAATGGTGTGTGTGTGTGTGTTCGACAAGCGCTGATGCTGAGCAGGAAAAACCCGTAGCAGCACACAACGGTGAGGGAAATACTTTTGCATGAGGTGTAACACTGAAAACAGAAAAAAATGTTAATGGTGACTTCTTCTCTCCGGGTCCACTGAACACCTATCATCCTGACAAAATAATTTAGATCTTACATGGTTGAAAATCCTCATCCAGCCACTGTGAACAAAATGCTAATGAGTGGTAATAAATATGATTTTTTTCTGAAGTGCAGTGAAGCTCTCAGCCCTGCCCCCCCCCCTCCTCAAAGATAAATGGAACAAACATTCCTCCTCTATACATCTTCAACAAGTGTCCTCTTTAGCTGCAGCTCCTCAAATTTAAAGAACTGTGCAAACAATCTCTTAGTGACGGAGTCAAACAAACGTCCAGTGCTGTGGCCTCTCAGACCCCGGTGAGGCTTTCGTTCAGGGTGGAGATGTGGTCGATCACGGACAGCTGTCTCTGGCTGCGGTTTGCCTGTCTGGGCCTCTGGTGAAGCAGGAAGAGGCGCTTGGCTGCAGCTCTGTACTTTCTGGACATGAGGTTGTAGACGACGGGGTTGATGGAGGCGCTGAGGTAGCAGAGCACCATGGAGACCATGTTGAAGCTCTGGCTCACCATGGCTGTGTCGTAGTTGTCCACCTGGGCAAAGAGGTTCCTGCCGATGTGGTAGGGCAGCCAGCAAATTATGAAGGCCAGCACCACCACCACTGAGGGAAAAATGAAACCAGGAGGCAGAAGTTAGCTTTAGTTTTTGATTGAAGAAGGATTTAAGGGAAATGCCTCTTCTCTTTTTTACTGAGTGTTAGATTAAAAATCTTTACATGTTACTTTGTCCTTTGAGTGAACAGAACTTTAGTGACTGATAAGTTACAAAACACAGTTACTCTCAATATTAATGAAACTCTTATGCTGTTAAAGTCAGGTTGACCTTTTCATGTCAACCAGAGCTTCACCAGCTTCAAAGCAGCAGATCAATATGCACAAAAATAAAAAAATTAAAATTGGAAATAACCTGTTTTATCCTTCCTGTGACAGATAATAGTGTATTTATGGGTTATTTTAAAATAAGAGGTAGAGTAAACTATGATCTTTGGTCAGCCTCGATATTCATTAATAACCCGCAGCAATTCAAAGAACTTGCACAGCACCACTGTCTCTAACCTCAAAGTCACGTTTTACAATAAGGTAACCAAACTAATTAGAGTATAAATGCAGCAGAAACCCAACTGAAGACAAAACATGTAATAAATCAAATAACAAAGCTTCACGAGCTTTTTATATCCACAAGTTCACTGCTGGGTGAGTTAATCACTGAGTAATTGGTATCGATCAAGAAGCTACCACAAATAAAATTACCATCAATTTGTCTCACAAAGGCAGTAATTTCTTAAAAGTAATAAATGTCAGTTTGGTAATTAAAGAAAGGTATATCTGGCCTTCTAAGCCCTGATTATTTGTGAAATAAAAAAAAAAAACGTTTCCTATAAAAATTTAAAAGCTACAGTGTGGATTCACAAAGCGAACTGATGCTGCAGTTTTATCTAGAATTGATCATGTAGGGACTGTGTGGGGAAAGGCAATCATTGATTGACTCCCAAAATGCACGACAGCAGCAGAATAAATAGCAGCCTGGGACTGTGGGAGCATGTAAATTTCCATTAAGGCTGATTTATGGAGGTCTCTGATAACAATCCAATTTGGGATTCAACCATGGTGGGTACAAATGGCAGCAAGTCTTACAACATGAGCTCTGTGCAGTGTGTGCGCTCAGCTAATGAACAGCGTTATTATCCTAATGGATTCATCATGATTAAATATTTGTTGAATACAGATTGGCCTGGCTGCGTGTCTTTTACTGTAAAACAAGGGTTCTGCACAATGTGCCATAGCTGCAAATGAAGCCAGTGAGAATGTGCATTGGAGGGACGTGATTAGGTTCAGACAAAACAGAATAATCAACCAGCTGATATCAACCAAAAACACACAGTTACCAGCTTTCTTTTACTCAAACTTGCTGGATTAAAGCAACATAACACCCTGTTAAAACACACACACAGAGCTGGATTAGGATTAGGTGTGGGTATGTCAGACTACTTTGGCCTAAATAAAATTGAAGTTAGTGATTTGAATACAGGTCTATGTGGAAACAAAATGTTCAATTTTGCTAGAGCAAACACACAACAGAGGAAAAAAAACTTAAATTCTACAGGAATCTGTCTGCCTGTGTTTTTTCACTTCAGCTACAATGAAAAGCAGCCTGAATGTGTAAACAGATGGATTTCTGGTTTAAGTTTTTCACCAACAACAAGAGTTTTATGTGCCATCACGCCTGAGTTTCAGCTGTCTACCTTTGAAGTCCTGACAATGAAAAGAAAGGTTGTAGAAAGCAGGTGAGGAGCACAATATCCTGCATAATGTGACAGGTCTGTGTGTTGTTGTGCATCGTTAGCTATGATCAGTGTGAAAAAAGTTGACATGCACGTTACAAAGGGGGATTTTTTTTGCTGCGGTGCTGTAACAGCTAGTGTTGTACAAAACTGCTTTCTTAAATATGTCTTTTTACAGTGTGTTAAACTTTTACACTGAACTAAAAAGGATATGCATTTTAGAAAGGCTGACATACACACACAGTGGCAGTGGTGTAGGTGTGCTCTTTCTGTCATGACCGTGATACATCCTGATTGCTGCCTGGGATCCACTTTAAAAAACAACACAAACTCTGTCTGCAGAGATGATCTGTCTGGAAAGAGATTCAGAAGTAAAGGGCAGCTTTTATCCTCAAGCTGTGGAACTTTTTAACTCATCCTTCACAGTAAAATGTAAAAAGGTTCTATAGTTTTCATTAAATTGTTCATTTCTAAATTAACTCGTACAACCTTGTGTTGTGAAATGAAATTTAATCGAATCGTGACTCTTGAATCTTGAAAAAAATGAAATAATGAACCCACTCACCCAGGATCTTGACAGTTTGCCGGTGTGACCTTTCACGAGCCAAAGCACAGGGACCTTGCAGGTCATTTTTGCTCTTCCACAACTTGCACCCGATGGAGCCGTAGAGGAAGATGAGACAGAGCATCGGGCAGAAAAAGTAGGTGGTGGAGACCCAGAGCATGATGTGCAGCTTCCCCGAACTGATGGCGTAGCTGGTGTGCTTGCACTGCCCGGTGGTGTAGTCGGGGTGTGTGTCATTGTCATACTCCACCCCAACGAGGAAAAGCGTGGGGGCCGCAGAGACCAGGGCGAACCCCCACAGGGCGAGGATGATGCACTGGACCCTGCGTTTGGTCACCACTACCTTGCTCCTGAGGGGGAAGCTGATGGCCAGGTAACGCTCGATGCTCAGGGCCGTGATGTGCAGGATGGTGGCCGACGTGCAGCCCTCGAAGATGTAGTGATAGAAGTGGCACACTGCCTCCCCAAACAGCCAGGGCACGTACTTCCACAGGCGGTAGAGGTCAAAGGGCAGGCAGATGAAGATGATGAGGTCAGACACAGCCATGCTGGACAGGTAGAGGTTGGTGGTGGTCTTCATGTCCTTGAAGTGCTGGATGATGAGGATGGTCATGGTGTTGCCAATCACCCCGATGACAAAAATGAGAATGCAGATGATGGTGACAGGGATGAGGGTGGAGGTGGGGAACAGGGAGCCCTCATAGTGGTGGTCATCTGTGTTATGGTGGTCCATGGCCTCTGCTGCACCAGCATGAAGGTCCACCTGGGGTCTGGTCCAGGGCATGCCAACCTCCGCCAAGAGTCGGAACAGTTCAGTGTGAAAACAAGACTCAACAAGAAGCTGAGGAGAGAAAATTAGACTGAAACAGGATCAACCCTGTGATTTTTTTTAGATTTACGTCTTTTTACAGCACTTATACTTTTGCTTTCTATTCATGTCCATGGAATATGGTCATCAGTTATAACAGTATGTCTCAAATTTAGGTTAGCTTCTCTTTTGTTTCAAGCAAAAGAAAAAATTCTTGCAGTGCATTTTCTTTTAGTGATCATGACTCAAAGACACATTTTACTATAGCGGAACTAATTTTGCAATTTATTTTCATGCCATGCAAAAATGAACTGAAATAAGTGCATGTCAACAAAAATCCATTTTAAAATATAAAACACAACACCATGATTTCTAAAAAAAGATAGTCCACGCTTCAGTGTAAAGGCTAAAACATGCAAAGTCACTGGTATGACACTTCAACTTTGACTCTAAGAGCAGAAAAAAAAACCCCATCCCGGTGTAAAAGAGATCATTGCTGGTGACTTTACCTTTAAAACGGAGCTGAATCACTCGACCTTTTAACTTTTCCTTCACCTCGGCTGTGTTACTGTGTCAGTGGAAGGCAGCAGCAGTGGCAAGAGACCCTCCTGAAGTGGTGGAGCCGGTCCTTGATGCTCAACAACTAGTAAAGCTCCGGTGAGAGATGAAGGAAGGAGCACCTCCTCCCCATTACCCCGAGGAGTCAGGGAGCAACAGGGTGGCTGTCTGCTGTGTGAGTCTAAGTAATCTTTATAATCAAATGACGGCAGGACTGATGACGGCAGAGGGCATGAGATGGAGGGGAACCCCCCCCTCCTTTGGACCCCCACCACCACTGCTGCTCCTCTGAGAGAACAAATACAGATTGAGGATCATACTAATCCGGACCGAGCATTAATGCATAAGAAATATACATCTAAATAGGTTTATAACTTTATTAATTAATGCATCCATCACTGAAATCCCAGCGTGTTTGCCAAGCTGTCTGGAAGTAGTCGCTGAAAAATGAGTTCTGTGTTTGCTTAATTGTCCACTAGCCCCATCTGTCTCCTGTCTCTCCGCTTGGCTTCATCACTCCACACACCCACCAGCTCATCCCTTTCTCTCTTCACCCTCAAGTTACCCATCAGGCTTGTTATAATAAACCTGACATCAACAGCGCTGATTAAAGAGGAATGCCTTTTTAAGAAATTATATAAACTTTGGCCGAAAATATCAAAATATAACAGATTGTGTTGTACGTCGCTTTGGACAAAAGCGTCTGCTAAATGAAATTGTAGAATTGTAGAATTGTAGAAATGTTGATGTCACTTAAATCTGGCTGTGCTACATACACAATGAATGAATAAATGAATGAATGAGTAACTGAATTTAACAGTGACCCTAAAGCTTGATGAGTTTGCCTGTTAGGTTTTTAATCTGGTAAACTGTTTGGTTTTCAGTATCGGAATACGTGGTTTAATTTAATGTGATCCTTAACAGGGTTCTTAACTTTACATCCATTAATTCACAAATTAGATGGTTTTTTTTTGTTTGTTTGATTTGATGTTTTGGACCAAGAAAAAGGGAAAGAGAGAGAGTTGAAGGCTCTGCACATCAGTATGAAAGTGGGATAATTGTTTCCTTTATGTGTGACTTCAGTGTTCTTCCAGAGGTTCATGTTCCTTGAATATGCTGAACACTGACATCAGAAAGATAAATAAACAGATCTACCGTCAAAAAGTCACTAAAACAAAATAGTATGAACATAATTAGGGAGTTGTTTTGTTTCTCAGTATTTGAACCTTTTTTTGTAATTCTTTTATTGTGCCTGTGACAGTTTTGTTTTTATTTCTATATTTCTATAGTTTACTGCTATCTATGAATTTATGTGTGGTGCCATTTTTTAAATTTTCTGGTCCTTATGTTTCGCTCATGTTGTATTTTCTAGTCTTAGTCATACTCCTTATTTTTTTTATTTATGGACCCCAGGAGGCCTAGCAACCACTTTGTGAAGGATAATTGGTTTCAAATGATAATTAAAGAATTTTATTCCCTGACTAGTGCACTGTAAGTAAAAGGTCCACATCATGAATGTGCACAAAAGAGATTTTCTCTTCCTGATCTACCAGTTTACCCGTTTTCTGTCTGAAGAAACATCGATCACCGGAGCCTGGATGACCTGCTGGGTGACTGGCAGAGCGCTCTGCTGGTTCACAGCCATCATATCCATTAGATCTAAATGAACCTTTGTAACCAGAGTCACACTGACATCAGGGTGTATTTGTGTGTTTACACTGTGCTGACCCACAGCCAGATGCAGGGACGTCCCCCCTGTGTCATTGTTTACTCCTGTCATAGCAACACGACAGGAAAGGCTTGTTTGCCCATTTTTTTTGCTTTTTTTTTTTAAAGGGGATCCAGTGTGTCTGTCAGCAGGAGGTAATGTTGTACACAGACTGATGACTAAGACGAGTGAGCCCACTTTCACCCTCATTAATCACAGGCCTCTTGCTTACACCACTTAGGTGCAGTGAACAGGAACTCTTACAGCTTACTCCAGAAGCTTTCATTCATCAGTGTCTCTAATACGAGACCATGAGGTGCAGCAAAAGTGATGATCTCTGAAGCCAAAACAAATTAAACACCAGACAGAAGAAGTGTCCCCAAGTTTACATTGGATTTAAATTCTTTTTTTAGCACTTGATTGGGATTGAGTATTTCCTGCCAAATGCTTTTGACGCAAGTTTTCTTATCTTGAGATAGTACGTGCAAAAGAGGAGAGAAGGAGGGAAAAAGGACAGAAAAGACAAAAAAAAGGGTTTTCTGATTAGATTTTGTGATTCATCATTTAAGATTTAGTTTCGGAATTTCAGCTTTTGGACCTTCAATAACTTAACAATAGTCGCGCCCACCTACCTCCATCATCCACTGTGAATATATAACAGTGGTGTCTCATCAATGTAGATTTTCATAATAAAGGTCAAACCTTGCATTTCCCGTCAATCGAAAGACCATGTACGGGCACATCTTGTTCATACTGTGGCATTTCATTTCCGTTGGTTAAAGCTTTTGTTTTAAGATCCCTTTTTTAAACTCATACAGAGTCTATTTACATTAGAGTTCTCTTGCATTTCTTGTTACGTAAGTGTTTGTTGTTGGATGAGAAGTTTTAAATAACAGGTCAAAGTTTATGTTCTTGAAACAGCAGGTTGGCCATCAAACTTTCAGTGTAGTTATCACTAAATATTTATGTTTACTTCACACCATCACACACTGTAACAGGAGATGACATGTTATGACCTCTAAAGTTTAGTTTTAACTTGCCGAACTACTTACATCAATACTGAGCTTTTCTTTTTCCTGAGAATTATCAGATACTTTTCGTTGGTCGAACTTGTTTAGAGGATGGAAATGATTTAGTATTTGTTAGTAAAAAGTCCTTCAAACTTGCATTTTTTTTAGTTTGATCCTACTAAATGTTACATGGTCAATGCTGTTTGACCTGAAAGGTCAGCAAGTTTTAGCAGGTAGCAGCGGAGGCAAGCACTGTCGCTTTCAATCAGGACCACAACCGTTTTGAATAATCTGATACCTCTTCTTTTTTTTGCCATTGATGTATAAAGGCAATATAACTGTTGTTTGCATCTATTTTATTTCATGGTCGCCTAATCAAAAAAACGTATTTCCACTGCAGTGTTACATTTGTTCATGGGGCAACTGTGGCTGAGGATGTTGTTTACTCATCAGAGGGCTCATGGTTCAGACCCTGACTCCTACAGCCTGCATGTCAAAGTGCCTTGGATGAAATACTGGACCTCAAAGTGCCCCAGATGGCTGCGAGTGTGTAACTGTGTGTGAAAGGGTGAAGCTGCCTTGTGTAATAAAGTACTTTGAATGGTATAAAAACTAGAAAGCGCTAAATAAATGCAGTCCATTCACTTCTATACCATTTAATCTGAAGACAAAAACATCCCCAAACATGTGTAAGAATTATAAATCTTTTATTGTGCATGGATCCTTTGTAGATATCATGGCTATACAGATACACTTTAGATACATATCTATGATTATACATTTTCCCCATAACGAACATTTTAAAGTGATATGTCTGGTAGTTATGTATAGTATAACAAATTTTCATTTTGGAATGTACGGTGTATGAGGTAACTGCAAACATTAAAATTACATAAAAATGGTCTCTATTTTTGTGCATATTTTACTCATTTTTGTAGCATTTTGTTAATCTCCTCAACCGAAGGTAGTAAGCCCAGGCTGAAGAGGTGTTAAAATGGCACACGTTGCAATCGCTATCAAAAATAGGAATTTGAATTCTTTAAATGACAAAGAGAAGACATTTGCAGAATGTCTGAAAGACCAAATCATGTAATTATCCAAGACGTTTTGCAAGGTACCTGCATTTCATTTTTCTGGTTGCAACAGCAATTTTTCTGCCAAAAAACCAAACAACACTAGACCCTACAGCCAGATTACCACTGAAAACTCAGCATTAGCAATCTGTTAGAAATACTTAACACACAGAGAAAAGGCAAATTTAGATTCACAGGAAGTACATGATATAACACGTTTTGTATCTGCCATTTGCGTTCCATGATTCATGAGTACTCAGAATTTATTATTTTCTCTGGAGAGTATTAACTTATATTACTTCAATATTATAAAAAAATATACTTCACACATGTATAACTTGACCAAAGAAATCAAAATAAATCATAAGTAATACATAGAACTACTTTTCATTTCTCTCCTGACTACGTATGATTACTAACATCAAATAAATGTTGCAAAAATAAAAAGTAAATAAAACACATTTTAGTGTTTTCTAACACTAAAACAAAAACCTCAAAACTTAAGAGAAATTAAGAAAATTCTCCCGAGATTTTTTTCCTCTCCAATTAAGGCCTCTGAAACAACTGGTACATACTTTTTTTCCACGTTTTTTTGTCTTTTTTTTGGTCTTTTTTTTTTTTTTTTTTTGCTGAGAGAGATCAGCTGTTTCAGTGACACTTTTTTTTTGTGGTACTACAATTTTTAAAACACCCAAAACACAAGTAGGGCTTGCACAATCTCAAAGTGTGTTCTATAAAATGCATCACAAGACCAAGACGCAAGTAGTCAAGGTTTTTCTTTCACTAAGGTGCAAAATCAATTACTGGGGAAGAAAATAAAATAAAACATACAGGTAAGCATACATTTTTTTGTGCTGAACAACAATATCTCGGAGTAAAGCAGCAGTATAACTATATGATAGTAAAAATAATTAGAACTCACTGTTAGTTTGGTTTTTGTTTTTCTAACTTTATACTGAGCTTTTTTCTCTTTTTTTTTTCTTAAACTTACAGGTCCTTGTGTCTTCACTGTACAAAAATATACTAACATTTCTCCAGTCATTTTTGCATCCTTAAACATTCTGAACATCAAAAAAGTTGGAAAGTGCTAAATGAGCGTTCTATAATGTGAACAAGGTTTTCATTTACGTTTCCACTCTCACTAGACCCCCTTTGAACTCCAGCAGGGGGTTAAGTCCCTTCATCTGGCCCTGTAGCCCTCCCAGCCGTGTACCTCTGTGGCACTAACTACATACAGTATAGACATCTGGACACACACACTCCACTGTGCAAACACTGGCCCACCAGGTCCCAGGATCAAATAGCACATAGGTTTAATGACGCACCTACATACTATTTTTGGAACACATCTATCAAAACATTTTCATACTGGACACATCAATGGAAATATAAATAATGACTATTTCTATACACACATATATATATTATATACTGTAATTAACGAGTACATGAGTCAAAGCGCTCCCTTCCCTCCGACCCTCTCCCCCGAACGCGTCGTATCCCTGCTCTTTCTGTGTTCCTTTTTTGCACAGGAAGCTGATCATGATGGACAGAAATCTGAACTGAACAACAGATACCACAAAGTCGGGGCAGGCTGACAAAGGCAGGAGAGTCATCAGGAAGGTTTCACAGGTGCCAAAAGAAGGTGTTACATCCTCAACGCTTTACTGCTACTCAGCTCTCACTTTACAAGCTCTCCTTCCCTCTGCACCTCAACGTGCCTACTAATGCGATTACTCTGTTGACAACAGAAAACGATAAAGTACAAAACAAAGAATACAAAACAACAAAGAGAGGGGGGGAAAGAATAAAGCTATAACCCTGCAGCTGGGTGGCGCAAACTGCTCATTTAATGACAAAGTACTGGATGACGAAAGCGATGAGAATGGCGATGACGGCGAAAACCATGAGGAGGAGGAAAGCGCACTGCTCGTCTGTCAGGCTTCGTCTGGCTCGATTTGACTCCGTGCCGGCCCTGGACCCTGAGCCGGCCGCGCTGCCGCCCACCGCCACCTCGTTCCGCTGAGGGGAGAGGGTCACTGTGGGGCTGTAGGGGCCGCTCAGCTCAGGTGCGTCCTGGCACTGCCTGATAGCACACACCCGGAAACGGTAGTCGCTGTTGGGCTGCAGGTTCTGGACATGGAAGGATGTGGCTGAGCCTTTGTAGGCCTGCGAACAGGAGGAAAGACAGGAAGAGGTTTGTTTAAAAAAATGAACAAAAGACAGAAAGAGGGCAAAAAATCATTGGTTTGTGTATTTTGCTGCAATTCTTCAATGTAACTACAGAAATAATTACATTCAAAACTTATGTTTGTCTTTTAATCTTTTATTGCATTTCTTGATGTTGATTATAATATATCACAGAGGAATAAGTTAGGCCCCTTTAAGGAATCTTTTTTGTATGAATCTTAAGCTGGTGACCAATAATAATTAAAAATTTTCATTTTGGCTTTGAGCTTTGACTTGTTTTCAATATACAGACTATTTTCTGATTAATTTGTGAGAGTTATGTTGTTTTTCGCCTTCAATGCAGGGGGAAGCCATCTGCCTGAACTGTCTGCCCAGCTGACACAACCACAAGTTTTTAAAAAAAAAGGACATATTCGGTTGCTTGGCTGCTAAAACTGAATTCAACACAGTCTCAGTTTTTCTTATTCATAAACTGGAAGCACAGTCGAAAAAAAATTATCGGAGAAAACATCTACAGGAAGATAGTGTGAGCAGTTTAAAACTAGCAAAAATATAAAAATCAGTAAACCACAAAGACTGAAGCAAACTGCCTCAATCAAACCCCAGTATGTTAATTATTCCTTTTCACTAAACAAGGGCTTCAAGACTTCAAGACTGACAGTAAGGATGTAAACAAACTTATGTTGGATGGCAGCCACATATTTCAACTCTCTGATTCAATTGCCATGTATGATACGGTGAGATTAGCATCAGCCTGCAGAGGCCATTACTCCACGTTAACATGGCTGAAGGCCACAGAGAGAAAAAAAAAATGTGTTGGCAGGGGCCAGACACGTGGGATACCTCATGGATCAATGACCTTTGCATAATGGGCAATTTAAAGCCAGCGGTGACTAATACAGAGTGCTGCAGAGCCACGGGAAGACATTAAGTCCCTGGATCCATCTGGATCCTGATATGCATAAAAAATGCCATTGTGATGAGTGGCAGGTCAATCGGGTGAGGATGCAGAATTCGAGTTTGGAGAACAGAAAACAAGATACATATTTTTCAATTCTAGTTTAATTCAGATTACTGAATTTTGATATTTGCTGATAGACACACACACACACACACACACACACAAAATACACTAAATTCAAGATCTGAAGAGCGTCGTGGAGAGAAAGAGTGTTCCGCGAA
>JAQMCX010000055.1:3345496-3361000 GCA_029814765.1 Acanthurus leucopareius | reverse complement strand
CACACACACACACACACACACACACACACACACACACACACACACACACACACACACACACACACACACACAAATTACACTAAATTCATTATATCTAAATGTATGCTTAAGTAATTATTTTGAACAGTGGGATAATCAGGATTTATATCCAAACAGGTATAAATTGCTATGGCAACCCCCTTAATGTTATGAACAACAAATAAAATAGTTTAAAAAAAGTACACATCAATCTTTATGAGATAGTAGTGTGTAGATTTGTATATTCCTGTACATCTTTCTTCACTTGGTAATATGATTAGGTTAAGCTGTTTGTCTGGTCTGATGACAGGAGGCAGGGACGCTGCCTCCTGTTATCAGAGATGCTGGGTACCCGACAAAGAGAGGCAAGCCTGGTCCCATCTAACCCCTGAGGGACACCCTCCAACTCCCACTGGACTGTTCCCCTCAGACTTGTGCAAACATAACACTTTAAGAACAGAGACAGCTTGTCCTTTGTCAGCTGTGCACTCCCTCTCCAACAGGGTGCTTCTCCACAGCCTGGAGGTTCAGATAAGGAGGGAGAGAGGAGGAATGACTGACTTGGTGGATGAAGGGGTCAGCAGGCCCCCCCACTGCACCACTGTATCCAGAAGTCTGCACTTAGGGTGACAAAGCCAACGTCTGTAACTAACGCAGTAATGCTGTGGTTTCCAATGGATGGCAAAGGGAGTCTCAGACAGGTAAAGCAAATTTATAATTCATAAAACCATCAGACGATGGTAACTAGATCAGCAGGTAGATTGATAAGGTCAGTTTAATATCTGATGAGTGTATTACGTCGGCAATGGAACCTGATAACAATACTTGATCACACTGATCCCAACTTCAATTAATACCTGTTTAAACTCAGAGTTTCCCATCATGCACTGCAAGGTGTAGAGAAGTGGGTCCCCCTTCATGGGCTGCAGGGCCTCCCATGTAACTTCACAGGAGTTGTCATCCAGACGCTCCACTTTAGGGGCTGGAGGGTGGAGGGAGAGAGTGCAGATGTAGTGAAAGGTTCACGAACAAATTTAAAAACAAAAGATCAACCAAAGTGATCAAGGAGAGATTTGATGAGGAGAAATATGAATCACCATAAAGTACTTAATGTATCATAACATTAAGAAGTGAAAATGCAAATAACACTGACAGCTCTGTCAAACACATTTAACTCTGCGCCTCTGTGAGGGCCATTGCCACATTGCTGCTGTTGAGATGTGTGAAAAACTACTATAAGAGGAAATACCAACAACACTGTTTGGCCTGAAACTCACAGAGTAATCTACAGAACCTCGGGGTGAGAAATGAGAACAAACTTCATCTGCTAAAGCTGGCTCTAGCTTTGGGTACTTCAATATCAAAAAGAAGGAAAACAGAAGACAAAGTAGACATCAACCTTCCAGCTCTGTGTTCATCTGTGCTGTGACCTTTCTGTTTGAAACAGCTGCGGGGAGATTTGTCAAAGTTGGCCTGAAAGAGAAATCTTGTTCTCCTACAAGATACCATATTTTATGTATGTGCAATGACTCACCTGATGAAGTGAGAATGAATTCTAGACAACGACTGTGTGTGTAACTTTCCCTCTTCAGTAGAGTGCCATAACTATGAGTCATGCTCTTCTTTAGGTAGGTGGCATTTTTAAACAAAAACAATATAAATAAGTTGCCGTTTTGAACTTGTAAAGTGGTAATCATCAAAAAAAAAGAAAGGAAAAATAGACACAGGGAGGATATTACTCCTTTGTGGGATTTATGGTATAAAACTAAATGTCAAAATGACTGGTCTGAATTTAAACAGTAAATGGCTGAGAGTTCACCCCACTGTTGAGTAACACTGACAAAGAGGCACATGACCGCCTGGTTTAAAAGAGCTGCCACGTCGAGAAGAAAACCCACGTCCTCATTACTAACTTCAACACAGATGATCAAAAGAGGCTTTGCAGAGGCTGCTTGAGAACAGACCACAGCGCCAAACGACCCGACTCATGATGACAGTCGACAAGTCGAAGCTCTGGGCCACCGGGTCTTAATCAAATGCAAGTCAAACTGAGTCGGCTGAGGTTAAAAGCTGAGCACACTTGCTGTCTGTGTGTCAGCAGTGAGTGTTTGTGAAGATAATAAGAGTTGATCCACATCGGGTAAATAGAGATAAAAGAAGAGCAAGAAGAGTGACGGAAACGGCAAGAGATCAAGAAAGGGGGAAAAGAAAGAATAAATTAAAGTGAGAGAGACGACAGAGAAAGAATTAAAGGAGGAAAGCAAGCACAAAAAAAGAGAAAGGAAAAAGAAAGAGAAGAAGAAGAAGAAGAAGAAAGAGAAAGTCGAAGGAAAAAGAAAGCTGAGAAGAAAGAAAAGAGCTGCCACTGTACCTTTCACAGGGGCTGGAGGAGAGCGTGGGGTGGTGAATGTGTAAACATTGGAGAAGGGCCCTTCGCCCGCCTCATTAAAGGCCTGGATGCGGAACGTATAAGAGGTAGACTCATTAAGCCTCTGGACTTTGTGTGTGTGGCATGGTCCTTTATACAAGGATATAAATCTGCAATGACAGGAACATGAAAAAAAAGACAGAGAGAGAGGATTTAATGAGTAAAGGGGAAAAGATGACAAAAAGCAAATGAGACGAGTGAGTCCTCTGTCAGGGAATATACAGTGACTTAAAGCAGATCATCAGTCCCTGTCTCCTTAAAAAGGAAGCTCTGTCTGCTGCATTATTTTCTGTGCACCCTGCACTCTTCCTCGCATTTATGTGAGGATTTTGATCAAACACAAGTTCTATTTCTTATGTGTCTCTCTTCATAGATCACTTCCTGTTGCTTGACTCATGTCCAACCGACCTGCCGCTCTTGTCCCCCATCTGCAGCTGGTACTGGAGGGCGTCTGAGGTGGTGGCTTTGGCCGGGCCGTCGCCCCACTTGAGCCTGAGGGTCTGGTGGCTAAAGGCGGTGCACTCCAGGCGGGGTGGCTGCGGGGGCAGGGGCTTCGTTTTCAGCTTAAAGGTGTGACTGAAGGGGCCGGCGCCCAGGCTGTTCAGGGCTTGGATTCGGATTCTGAGGAAGAAGAGAGATGTCAGTGTCCAAAAGTGTCAAAGATTGAGTTGACCTGAGCTGAACACACTGCTTTGACTTTCAAAGTGGCATTAACAGTTTTTATTATCTCTTTGGCAGATGCTGATGTTGGGCTTCTGTTCATTTACAGGGTGTAAGCAGCTGGACTGTGTCACATTTTATGTTGTTTTGGCTCTGTGTCTACTTTTGAAACACTCACAGAGGCTACAAGCTGAAAGTCAGCACTTTGGTTCAACCTCAGTCCCAAGTGAGGACTCAGTACAATGAAAAATATGTCTCTGTCCTGCAGCCTCCAGACTGCACTGAATTACTTGCCACAGATCTTTGTAGGCTTAACATAGAGAAAACATAATTGAACCAGTTCAAAAAGAAAGCCTGTCTGGATGAAGTTCTAAACAAATAAGACTTTCTTTAAAACATTACTCCGACAAAGATATCTTATTTCACAAGACACCTGTTATAACTCTGTGACACAAAGAAATTCGTACAAGAAATCAGTCTGATACTTGTTGAGCCGCGACTGATTTGTGAAAACAAAAATTCTGCTGTCAGGTCCGGATGTCCAGACTGTTTGCATAACAGCTGCCAGTCCTGGCGAGGCTTGCTTAAATTCAGAAATTCAACTAATTATTTTTCCCTTAAGTTGTCTACTTTGGCATCTTTTAGTTCAGAGCATCTGCTTTGTATCACTTTCTATAACTTGTGAGCCTTGTGAGATCTAACAGTTTCAAATACCTGCATGCTCTTGTAAACTTGTAAAAATGAAAAGGTGTTAAGTTGTGTACGACGAACATAATATGATCATATCGTAACCTTTGAAAAGTTATGATAAGGAAGCACCAACCTGTAGCTGGTGTCAGGCTGCAGGTGCTGGATGATGTATTTGGTGACGGGACCGACGACGATGGGCTGGCGCTCTCCGAGGTCAATCATGTAGGAAGTGATCTCTGAGCCATGATCACATGGGGGATCCCAGCAAATACCCAGGCAGGTAGACGGAGAGTAGATCGTTGCCAGCTGGGAGCTGCTGTCCTCCTCTTCCTCTTCTTCATCTGCATCCACTGGAGTCTCGTACCTCTGCAGCTCGGACTCTTTCAGCGCGTAGATGTTGCTGACAGCTGCAGGCACGGAGCAGGGCGTCTGGCACAACACGGCCTCGCTGAAGGGCCCAGCACCAGCCACGTTCACAGCCTGCACAACGGCAGCACACAAGAGTCAGCTAATCAAGTCAACATCACCTCCCACTTGTAGTGTTAAAGGACACGTGTAATATCCATTTTTGACCTCAAGGTGGAGTTCCAGTGTAAACATCATTGGTGAGGTGAAACCCTCACAGGTCCTAACAGGTGTGTGGTTTTCATTTTCTAGCCAAGTCATTAGATGGGAGAATAAATGTATTTATGTATTTGAAAAGCTAGGACCATATCGGTCATTTTTTTAATTAACTATTGTATTGAAAATCTGGTTTTACAGCCTGACCACAGTGTAATAATTAGGTATATTATGACTGCTTGTATGATAACAGACCAGCACTGCCGGTACTGTGGACATACAGCAGCAACAAACACACTAAATGTGTAATAACCTGTAAGCTACTAGTGCACCCCCCCACCCCTCCCCCTGTTTCCCCCTTGCTGGATCATAAAAGTGGCTGTAAGAGAACAGCTTGGCCTGATATATCAGCCTGAACCAGACTCAAAGGACAAAGCCACTGTTTCACAACACAATTGTCTCTTCTTTTACACAAATGCTGGTTTCATTGGTCACAGTCAAAAATAAAGGACAACAGCACAAGACAGACATGGTTAAACCAAGAGGTCTGCACGTCTCGTAATGCTTGACCTGTCCTCACAGTGCTGTGTTACAGCCAGAGAAAAGCCTGGCTGCGCCAATTATCATGTGTGGAAAAATACTTTAGCTTTTTTATATTTCTTTGACCCAATGATAATCGTCTTGAGTGGTGGAAAGCCCAGGAGGAAGCTACAGTGAACCTGTAAAGTGAACTTGTTTGGGTGATACATTTGCAGGTGGGGCTTTGAGTCCAAGCATTTAAATGGTTAACCCTATGCAAAAGAAATGATATTCGCTGCTAGATTGTTCAATATGTACTATTGGTGACTGGGTTAACAGTAACATACAGAGAGAAGAGGGGCAGGAAAATGCTGTATGAAATAATCTGCCAAAGGCAGACCTACAACCACTGTGTAAATCTGGTGATTAAGTCAAGCTGATAACTTAAAGCTCAAACTGAGACCTCAACTGACAGGACAACTGAGGCCAAACAGTTCATGAACTTATTATTCAGGATCAACATGAACCAGTGATGCAACAACTATTTAGGAAAAGGAAGTACAGATAGATACAGTTACTAAATCTTGTGACATCAATGATGATGGGGAAATGCTAGCGGAGATCTGGCTATGTAAATTCACTCATTTGCTAATGTAAGCCATTCTTATTACGAAATGTATTCCAGATGACCAATGCTGATCAAATTATTATGAAATCAAACTATTTTTCATTTTAATAGGAGCATCTTGAATTTTCATGAAGTCTTTATAAAATAATGCTGCTAAAATTCTAAACAAAAACTTGTAAAGTGAAATATTCTTCTTTATTCACGCTAAGGTGACAACTGATTCAACTTAAGGGTGTTTTTTAACAGAAGAAACACTTAAAATCAGCACCGGTTTTGTGAAATTAACAGTGTTTATAAAGTTTTCACCTGTGTCCGGCAAAAGTAGTTGGTTGCAGGCAGCAGCCCCTTCATTTCGTGGCTGAGTGCTGGTCCACTGTAACACACCTGCATGCTGCCCTCAGCAGCTCCCCACTCGAGACGAAACTCTGTCACTGGTGCTCCGTTGCAAGAAGGGGCCTGGAGGACAAACACCAAGCAGAATGCCCATCAGCACTTAAACTGATGACACAGTTCTATAGTTGTGGGATTATGTGTATGTTTTCTCGTATACTCTCAGAGTGATGTGTGTTCGATTATAAGTCATATCCGTTGGGAAAAGAAGTGGAACTGGTCTTACCTCCCAGCTAACAACAACACAGCTGGGCGATTTGCATGTGGTGGTAGGAGCCTTGCACTGTTCAGGGGCCCCGGGGCCGGTTGTGACCTCACAGCGCTCCGAGAGAGGTCCAAACTATGTACACAAAAGAACAAAAACAATTGAATAATTCTGATATTTTTCATTTTAAGCTTTTAAAACTATACTCAGTGCTACAGAAATGAAAGCTTGAAGCAGGAAGAAAAAACAATTCCTCCTCTGATAGATCAGTCATGACAGTTTTTCTCACCCCAGCCTTGTTTGCTGCCTTGAGCCGGAAGCTGTAGGTTTTGCCAGGCATTAAGCCTCCCACAGAGCAGTCCAGCTCTGGACCCTGGTAAACCTCCCTGCTCTCCTCAGACTGCGGCCCACTCACTTCCACACTGTAGCAGGACACTGGGCTTCCTCCATCTACCTGAGGGGGACCTAGGAAATTTGTGTGAGCAGTGTTAAAAGATCAATACATTCATAAAAAGGGTAAAATAATACAATACGTACCCAAAGATACATGTACAAATGGCAAAATACAAACTGCGTAATCAAAGCTCACTGCTTTGAGGTAGTTTGCTTGACAAGTAACTGCATCTACAGAAGCTAGAATGCATCCCACACAGAGCTGAGTTGGAGAGGAATGACTCACCCCAGCGCAGTTGCACCTCCCTGGCTTTGGGCTTGCCCACCAGCCGAGGGGGCTGGCAGGGCCCTGGGGGCACTGCGGGAGTCTGGACCTGCAGGGTCTCCGACAGCTTGAAAGAGAAGATAACACACCAATTAAGATCCAAAAAAAAAAAAAACACAAAAAAAAACAAATTGACGATCTCATCCCCCTCCTCTCTTTCTGTCTCACAGAACACAGACACTGGATACAGATTGTCATTTTCATCAGCTTTGAGACTGTTTTAGGCTGCAACAGACCAGAAAAGAGCCAGACACATAGGCATCATTCAAATGCACACCTGCCTACAAAGAAATATACTGAATTCCTCACAAAGCCGTGGATTCGAGTTAGACAGATTGTGTGGCGAGTGATAAAAACAGGTCCTTTTCAGACACCCTACTTTGGTGACAAAAGGCAAACATGTGAGTGTTATGTCACATGGTGCTGCGCCAAAAGGAAGGATACCGCCACCATGAGTCATGTTTCTTTACAAGCCTCATCATGAATAAATGCATGCACTAATAGCTGATGGAGAAATTAATGAAGAGTGTCTGTGAACTGAACTAATTAAGAAAAAACATCCTCTGACACATGCAGGGAGGGTTAATCGATTAGTGGGCATTGTCTTGTACTTACACACCAGGAAGCATAGTTTAATCTCCTAACATAGGACACTGGCTGAATGACAATTTTCTATTAAAACTCACCATAAATAGAGTGCATATCTAGAATTATTCATGTGAAATTTATCAGATCAACTGTCGGATGTGGTGAGATTCATGGCCGCCTGCCCTGACAATTACAGTATGTGTAACAACCGAGAAATGTAATCCATAATAAGAGCCAACAGGTAAGCAGGGCACAATAATCAAGGTTTAACTGTATAACTATACTGTGAAAGACAGTGAGAGTGTGTGTTTGCATACTGGGAGTCTGGAATGATCCTGCAGCGTAAATTGAAGTTTATATTCTGTTTGAAGTGCAGGTAATTTTAAAATCTGCGTCAGAGTTTCTAATTTTATCAAGAATCTGGTACTTGTGTATGTAAAATATGATGATTAAATAAAAAACAAATGCATTTTTTGTGATTCCTTTCTAGCTGTGATAAATCGTAAGCAATGAGCAAACACAAGGATGTGCGCAGGACTTTGCTTGCTGATGCTGAATGACTCACCGGGCTCTGTCCCCCGTCGCTCATGCAGTACACTCGCGCCTGGTAGGAGGAGCCGGGCTTCAAGCCTTCGCACACGTGTTCCAGTGCCGGTCCTGAGTAAACCAGCTCCCATGACAAACCTATGTGCAAACACAAATAAATAAATATCACATCAAGAGTGTGTGGGGTTCAAACCTACAGACTAGCATGGACCTCTCTGTGAGGAGGCTGCATGTTCGACTCCTGTCTGGGTGGGTCTCCCTTTGGGTGCTCCTCTGCCCTTCCACAATTCACAGATCTGCAGGTTTACTGGTGACTTTAAATTGCCCGTAGGTGTGAATGGTTGGGTATACTTGCCTTGCATGCAATATGGGCTTTTTAATGCTTAAAAAATCATTTTCAGCTTAAAAACAACTTATTTATTATCCCTATTTGCAACTTACCGCTCAAGCCCTCGGACAGCTCCACGACATACTTTGTGACTTCTGCTCCACCATCTTCTTTTGGGGGCTCTAAATGGCAAAACATACAACAGATATTCATCAAACTAGAGAGCCTGACTATGACAGCAAGTTCAGTTTTCACTGAAGTATGTTCAGAAATCTACTTGAGAGTAGATTTATATCAGTAAGTATGAAATTTGGGGAGTGCTTTAATGAAAAGGGAGCTCTCTGCCTCTTAACACTCCTAAAACTCAATAAGTATTACAAGCGAGAAATTTAAATGGAGATGAAGCATGATTCACCATCGACTTTGCCTTTTTGGCCCTGCAGTTTCTGCAGAAAATATTTTTTTGTGAAAACAGAGAGGGGTGTTTAGAGAGTAGAGACACATTTGACAGTTTTTTCAGAGTTGCAAACATTTTTTTTATTCCAGGATGAATGGAAAGAGAGACCAAGTGCAGCAGTGGTTGATTTTCTTGTCTGGTTAGATTTATGAGGGATTCATCCTGATGTCTGAATGAGTGCAAACATTGTCATTCATCTACTGTACAGACAAGTCAGAATATCATCTGTCTTTAGTTTCCTTTACATCCTTAAAGGTCAGACAATGCTTCATGGGAGTGATGAAACTGTAAACAGACCTTTGTGAGCTGTCAACTACATGTAAAACTGAAGGGATTTAATGAGGAAAAGGACAACAGATTAGGAATAGCTTACCCCAGGCCATCTTGAAGCTGTTGGGCAGGACTCTTCCTCTGATGACAGGCCTGCAGGGACAGCTGGGTCTGTCTGGGTTTGTAATGAACTCGACCACCTGGCTAGGGTTACTCTTCCCCTCTGAGTTGTACGCTGCCACCTGGAGGCAGTGCATGAAAACTGGCCATGAGAACTCATACTATTCCTGTCAGAACATTGGCTACTGTTTGCACAGATAGTCAATGAGGGCAAGTGTATAAAGGTCATTATGTTTCCTGATAACAAGCACTGACTAGACTCAGAGAAGGGTAATGAAGGGATATGAGAGAGTGAGTGTACCACTCTTTGCCTTCAACTAAAATGGCAACAGACAAATACCACATTATCAAAAAAGATTCAGCTGTAAATGTAAAGCATCTACAGATACATTGCAACTGAACTGTTTAGACACGACAAGCATTGCAATCGAAAAAACGATGCAATAAGCTTTAGTGGCATTTGCATTTCAATGTCGTACATCTGCGATAATATGGAAATCAGCATGAGCCTGCTGAGTACAGCTCATCCACATACTGTACAAAGACGAAACCTGCACAGCACCCAGTCTCTGCTCACACTGAGGGAGCCTTGAGAGAGTCTAATGAACATTTTTATCATTTGGGCATATGGTGATTTGCCTGGGTAATACGATACCTGGCTGTTTGTAGCATATTTAAGGACACTGCGGTGCAGATTATTCTGGATATGAGTGTTAAGCTTCCTAATTCTCTTCTCAGTCTACAGATTCATATGATTTCATGTTGTCAAGCTCTGAACAGATAGAAAAAGGTCTTGTTGTCACCTACTATATTATAGTAACTAGTGTTAAGGACAGAGACTTATTTCAAAAGACATAAAAAGAGCTATTTAGCCAAACCGACCATGGCCAAGTTATGGAATATGTTTTAATTATACATAACTTGTACAATTAAATAAAGATACTCTGTTCTAAATTTAAAGTTTCCTGGTGTTATTCTGTATTTCTGTATCGTCAACATATCTAATAAAAGACCAAAACCAATACTACATTTGACTTTCTGATACTTATAATCAGTGCATTCAGCTCTAAGCCCATTGGTTCCGTTGACACAGCAGAGCAAAACCAGGTGTGGGAAGTGTCTTGGTCAGGGACTATTTTCCTGAGTACATGGGGGTTCATCTCAAAATGCAGGGTTTATTGTGACAAGGGAACATGTCACAGTGAATGAACATGAGGTGGTTTGTCTCATTGATGCTTTTCAAATAGTTCAGTAGATTTACGGCACAGAGTTTTACACAGGCAGTGGGATAAATACATCATCTGTTTTGGTCTTTATAAAAGTACAGAGCCAGACTTACCAGCCTTCTCCTCTAAAAGGCAATGCTAAATATTTTTTCAGTTTAACATTATGAGCTCAAACTCAATCTAAATATGCCAACACCCTCCAGGCAGGTTACAGGCAGAATAGCAATCCTCTGGGTGCTTTTATCCTAGGTGGCTTAGTGCATTATGACAGCAGCATATTCAGCATATCACAATGAATTTCCTCAGCAGGACTTAAACCACCAACTCTGGCATTGTAAGAATCACATGTTAAATAGTTAGTTTGCTATTTCTACATTAAAAAATTCTAAAATCATGAACTGTCAGTCATGAGATGTGCTGTGTTTTTTTTTCCTTTGTTCCCACTGAGCCGAACTCTGAAAGCAGACACATTCCACAGGCTATCTGCAGCCTTAAAGCCAAATTCAAGACAGTCAGCACATTTTTAAATCGACCTGGAACAGATCCAGTGACCAATTTAAAAGTCAGTAAGGAACAAACCTGTCGAAACCAGTCGAGTTTTGTTTGAGCATAGCAAATCCGACAAGAGAAACAAAGCTTAAAGCATTAGAAAGAAAAAATTCAAAAAGTGATTAAGTGATTGCGGCATATTTTTACATTCACATGCAGATGCAACACAGAACTTCAATTTATTAGAGATAATGTACATTTTAGTCCAAGCCAATTTTTCTCCCTGAATAGTCACTAATTAGCTTATTATCGGAAGTATCGTGGTCTTAGTCTACAACAGGTGGAGGATTGTCATCTTTGATTTATCTGAGCCACTGAGTTACTAGTGAGCAGTCAAACAGTCAAGAGAGCAACAATTCAAAGAGAACATCATTTGTCTGTTCCTGAACTTGGTCACATTATTGCTTGTAGAAAAGCCAGCAGATAAAACGCTTGGCTTGACTGGTTTCTCACTAGAGCCCCACATGTGACGAGCACCGGAGTCCTCCTGTTTATGCTGTCAGTTGCCCACCGCCTTGCTGGCACAATCCCGCAAACAGATGAGTCATAGGGCCACTGTGGGCTTCAGCATTCTCCCCGCCCGAAGCTTGTCCCCTCCACACACACACACACACACACACATTCCACTGCAGCCTAAATTAAACCTGTGGATCACCAGCTTTGATGGCAAACATCACAGAGCTCTCTTACCCTAAACTTGTACTTGGTGCTCCTGTGGAGATTCCTGACGGTGCAGGAGAGCTCGTCGCCGTCATAGCTTGGCTGGAAGCCATATCCCTGGGACAAAGACAAATGACAAAGGGAGAGAGAAAACAACCAGGTGAGCAATGACTTACCAGACAACTGCTGTAGCGCAGAAAAACAAAGTGGTTTGCTGAAGACAAACAGCTTTAGGGGATAGGGGAATGCTTTTGTGTTTTCCCTGACAGACACTGTGTCTGCAGGTAGCTGCTTGCAGTGCAGCCGTTGTTGACAGCTATAAATGTCATGTAACTTTTAGAGACAACTGATGAAGTGTTGCAAAAGAGAGAAATGCGACTTTGAAATGAATCATAGTTCTCTGAATACAATAAGTAGATGCAAAAAAATGTAGCACATCAACAAGGAAAATGGATGTTTATTATATATTGATTAGAACTGTGAAAGCTGTAATTGTACTTTGCTTATGATCTATATATTCTGTGTGGTCTGAGGATGAATTAAACTGAAAGACAAGCACTTTGCAATAATGCCTCCCAAAAGTAATACACTGAAACTGCAGCAAGCACCTTACAAAGGAAACAATATGCATGATATTTTAAACAAAACATTTAGTTCCAGATACTGCTGTGACTTATGCTTTTTTAAATCATAAATGTTTTTTTCTATTCTCTGTTGTGTAGTTTACAAACTGTGACTGTGGCAGACATACCGAGCCTTCCTCCTCCATCTCTAAAATATAGTAGATGTCGTCCTCCTTTGGAGAGCTAGTGGGCCTCTGCCACTTCAGACACAGCCAGGTCACCCCCGCCATCTCTAGCTCTGGAGGGAAGGGTGGCAATGGCACACTGCATGAGGTGAACAGGTCCACCACTTCACTGAACTCGCTGGGGAGGGCAGAGAGAGACAGAGGATCGGAAAGAATGGGAGAAAGAGACAGGAGAGACAGAGTGAGAGACACACATGCAAACACAGATGGAGACAGTGAATGGAAGAAACAGTGACATAAAAAACGAACAGGGTGGGTGCCATTCGGGGAATAATCGAGCACTTTAAGGCACCTACCTTACACCCATGTCATTTTTGGCGGCAAGGCGGAAGGAGTATCTCGAGGCTGGTGAAAGCTTGGTCACTCTGTACTGCTTCTGAGGTCCATAGTAGCACTGCTCATAAATCCCAGTGCCCTTCCCCTTCAGAGGACAGAGTCTTTAGTTTTAAAATTACAAATAACAGAAATTAAATAAAAATATGAAAATAAATAAATACCTCATCCCATTGAAGAACGTAGTTTTGGATTTTGGAACCACTGTCACATGGAGCCTGTACATAAACCATGAAATCTTTGATTATTATACTGCATTCGTAACAATATATGAAGTATACATCACACAGATACAGAGTTATATAAATATGTATAATCTATACCCAGTTATAAACGACTTTTTCAAGAAGAACAGTGAAGAAGAAAAAACAGAACCCTTCAGGAAAAATTAGAAATTGTTTGATTGCTTTTTGCACTGCCATCCTTCATGCACTAATTAGAAACAGCAAACTGCAGCATTCCAGCATCCAGTTGTGGAGCCCTTCTAATGCTTTATTAATTAAGGGAAATTTGCTGAGCACGCATAGCTGTTCCTGAAGTGTTTTGCTAAACCACTGCACATTTACAGGCACACCTGGGACGTAATCTGTGCTACCACACTGAAGGGGATCTCAACTAGAGTTGCTGAGGAATCACCATTTCTTCCAGCCAGTTTAGGGACCCCTACTAGATGACACTTAGAAATCCATTCATCCTAAAATAAGGCCACTTAAGATGACAAATCTGTGTATATAAAATGGTGCTTTGGTTAACAAATGATACCATGGTCTAAATGTTTGGTTAATCCTTGTTATTCATTTGTTTTTATCATAAATTCTTGTATCTGTCACATAGATGCTGCGCTCCTTGTCATCTACTCTGAAAACTGCGATTTTAAATCCCAACTCCATCAATCATTCTACTGTTTTTACCTTCCACTGGAGTACAAGAGTGTTCTTGGTCCCACTGGCCTTCCTGGGAGGATTAGGAGGATCCGGCTCACAGCTTAAAGTGGTGAAGCTCACAGCCTCCGATGGGCTTCCTTGTAAACAGTTACACATGGCCTGGACCCTGAGGAAAGACGAACAAAGTGGTTACAAAATGTTCCTCTGTGCATTTACTCAATAGCAAAAATCAAGGAGGGGTAAAGGATTATGCCAACCTGACGTGATAGTCCGTTGCTGGTCGAAGGTCTTCTAAAGTAGCACTTAATTCTTCCCCACTGAATCAAGAGAGGGAAAGAAATGGGTGTTGTTACAAATAACTGTCTACATAAATTCTTTTAACACCAGTCTGTGTTGTGCCTCTTAGCCTCTTGCTGCTCGTGCTCACCAGTACATGCTCTTGTACTTTCCATCTTTGCCGCTAAATGAGATGGAGACTTCGTAGCTGAGGGGCTCCTGGGGGCTGCAGTCTTCCTCCACGCTGCCGTTCTCACTCTCTGGCCTGGTGGGCGCACTCCAGCTTATGACTGCTCCTCTTGCCTGGATGTCTGACACCTATAACAAGGAGGTTTCCTTGGTCACCATCAAGTCTTCACAATGTGATCAGACGTTGACAATGAAAGCTTTTGCTCCTTTAAGTATGGCACATATCAAATCTCAAAAAACAGTGGCTGTTCTGTCATTTTACTTCCCTAAATGCAAGTCCAAAAAGGCTCTATTCTGGTAATTAGTCCTGTAACATGTTTCCAAGTCTTATACATTTATTACAACAAAAATATCTTATTCTTAAGTTTTAAAAGCAACATAAAAATCACATTGCTTGGTAGAGAAAAAGAGACGTGCATCAAAATATTTAAGCTGATGCTACTTTGGGAAAAGGATTTTAGTTTTTTGGCAGGGATGTGCTCTGCAACCCAAAGATTTTTTTATTCTGTTTTGAGGAGGTTTAAAAATAGTCTTAGCTACACTGCAGGGGGGATTCATATGTGGAAGAATTCAATCAGGTCAGGTCTGTACCACCTCCTCCCCTCTACCCTCAGGGACCCACCTTATTCCTTTGCTTCCCACAGTTAAATTCTAAGTCCTTTAACAAACCACTGTGGCAGCAAAGATGAAGAAAATCCACTTTTCACTGAAGCCGAACCTTCCCTGTATTAGACATCCTCCCTTAACTTTATCCATCATTTTTCCAATAGAGTTGTTTTGCTACTTTTACAAGGAGTTCAGACCTTAGAGGCACTGTGAGGTCAGAGACATTCTATTTTGAGTTCCACTGATTCGCATCCAGCTGCTGTTTAAACAGCTATTCTCTTCTGTATTTATCCACATTGCTGCTGAGAGCTTAGCTCGCCAAACAAGGGATTTTCAAGGGTTATTTCAAAGAATAATCAGTTATTTCCTTGCAGCTGAATGCCTCTGTGAACCAGTCAAGTTGCAGTTTACATCTAAGTCTGTTTAGAATCATTATGTTGTTAATACTCTGAGGAAATATAAGTGGTAGTAAGTGTAGCTTTTGGGAGAAATGGAAGTTATCACAACATTGATATGTGTGATTCCGGTGAATAATTTCTTGTGAAAGAGGCTGTCTCTGCTTAGAGACTATTTTTACAGACAAATGACAGAGAGCTTCTTCACATGGGGCAAAAACAATCACCTGAATTTCAATATTAGAAAAACAATGAGCTTGTGGTGGGCTATTATGCCACTAAAATGTAGATGCTTTACTGCATCCTAATCCAGCAACACAGAAGATCTGTGCAATCACCACAGTTTCAAGGTGTGCACCAAAGATTAGTTGTCACCAGCAAGGTTATTATAGTTAACGAAAACGAACGAAAAAACGAAAACTAGAATTAAAAAAACATTTTCGTTAACTGAA
>JAQMCX010000055.1:3313599-3345396 GCA_029814765.1 Acanthurus leucopareius | reverse complement strand
TAAATTTGAAAAAAAAAGTTGAAACGAAATAGAAACTAATACTAATGCAAAAATCCAAAACTATTATAACCTTGGTCACCAGTTCATTTTTTAGCCAAATGTGAAAAAATCTTTCATTCTCCCCTTCTTCTCCTGAGTTAAGGCACTAAATAATAACCAGAAAAGTGTTTTTGTCAAACATTAAGATGTCAGAGAGAAGCTTCTCTCACCTTTTGGATATGAATTGATGTCTGAGCCAACTATGAAGAGGTTCCCTCAAAGAGCTTCCCTCATATATAAGTCTAATATGTAATCATATATTTTGAAACAAAATAAATGACAATATATGAGCCACAAACCATAGAAACATGAGGATGTGACACCTTGGTAAATGAGAAAAAAAATTGGTTCTTCTGTTAAGCAAAGCCCAATCCTTGCACTAACATAGCTGTTTGGTGGCACATTTGGGAATAGAAATTCGACATGGATGCCAGTCAGCAGGTCTGACTCCATTAGCAAGATCCCAGCAAGAAATTCATTGTTGATGTTAATAGAATGTTTAATGACGCAACACATTTGCGTCATTAAGAGCTTTCATGATCAGAGCACCAAGAGTCACATAAAATCATGCAAGCTGTATTAATTAGATGAAAAAAAAAAAAATAGTAGGAATGAATACAAACCACTGGTTTAGTGATGGTGCTCAACAGTGCTTGTAGGGCCTGAGCTTCCTCATCCAGCTCTGAGGAGAGAAATAAAGGTAAGCAAGTAATACTGACATATTCTCTATGAATTTAATATCACAATGTAACGTTCTCTTAAGGTCATGTTTTGTACCTCTTTGACAGTGTAGCAATGGCTCACTTTGCACTTTCTATAGGCACTATCCAACAGAGATGTAGCTACATTTTACAAGCTGAACACTGAGATTATATTAGAGCATCTACAATGACTCTCTACACATTAAATAAATGATAAAAATTTAACAAATAATGACTCACAACATTTAGAATAATCAGATTTTCTGAAAACTCAGTGTGTGGAAAAAGAAATGGTAAGAATTTTGTTACTGACAGTAGCCTTGCAGGACCTGAAAATAATTCACTGCAGCTAAAAGAAATTATGCAATCATAAAAGGGTTGCAGCCACAGTCAGAGACAATTCACCTTGACAGACAAGTTTGCTAATTATGTGCCTTTGCATGCTTTTATGCACATCTCAAACAGAATCTATCAAATTCAACCCCACTTCCTCAAATTATTAAAAGCCTTAAAAAGAAAAGGGAGGGGTGGAGTGGGGAAGGCGTTATTATTTTTTATTAACCATCCTTTTACATTTAACAATATACAACATATTTCAGTGTTCTTTGATATCAGCAATCTTGATGAGGTTATAAGGTGAAATTATATTTCCCTCTACTTTAAAAAACTGACAGTAATTCTTTAATTATGCACTGGTGTCGCCAAGTAGCAGTGTTAAACTCATGATTAATGAGCAGTCAGAGTTCATGTAATCAAGAATAATGATGGCCAAGTTGCTGATCCCTCACTGCCACCAGCTGCTGCAGCTAATGAGACACTATTACGAGCGTCTAAGCACAACAAACTGCTCATATCTGAAAAATGCTGTGTGTCAGCCTGAATGTAAACCTTGAGGAACCTCTGCCCTTTCACCTCCTTACCTCCTGACTCTCCGTTTCTGCCCCTGCCTGTCTGCTTGTCAGAGCCGGCCACTGCGTGGCTGAGCTGTCGCTGCTCCGCCTCCAGCCCTTTCCCTCCAACACCATTGTGAATATCCACTGTTGGGGGGCTACTGCAAGACTTCTGTGGTGAAGGGGGAGGGCTGTCCTTCACCTGCCCCCCTCCTCCGCCTCCCTGACGCTCCTTCAGTTTCTTTTGCAGACGCTCGTATGTTTTGCTAGTTCTGTCGTCTCTGTGAACAAACGTGGGGCGTCCGTGTTGGGAGTGGGAATCTGCAGAGACTGTATGAACAAAACAACAACACTTATGAGTTTGTGTAGACACACACAGAAGTGTTGAAATACATCAAACTCAGAGGTTAGCACAAAAACAAATAAATAAAATCCTAATATATAAACTATAAACAGTCCAGACACGACTGGCTTCCACTCACCCTGCTCTGAGTAGATATGAGATGGATGGTACTGGGAGATGTACTGAGAGCTCATGTCGCCCACGCCCCCCGCCATGCCCGTGTACAGGTGGGGTGGTGGGGGCATCATGGCAGGGTGTGGGATGAAGGCAGGCAGGTGGGCATGGGGCGGAGGTGGAGGGTGGTGGAGAGGCGAGTGGCCCCCGGGGTGGAACTCTGGTTGCTGAGGTAAAACCAGAACCCGTCGCACTCCGTTCTCTTCTATGATCTAAGAGGAAAAGAGCACAAGTTATCAAAATTGTTCAGGGCATCACAAGATGCCAGTAACTTGTATTACACTGAAAATGGTATAGAATTAATACCTGTGAAACGTATCCAGGAGGCACATAGATTGGAGGCACTGAACCATTTGGAGACATCATGGGAACCTGAGCAGGACCTGTGGAAGGAAGGAGCAAGATCAAACACCTTCCCTCAGGGCAAACAGCTGTTTCATCTGTGTAAATGTATTGAGAGAATTAGAGCAGTGCACAGGGCTGAAATTTCAGCTGCAGCCTGGCACGATTCATTCAAGCTTTAATCTGAGCTGAACAGCCAGCGAATGTTCTCATACCGAACTCTTTCTTTTTATGTCAAAAATTCTGTCTCGCACAAATAGATGCGTAAACACAAACAGGGCAATTTTAAAGCTCAAACCAACTCTTGGAAGTTTTGTTGAAATAAACCTCAGTGTGGCTCAACACTGTAGCCGCCATAACAATAACTGTCCTAGAGGTTTGTCTTAAAGTAATTTCTTTGTTCCATCAGCAACTGGCTGCAAATACTACAGTACACAGGAGGAGAGACTTTGCTGATATCTATCCTAACACCATTGCAAACAGTCTTCTGACAGACCTTCAGACTTTTCAAATCAGAGATTTACTTCAATGCATTTGCTCTATTTTCTATTGTTGTAACATACCTTACACTTTCACACATTCATGTGACAATTGGACTTACACTTTTGTTATCTTGAAAACCCAAATAAGTCCTTCCATTTTGCTAACAACGGCAGTGACACTTAGCAGATTTTCACTCATGCCTACTTCAAACAGAGGTTGACAATCCCCCAGTCCCTAAACCATATTTTTTCATATTTTTATTATCTATGAGTAAGAGAAGCAGAGAAAGGCATTTTTTTTAAATACTAGCAAACGCAAGAAGATACAAAAGTGCTGAGAAACAACAAAGTTCCCTGCGTGGTTCTGTTGTAGGGGCCAGTGCGGCAGCTTAGCTCAGCTTAGACAAGTGACAGCTCAGCAAAAGGCCTGAGAGAGAGAAAAAAGAGAGAGGGACCTCTGTGCCAAGTTTGCACATTCACACATTTCTCTTCTTTCAGACCTGAGACATAAACACCAGGGCCCCAACACCAGATGTCAAGCTGGAGAGCAGAAAAGAGCCATGACACACACTGACCCCTACTTCAGCCTGCAGAGGGAAGAGTTTTCCTTCTTTTTTTTGTCAAAGCTGCCATAAACAGAGTGAAAGCACTTTAAAATGAGCAGCCATAATTTGCCAATAACTGCAGAAGATAGCCTGTGTGATGGTACTCTGAACCTCCAACTCCTACCCTCTAGCACCACTCCCTCAGGTGCTGAAGTCCAGGCTAAACTCTCAAGAAGGAGCAGCAAGTTAGTGTTCATACACAGACAGTTGTGAATTTGCTATTTGAACCTTCTCAAAATGATATAATATGATACAGCAGCCCTGCAGAAAATCCTACCATGATGGAGGTTATCCAGTTCAGTTCAATAGTTTTAAAGAGGTGTTTACTTCAACTTTATGGGGGTTTTGGAGGTTGAAGTTTCTGGTGTTTTCCAAAAGTATTATGTTAAACTGAAAGGTGGTTCTGATATTTTGTCCATTCCATTTACAGCAAAGGTAGAAAAATATTAGAAACACCTGACAGTATTAAGTAGTACCTTTCAGAGTCTGCATCTGCAGATTTTCTCCACTCCTGCATTCCTGTTCTCACTTTCGGCAGCCACACATCTCCTTTTGAGGCTGTGTTAGCTGTGGGAATCTGTCTTTAACGATGGTACAAAAAAGCTTTTTTCAATAAAAAAATAATCTGTACAATACCATATGGACTTTTCTAAGCCCTTTTTTATCAGTTGACAAGTTTAAATTATTCTAAACCAGGACTAGAGATGAAGTAGCACATGCAGTCAACTGGTAGATGGAAAGCTGCATGTGGCAGGAGTGTCCTGCATTGAACCAGGAAGCCATCAATGTCATACAAGGTAAGTTACACCTTTTAGAAAGGTACTGCCCTCTTTCATCAAACAAGACTCACAGTTATGATGAGAGATAAACCATTGACTTAATGTTGTGTGATAACAATGTAATGTATTTTTAAGCAACAGTTAAATTAATCCAAATTATACTAATTAAATGTATTGCAATATAAACTAAAAAAGGAGCAGAGTCCAGGTGGTCACAGGTCTGGATGAGATATTACACAGGATTTTATTTAAAAATAAATTTGACAGGCATTTCCCAAAACTGTCACCTGAGTGCCCTTTCACTGTTTATAGTGCTGGGAGTTGCACCCTCTTAAAAGCTATTACTATCTAATGCTATGCCAATGTCACAAAAAGCTTTACTTTCTATTGGAAGAAAAGTCATTACGCAAATTTTTTTATTAATCTACCTGCTAATCAACATCATTGGACACAACAGATAGCAGGTAGGTCTCTTATACTGAAATTAAAAGTGCTTTGAAGCCCCTCTCAGTGCACCAAGCCAGCAGGCAGTGAATCATTTCACTACCTCAGAACACTGGGCCCGCCAGGACAAACATCTCAATTCAGGAAGCCTGGGAGAGCTCAGCCTGAATGAAGGCAGGCACACTGCCTCAGCCCTCATTGATTTCAGATTACAATAACATTTGAGTGGGAGTTTAAAGTGTGTACTGTTAACTCCACTCACTTTTAAGACTAATAAATTATATGGTGCTTAATATGCTGGTGCCGCTGGGCACCTGTGTGATCACAGATTAAGGCAACTCCAGTTGTTCCGCCAATGCTGACTAACAGGAAATCTGATGAGTCTTTTTAACACTCAATACGCTATTGCTAGTCCATTTAGAGTGAAAAGCTTTGTGTGTACCAACTCGCAAGAGAGTAGGGAGAAGAGGGCTAACAGAAAGCAGAGGGGTAACAGAAGAGAGGATGAGGGAGTCACACACATGAGAGAGATAGACAGACAGAGGAAAAAGAAGAGAAGAGAGGTAGGGTGGAGAATAGGGGGGAAAATACACCCACTCTTTTACATCAGACTGACGCACGAGTGCTGACAGAGATCAGATAGAAAAGGCCACATCCCCCTCCCCCTCCCCTAGCCTCCTCGAGTCAACTGGAGCATTGGTTGTGCTGACGTGGCCGTGGAGTGCCAGCCTTCCAGAGGAAGCAGCCACGGGAAAAACATCAGTCCTCCTCCACAAAACGGCAGGCTGCCACTGAGCCAAGAATAGCCGCAAACAAGCTGCCTGCTCAGGCAGTGTAAACAGACGCTAGGCAACACTTTGGGAACACCATCGTCTCCTGTCAACATCACATAACTCGTCCTCACCTCCCTGTCTTCAGGGGCAGACCGAAGAGATCAACCGGTGCAGAATATCAGATATTAGAGGGAGCAGGAGGTTACTGTGGGGAGATGGGGATGACTGTTCGGGCTGGGTGAAAATGTCAATGGAGAGACTTATCAAAGGCTAGAAACATGTCCACACAAACCCATACGAGGGCATTCACGACCACTACATTTTAGTAGTAAATGACTACTTCCACAAAGTAGTCAAAAACAGTCTTTGAATAAGAAAATATATTTTGAATTTTTTCACCCAACAGCAATCATCTCTCATTGATTAGGTCTTAAATACAACCTGTAAAGGGTTAAGTAAAGTAGGGGGGAACCATCCTGGGGGTAGGGGGTAAGTCTTCTATTGGCTCCGAGAGGCTGTTTACAGATGAGCTGAAATGTGATTATACTAAACCCCAAGCTTGTCCGAACTGGCGATGTTTTTAAACTGCATTAAAAATGCAACAGTTTTCTTGTAAAAATAGCAGGACTGTATTTTTCTCTAAATAGCTAAGATTCTGCTTATTCAACAACGGTGTAGCGTAGAAAATTATCTGTTTGGTATAGTATTTCCAAAGTCAAGCACTGGGTCATTAAGCCATTTTTTTTTTGTTTTCTGCCTCTTGTTCTTGCTGCTTTAGTGCCCCACAATGCATAGCGTTCAAGTCACGCACATCAATTATGACTTTTCAACAACAACTACCTACAGTAGTTCCTCAGGCTGTTTGTCTGGTGTGGAAACATCATCACTGCTTTTCTACTGTATTTTTTTAAACTTATCCTACTGTATAGTTCTAAGAACCCAGATGAATGAATGCACAGCGTCAACTAGTGGATTCGATAGTTAACTAGTCAACTATTCTGTGAAAATGGTGAAATGTACATATAAACAGATTCACGTACACAGATGTGCCAGGATAGTCACACCAATTTGAGCATCCATCTGTTTCCTCTTGAGAGAAAATGCATATAGATCATAACAAACAAAGTCAAGTGGGACTCCAGTCAGATCTAAGACATACTGCAAACACAGGAAACTTGGCAGACATGGTTCTGAAATAACAGCTACAATCCAAGCAAACTATCAGGTTTAATCGGAAGTACAAATAAACCCACAATTAGATACTGAAAATAAAAAGAAACAGCCTAGAAAAGCTGGATAAAAGCAGGCTAAGTTACCAGAATAGTGTAAAATTCAAGTACGGCAGACAGACAGAGAGGACAAGAGTGAGACAGGAAGAAAAACAGTGCGACAGAAGGGTTTCTTGTGGGAGCTCTCAATATGGCAACATGATAAACTGTAAACCTATAAAGACCGAGCGGGCTTGATTATTAATTTGAGCTAATAAATTGCCTGCATCCACAAATAAAGAGGAGAGATAGAAGGCAAGGGAAGACAAGCAGGCTAACTGACAGAGGTTAATAATTACAGCCAAGCAAATGAAAGAGGCCAAGAACTGAACTGTCAGTAAAACAAAAACGATTAATTGCAGGTTAAGACTCTAAACTTAATTTTTAGTGATGACATCAGGGCAAAAGGTTCTCCTTTTGCAAGGCATAGCACATTTTTCTGGCAACCAGGAAAGATGGTTCATTACTTTGGAGGGTAGTAATTTGCAGTAAGTGTTAACGTATTAGTAAATTACAAAGCCACAGATGTGCAAGCTCGTTCACAGCCTGGCTACTTCTAAACAAGCCAGTTAGCAGCACAATCAGCACCAATCCACGCTCAAACAGGAGTGGAGCAAGTGCAAAAGAGCAAAAGGGCATTCTGTGTTGATGTGTGCGCAAACCAGAGCTTGAAGGAGGAAGCCGTAATGTAAACAACGGAACAATTAATAAGAACAGCCCTTTTTGTTTAGGCGTTAGGAAACTATGTCTGGATTCCTGATATTTTAAGGCATCCGCATGTTTCTTGCAGCCCCACTGGCATGAATGATGCTTTGAGGAGGGGTGGGAATCAGCTTATTACAGAACATCACACTGCTGTTGCTGCTCGCAGCCAGACAAACAGAGAAAGGATTTTTTTTTTTGAAATAATGAATTATTCGGTTTTATTCGGGATAAGAAGAATCCACTCTAAACAACCGTCTCCTTCTGTAATGAGAATCTAACCTCACAAATTCAGTGATGTTGATAATTTGGTTAAAAAGCAGCTGAGTGGACAGGGAATTGCCTTGCTCCGGACATCCCACCCCCACCTAAACTTAGACAAAAAACAAATTGTTTTTTTTCCTTTCCATCATCTTCTAGCATCCTCTTTACCCTTTCCTCCTCCCCCTTGGTATCAACGCAGCAATGGGAGAATGAGTCACAAGCTCAGTCATTCTTAGAGCTACTCACTGCAGAAGCCATGAATGAACCGTGCCTGTGTGTGTGTGTGTGTGTGTGTGTGTGAGTGTCTGTGTGACCGCACACACCTACATGTACTTGGAGTTAGATGGGGGAGGTGGGTATAAAAATAATTTGCTAATGTGGCTAACGTGTCTGATGCTTGCGGTCCTATTATGTGAACCATATGTGATAGGTTTTGTTTGGGTGGTTGTTAGTTTTTTAGAAAACAAACCACCATACAGCTGTGTGTGTGGACACGCCCTCACAACACAGTGTCAGTTGTTCAACAGTGCACGTCCTGGCTGCTCAGTTTCAGGCACAGGGGACGTGACAGTCTCAAGTCCCTCTGATAGAAAATAGACTAAGCACATCTGCAGCACCATCAGGAATGAGATGAGGTATTTCACAGCTATGGTATCAGAGATAAGGGACAAGTAGACAGATGGGCTGACTGACTAACCAGTATCTAACAGAGAGAAAAGGCAGGGGACGTTGGCAACATGGCTAAAAACTGAGCCAGGTGTATGCATGCACGTACAAATGTGCGGACACACTCACACTCACACTCACACTCACACACACACACGCACATGCTCTCTTTAGCTCCCTGTTGAGATGCCAGAATGGCTGTCTTGGCTTTTGTGGGAAAAGGCACATCTCTATCAGGCTCAATAAGCCCGGTGGAACAAGACGGCACTTTCAGCCATCAGCCAGAGACTGAATCATCTAAAAGGGATGTGAATCAGCGACAGCCTAAGTCAGATAAAGAGGTGGATCTAATCAACCCAATGGTCCTGATGCTTACTTGGATCATCAATCACAACCTTATCAGGTGGTCTATCTCTGTGTGCCAGTGATACAGCCTTCAGATCTACAGTGGCAGATGTTAAGAAAAGGCCGGCATTGGGGGTCTGGGTTGGAGCTAGGCAGGCATGTCCACTTTATAGCATACAGTGCTCCCTTTATGATGAGGGGGATGCTCAATGGCCACTCTAAATATTTCATTATCCTTCAACGAAAAAGGTTTTTTGGTTTTTTTTGCAACTACCATCTTGTCCTAAAAAAAATTTCCCGTGTTTTTTCACTCTCGTTTAATAACAATGTGGGGATTTGGAAGTATTGCTTTTTAACAAGGGAAGGTAAACAGGTGTGGCAGGTAAGTTTAATTGTAAATGTGCTGAGCCAATAACAGTTCCTATCTCTATGATGATATCCAAAAACATGTTTTTCTAAACAGTCAAGAAAAAACATTACTGCAAAACTGAAGGGCCTATAAGACGATTATGTAAATGAGCTGAGCACTTTGGCAACGAGTGTCTGAAAACTTTCTCCGATCACAGAGTCTGGACACAATTTACAAATGAATCATATGTAACAGTCACCTGTCTTTTACACACAGCGTGCTGTTATGTAAAACAAAGTGATGAAGCATTCTGGTAAAAAGTACAAAAATGTCTCTCCCTGTTTGTATTTGTATCTGTGCCTGCATAAGTGAATATCGACTAATATTTTTGCTTGAAAATCCTATTTCTAATTAGGTTTCCTTGCTAAAGGCCCCTACTCTACTCAGATATTAAAAAAAGACAAAACCTTCTATAAACTGCCTTTTCCAAGATTGTCTGTTCATATTAGGCAGGTTGTCATGTGCTAACAGCAATTACATGCATCAAACTGTTTAAAAAAAAAGAGAATGAATGGACAAATTAGTGTGAGATGGAGCACAACCTGAAAAATGTACGAATATTAGATCATACTGGTTTTGTAACTATGTCACACTGTCCTTGTCAATACAATGCACATGCACAACAGACACTTGAGTGAACAGGGATAGTCCACTGATGTGAACACACGACATATCAAACCAACCAACCACATGCACATACATACATGCATGCCCACATGCACACACTCTTCTTTCTCCCTCCTTGCACCACAAGCGGTGAGTCATCCCTCTATTCACGTCACCAAGAGATGAGTGCACCCTGTAACAGGCCAGTTAGTAGCAGTCAGACTGATCTATGTGGCACCTCTCAGCTCTTTGTTTCTCCTCTGATGGAGAGACTATGTATGCTTGCTCCCTATTAGGAAGGTTTACTCAGCTCATAATGGGGGGCCGGTAAGGGAGCTCAGTCAGTTGGGGAAGGGATAAGGGCCCATGCGTGAGCAATTTGTATGATGGCTTCCTGCCTGGGCAGCATCGTTTTATACTTATTCACTGCCTTTGCTCTTTTGTCATTGTCACAACCTGGGTGCTCATTGAACAGGCCTATTGTCCCATTGGTATGAATATACATGGCAAAGCATATTCAAAGGTTACAGTTGGGCAGTATGGACAAAAAATTGTATTCCTCTATACTGAATGGCAAAACTTGATATACATCTTAGTATTTTCTGCGCATGAGGAGTCCTTGTAAAAACATTCACAATGATGTTTCCTTTACTGATAACAAAAAATACAACTATGGCTTGGTGATATGGATAAAATCAAATATTACAAAATCTTTGACCAAATTAGTCTATCAGTCTGATGACTAATTGACTTTTTGGTGCTTTTGTAAAACATTTACACAGTGAGATTTTTGAAAAATTGAATAATGATCCTGTAATGACTAAGTGAGTAAAGGAAAATATTAGAACAGCTAAATCAGTTTGGGAGGTTCAGTAGATTTCATCACTTTACTGTAATCCAGCCTTTAAAAATGGAAAGAGACAACACTAATTGTGATTTAACAATTCAAAATTTTGAACAAAAACTGGTCACATATCACAGCTTCATATTAGTGTCTTTTAACAGTCAAATATCAAGCATTAGTCTAGGCATCAGTCATCAAATTTATGCCAAAAAAAGCTTAGTACAGACATGTTTACTTAATTAAATTAAACTGAGAATTCCTAAATTTTCCCTTATTGAATTAAACTGGAAATTAAAGAGTGGCCATCGACTCACTGATTGGTCAATTCATGGAGGGGTGTCTATGGAGCAAGCCATAAACAAACCAAATCATTTTCAGATCCGTGTTTCACCGGGCAACTACAATTTATCACAGTCGTTTACAATTATAGCTACAGCCCCACCTCCTCCAACTACTCCAGCTGTCTTCTGTTCACAATGTCAGCGACGTGTTGGAGACAGACTTCATTGTTGCTGTCACAAAGCCAGTGCAATCACCAACAATTGAGGAAAAGGAAATGACTGCCATCAGGACAAATAAGAATGTGTAACAGATCTTACTCAAACACCGGCTTTCTGCCCGAACTCCTCTACAAACACACTGTGATTATACCATATGCTTATACTACATTATGAATGTCTATCAGCGCACGGTTCAGTTTATCATCTGTCAAATTAAACAGGAAGAGCGGCATGCCAAATGACATTCAGATAGCAAAGCTGATGAGGGGAAAAAACGTTACTGGGTCTTTTGGACATAAAGTATGACAGTATGGAAAAAATGATGGGGTGACGACAGGAAGTGTTTTAATCAAAACATCAACAAAGATAAAAGTAGATGCATTATTGTGACCACAACATCACAGTTACCAAATTTAAAAGATAATGCTATATTATCTGGGGTAAGTAGCATTTTGCCTGCTGTTTTAAGCACGTGTAATGTGAATCAGTGTGATCAAGCCTTAAAATGTATGCACTTTCATAAGGCAGTCCTCCAAGCTATACCTTTCTCTATATTGGCAGGAACCATAAGGTGCAATTATGCTGTAGAGCAGTCTGGGGAGCTGTGAGACATGACTGTCATCCTGTTATCATTTCTTTAAAAATACGTCAATGCATCCTGACCAGCCCCCTCCCTTTTCTACTGCATGCACTGAAAAAAGCTGAATGAATTCAGGTGGAGGTTATTGCAGGAAAGAAAGAAGCAAAAATCCACAGGTAATCAGATTATGCTTCCATCTATTACAGTCTTACTATTGCTATGATGATTAGACTTTCAAGAGCCTTTAGCAATAAAAGCAGGACCTGATGACAATGTTTGAGGTGACAATATTATATTTAAAAATGCCTTTAATATATGTATGTTATCTACACATACAGGCTCAGGGATATGTTCTCTTTTAATTTTCTTTCTAATAGCTGTTATAGGCAAGTTAATTTCAGATATTCATGTACCTTTTATTATTCAGCCAAACACAAATGTTCAGTGAACCCACTTTATAGTTTTATAGAGCCTGTGTTTGTTCTCTTGATATGATTTTTTTTAAAGTCTATTTGTATGAGTTTGTATTTTTTAAAGATAAGAGGGTAGCATAATGAGTTGAGTAAGTTCTTCTTTTGCTTGTTGCAAGAGTTTTTGGATGTGTACAAAAATTCTTTTTCACTGAACACCAGTTTGATTTTCTTGCCATGTGATTTTGCATGTTTTCTTATTCACATATTATTATTATTGTACATGTTTTCCATTTTGAGATATTCAATTCAACTATATTGCTCAGCCTTAGATAATTTTCATATCTGCTTTAGTAATTAATTTAGAGAAGCCTCTTAGCTCCTGATAGATGTCGAGGTATAAGTTGGGTATTAAGCATTTTAAATGAGCCATACGTTTCCTAGCAGCCCCGTGAAGAATGCAGCCAAGAAGGCATTTGTCTTGTGGTCACGATGTCCTGAAACCCACACAGTGACAATATGTTGTCTGTTCTGACTGGAGCACACTCTGCTGGTGCAGTAATACTTTGCCGACTGAATACAGTGTACCTCTTGCTGCATTTTACAATGAGGTCTTTGTAGATCTTCACTGTTTGAACGCGCTAGTAGAGGCTGTGAACACCTGGTATTAACATGTGTCCTAGTTGATCTGCTTAACAAATGGAAAGTTCTAAGTACAGGTGAGAAAGCACCCAATAGGTCCTCAATGGGGCCTTCAGAAATCTTCAGAAGTCTTTAAAATCACAGTTTTTAGAGTTGCTGAGAAATAAACAAAAGAGACTTTGCAAAACAGCTACAGCAAATTCCCAGTAATTTGTGCTTGGGCAAACTGGGCATTAAAGGCAATACATTAAGTTGTTTCCTTGCAGAAAAATGTGTATCACAATACAAGCCTGTTGGCAGTGATACACAGCTTGGTGAAGATTGATCTGGTTATGTGTGAGCATTTTACTGACTATAATCATGTCAGATTTTACAAAAGCTGTCTGTTTGACCTAGAGGCTTGGCCACCACAGTTGGTCTGCACACATGTAGGGACAAACTGTAGTACCGAGTGTGAACAGATGTTCTTAGAGTTGTATACTTGTGATCAGCCAAGATACATGCTAATGCTAGGTATAAACAGGCTCTTTGAACCTGCTTTTGTTCATCCTCTTGTGTTTGGTATAACTAAACAATATGTTGAGATTCTGTTTTACTGAAGAAAAACCATGTGGTCAACTGTACAAGTGACCAACATTTTTTTTTCTAATTTCCTTCAAAGGATGTGATCAATGAATCAATCCAATCATGTCATCTATTAATTTGTAATGGTTTTTCAAGGTTGTTAAAAGCTATTTCTATTTTTTAGGTGAAGAATGAACAATTAACACATTAATGATTGAACATGTGTCCAAAATTATTAACGTGTATCGTATGCATTATAAGATTTAGAATTAGTGATAAACATGGTGTGTCTTTAATGACAAAATGCGTGTAAATCCAGAATCACATCAAAAATATATGCATTCAATGAGAGTCTTCTTACCTGTGATACACTGAAACTGACCATCCTCTCGTCGAATAGTGAAGGCCTCACCTGGGTTTACCTGCACCAGGATTACCTGTGGAGAAACACAAGAACATTTCATTTTACCATCTAAATTCTCCCCCACACTTGTTCCCCAGAGAGTCGTCATGTACATTCAAAATACCAAAAATTTCACCTAACATCTCCAGTCTGAAGAAAATCAGTAACGTTTCTTTGAAAAGCCCACACAGTCAGGTATTACAAAGAAGATACAGTAAACTGTAAATTATCAAGGAAAAATATCATATCCAATCTTGATTTAGACCATGTCTGTGATGCCAAATATGTGGGGAACACTGCCAGAGGCTGGTACAAGAAATAAAAATAATACAACATCAATAAGAACTATAACGCACAAAGCTGCCTGTTATGAGAAAAGTGAGAGTTATCAGAATTTTTTTTTTTAATATATGATGATTTATGTGTAAACACCAAATAACCACAGCCATAACTGGACAGCTCAATCCATCAGTGTGTGTATAAGAGGAATATCATTCTGTTCCTAAGAAGCAGTGCAGTTGAAAAAAAAACTGATTCCTAAAAGCATAAAATAGTAATTTGGTCTTTTACAACTAAATAGTTAGAAAATAGTTTTTTTTCTAAATAAATCAGAATAAATGGGGGAAGTGTTAACTTGTGCTTGATACCTTTTAAGTATCAATGAAAGCAAAGTAAATGTACTTTTATGTTTTACAGGTGACTGTGAACATTCAATAATTTTTGCCAACAAATAAAAAAGAAACAAAGAAAAGAGAGTATATTAATACTTCAGCCCACCTTTACACAATAAATGAATAACAATTAGCCTTTGTATTACAAAATTTGATTGTGTTAGTATTTAAAATGACTCATGATTTCTTAACATTTCTGCTTTTTTCACCCTGCAAAAAATGTTCCTCCTCTTGAGTGATAAGGCTCTAAATGCATTTTTTAAGATTTATCCATAAACCTAACATTTGATAACTGCCACTGAGTAATATGATCACCATCAGACTTCATTATGTCTGTCGGAAATATCAGGTACACACTGTTACTCTTCACTGAGTCATGCTGTGTTTGTCATTACAAATGACTTGAGCATCAGAACTGAGCAAAGAAAAATTAAGGACAAAGGTGAATTTTTTCCAAGGTACAAACTTTTAAATCTTTTCCGACAATGTTATAGTTCTTCAAAGCTGCTGAATAAAACTACACATATTACAAAACTGAAAACAAAAACCATCTTTTTTTAATTCACTTTATCAACAGGTCAGTTATTAACATTGCATAAAATCAAGACACCATTCTCCCTCCGAATCATCTCAAATTCATTACCCCTTTAACTTGTCTTATAAACTCACGAAGAACGCACATAACTAGATTTTTTGTTGCCCGGCAATGTGTGTGTGTGGGCGCTAGTTACCTCACTCTTGTGGAAGTCGCTGTCATAGAATCTACACTCCCCTGGCAAAGGGCTTTGGCTATGGTTCTCTTCAAGCACAGAAATCATCAGCACCTCCATCTCTGACACTGCTCCTATTCATGTGCTCAGCAGGGAGAGGAAAGAGCCCTTTGACTGCTACACACAGAAGCTCATATGTTCTTACACACCCACACAGGCAGCGTCAGCAGCGATGGTGACGACGGGGTTGAGGATGGGAGAGGTGGTGGTGGGTGGGAGTGGGCTAGTGGGGCAAGGGAGGTCTAATCACAGTCTAGGTAGTTCGCAGTCAGGTGCATGTGTATGTTTGTCGTCCACCCCCTTCTGTGAAAACCCAACACCCTTCCCTAGGATGATCTCTCCCTTTTTTAAGTTAATCTTAACAGTGGGAGTTACATTTGAAAGCAACACTGAGACATTATTGTGCATTCACTGAATAAAAAGCAAGGAAAGTTTGCTTGCAAAAGATCTGACTGCTACTTACTGTTGCCCGCATTGCTTTTTCTCATTCAGGCGTTGCTATTCACGCAGTCACAGATGCTCCAGGGTCTACCAGACCCTCCACCACTTCACCCAACACTCATGAAAAATCACATGACCTACAATACTAACACATCTGGCTGTGCTGATCCTTCACACCGTCCACTTCCATCAACTCCAGCACAAATTCCAGGAATAAACTGGTAAGAGGCAGGGTGCGCAGCAGGAGCTATGTAGTCGGATGGGGCTTAGTTTCTAGCGCTGGATGGAGCCTTCACAGAAAGTGTGGCGTGAATCTCATGTTTGCTTAGTCTGGTTCAGCCTTACACACTCCATAACGGCACACTCTGCAGCAGGCAGCTTGTTCACTCTTGCCTCTGGCTCCAGTGCAGCCTCCCTACCGTCAGTATCCACAGCAACCCCTTCAACAAATAAGCCACAGCGATGTCCGCGCCAAACCTTCAGAGGAGGGATTGAGACCTTATCAGCAGTGGCCACTCTTCGGAAGGGGAGGCGGATGATCCCAAGAAAACAGGACCGAAAAGATAAGTAGGACTTGATGATGCCTCAGTCTGCTTTACAGTTTCCCTCTTGCCTCTGTCACTGACTGTGTGCCTGTTCAGCTGACGCGCGCTGTGCTCCTTAATACGGTTAATTTCAATGGCATTCCGTCAGGATGTGATCATAGCACAGCTGAGCCGGCAAAGGTATAAGGGTTCCATAGCGTGAGGAGTCCTTTGTTCTGCCTTTTTTCACAACAACAACAATGGCGTGAGAGAGCTGAACGACCCACGCAGCTTCTGAGGCTGACATATACGACTACGCTACAGTCCCTTCTCTCCCTCCCCCTCATACTCTCTATGGCTCTCTCTCCCATTCACAGAGCGACATGCAATACAGCCGCTCTTAATACTCCGATCGATGTGAGAGGAGATGAGGTGGTGGGAGTTCAATTGCAGAGCTCCAGCGCTGGTGACAACTGCACCCTCGAATTCTCCACTGTCTTCAAAGATCACAAGCAGCCCACTGACATTCAAAAACAGAGACACTATTTGTACAGCGACACAATAAACAGAGCTTGCAAGTATTCACTGCTTCTGTAACATCTGTTCTCATTCATTCTAAATGGATCATTCCTTAAAGCGACAGTGCCGATCACTTGGTCAGCATGTGCCAAGTTAACAGACACTCTGCGTCACTGATACTCTTGTGCAAGGGGTACACCTATGGCACATCCTCTGCAAAATGAAATCTCACTGTTTGTTCTACACTGTGGGGAATTAAAAAAAGAAAAAAGGAATCAAAAAGAATGAATGTAAATATAGCTGATAGTATGACGTTCAAGGTCCAAGTATACAACGGGCTTATGAAGTAAAATTACTTTATGGAAAAAAGAAGTTGAAATTATCATGGGGAAAGAATGTAAGAAAAAGAAATTGAACTCTCTACACAGCTCACAAAAAAATTGGGGTCAAATCTTTAATTAATCTAATAAATTATCTGTTATGAACATTATGCTGAGAATCAAATTTTACACATTAATATGTTTTTAGTGTTTAGTGTACAGTATGTATAACACCATGCACAGTTAAAAGCAAAGCATGGTGAAAATAATAATAATAAAATGCACATACTCATTAAATAGTTATTCCGCACATGATCACCTATGACCTACAGAAGTATGTTGTGGTGTCTGTATCTGCACAGACTCTGCACTGTGCCTGTATTCTTTTACTGTCCTCTATTTTGCAGTGTATCTGGGTGAAAGCCTCTGGGCAGTAGTGCAGCTCTCAGCCAAATATACTAAAATGCAAAAAGAAAAAAAAAAGGTAAAACATAGCAAGGTTACATTGTTGCCTCGTCTCTCTTAAGATGAACACACCTAATATTAACACCCATTCTGGGTCATCCGCTCACAAGTGGAAAGCTACATACGTGTGTTCACACCTAGCATTACAATGAGTCATCCCATGCATCTTGAGCGACCACTTGTATTTTTCTGCAAAATAAAAACTACATGCAAACAAACACTATCATCTTTACATTTGCAAGGATCAAATGCTTTTGAACCAGCTAACCAACAGCAGTAGCTTACATGTTTTATACTCAAGAAAAGAAAAAGGTTTAATGTTTAACATTTGCAAAAATTTTCAAGATGACCCAAAAGCGAAGTTTTGTCATAGACGCCATTTTAGTTTTATAAAGGTTCTCCCAAAGAAAACTCACAAAATTGTACCATTTTCTTGAGGAAATCTAAAAGCAACAATGAAGTAGCCTGTATTTGTTACCTTTTACTGTGTTTGTAAAACTAGACACGTTTACCGTCAATAAAATGTTTTCCATTTTCGTAAATTTAGTCTAAACAGTGAGATCAGTTGAAACAGCTGAAAAATCCGGCAGATAAGATGTACTTTAAGACACTGTACTGTAGTCTCGAACAGCCAGATCAATCTCCACAGGGCTGTGTAACCGCCTGTACCCACTTGCTGTGTGACCAAAGCTATACGTCACTGACCTGCTGTGGACTGCACGCCTAGTGGTATCCAGCATCGCAAGCAGTCTCTTTCTCCCACACAGACATTAAAGCAAACAGCGGAGAGGATGAAGCACGCGCTTTTGCTGAATTCAAACATAATCCAGCATGACACTCGATCACCTCTGCCCTCTTACGAATCCTGCATATGGTGCCTAGACAGCCAGATCTTTAAAACACCTATCAACAACCGCAACAACTCAAGTAAAACAACACACTAAATACATTAGCAAATACAAAGCAATTTCATGCAGCAAGGGCCCTTTTTTCCGTTTTTGGTCCGTGCTGCAAGGAAACAAGTGTAGCAACCTTTGTGGTAACAACCTACATGCAATGGCAAGTTAAATGTGAAACCTAAAAATGGCAGGTTACTCTGACATGGTCTTTACATTTAGAAATATACTCAAGATAGCAGTTTTTAGGCTCTCTTTTGGGGGATTATGCCATTTTAATGCCAAGGCTTGACTTCCTGCTTGCAAATGTCTTACCAAAATATTTACCCCTCAGACCTCGATAATATTTTTGACGGTTACATTTGCTTCATTCTTGAGAGTCTACCACTTCAGACAATTATGATTGGTTTTAAGAAATACAACCAAGCTATACTATAATGATAGTGTTTGAATGGGTGCAGCCAGATAGTTCAGTAGCAGTGTTAAAGCATTATGGACATGGGTCTGACTGTGGGAAGGTACCTTCAAACTTAGCTCTTACACTCCAACTGTAAATAAATACATCACTTAATGTGTAGCTGTCATCACAACAATCGTGTGATGACTTAATTTGGACGTGGAAAGACTTTAACGCCAGCGCCAGGATACTGCAAAGGTTACTTTATCCACGGATGACTAAGCACCGTAATGTGTAATGGTTTTGTGGTCACATTCACAACAGGGAGGATCTTTTAAACAGAGCCCTGAATGGAATAAGCCATGCATTAAGAGAAGAGGAGCTATAAAAAACAAGTTCATTGCCATATATTCATAGAACACTACGTCCAAAATTCAAGCAATATATCTTGTTCCCACCACTGTAAAGACTTGCTTCCATGTATGTAACCTTGTGCAAAGAGAGCCTGGATCAATTAGCACAAACTGTCACACAGGTGGCCACTGCTGTGTTTTATTACCCTGGAGAATGGGCCTGTTCTGTGTATTCATGGCTGTTAGCTCTGACGTTTCTCTGCCGATGGTGACTCAGAACTCATGTTTCTCACTATTTGTTCCTCTTAATTGTTTACTGTGCGTTGATGTGAAATAGCAGCTGGGCGGACAGGAAGCAGAAGCCAAATGACACTAGGAAAATCCTGCCAGTGTCGGAACTAGCCAGGAACTAACAGTCTCCCTGCAGCTGATGACATACGCTTACGTGTGCAATGATAATTCAAGGCAATTTGATGACCCTCCACCCTCCAGGAACCACTAAAACGCTGTGTGACGGAACAGTGGGACGGATACAAATGGGAAAAAAATTCTTTCCGGGGGGTATTTATGCTGTCGTAAGTCCTTATTAGTAGGCTTCTAATGTCCTATCAGAAGAACGACTTTTTGGTCACTGTGTGTAACCAGAGCCACACACTATTTTCCACCAACTTAACATGCGTCTCGGGTCTTTCAACCAGAGGTGGATCGCTTTGAGAATGTCAGTTTACACCTGGCATTACAATGAGCCTCCAAATGCATTCAAGTGACAATGCAAATATGTACAACAATTCAGTCTTTAAATTGAGCTATGGGTTCTTTCAATAACACTGAGGAATACTACAAGGATGTTATATGATTTTTTACTGACCGTCATTGACAGGACTAGCAGAAGGCTAGTTATGTAAATAACTCCCAACTTTAAAATAACTAATGCTCAAAGATTTATCAGCACAACGGATGGTGTATACTTACAACTTAATCCAACATCAGCAACCATAAGTGGGCGCTGACTGATGCCCAACGCTCCTCTTACTCTTCTCCCACTTCACGCCTCGCCTGTCGCTGCCTCAACTCACCGTATCTTTGTTGTCCCTTGGGTAGTTTCAGCCAATCACAATATTTATCGCCCTCCAACCACTTCTCAATGAGTTATCATTTATCCAAGACTGAGTCTGAATTGCTTGCTGGCAGCTTCCTATCCTTTTTTTTCTGTCTCCCCCACAGCAAAACTCAAGTCGGAAGCTAGATAAACAGGCTTTCCTCTACATTTAACATCACAACACAGCCACACAGGCTACTACTGCCACATATGTAATGTATAAACAAATACGTATTGGGTGTTGTAGAATTCCTACTTAATTATTGTTGCTGGGTATAAATTATCATCATAATTAAACATAAACCATTATAAAAGAGTAACAGTCATTAATTTCCCCCTAGATCAAATGAAGTGTCTCCCCAGTTACAATTCAAGACATTTTAAGACATTTTTAGATCTTAAATATTAAAAAATTAATAATGATAATAATTTAAGAACCCTTTAATACATTAGAACTGTTCACAGGAACTCTGATTGAGCAAATCAAGAACTGAAGCCACTTCAGTATTGAACTGGATGCATAATCAGAATAACTGTCCTAGATGTCAAATCAGCACCCATATAAATGAGGTGGCCACTATGGAGATTGATTGTACTTATGCTCTGCCTGTATTTGGCTCTTTATTACCTACTGTGAAAATATATCATACAGCCCATCGCTGTCAACAGCATCACCATTCTTTACAGTGGAGCCGATGTTAGATAGGTGGTAGGCTTTGCAAGCTCTCCTGGTACAGACATATCTAATATGGATGAACTATTCATTTTTGTTCAGTTAGACCATCAAATCTCTGGCTTTTGCCCTCTGAAAATTTCACACTAATTTCTGCAAACTCCAGGCATGCTGTCGTGTGCTTTTTTTTTTTCCTTTCCGCCTCAGGAGAACCTTCCATCTGGCTCCTCTACCACACAGCCCAGACTTGTGAAGTGCTGTACTGAGTGTAGTCCTTCCAGAGGCATCTCTCATAACAGTTGAGGCACTCTGTAGTTCTTTCTGAGTTGTATTTTTGTTCCAGGTCAGCTTCTTTCTAGGTTGGTCAGTCAAGCTGCACTTGGAAAGCCCAAGAACTTTCATAAGTTTTAATGGCCACTTTCTGTGATGAAGCCTTATGTGCTCCTCCAACACATCAAAATTCATGTTTTACTCTTTTCTACAGACTTATGTTGTAAAGGTGAGCTGTAAAATACTAGTGAGCAAATCCTAATTTAAAATTTAATAATTTTATTGCAAAAAAAGAGTGTGTATGTGATACAGGCGTGAGGTAAACAAAGATTTTAGAATTACATTTACAATAGACCATGCTAATTTAATTGGGTGATTTGTGTAATTATCTCTAATAATTTCTAATTATATCCACTATTAATTTCACTTTTAAATAATATATCATTTTACTGGAACAATAAGCCAGCTTTCACTGTAATTAATATTAAGAATATTGCAATTACCTTTTTTATTTGTTCATTTATATTTCTTTGTATAATATGCAATGCAATTCAATAAAATATTAAACATAAATGTTTACTGGATAATACATTAAAAAAATGTTGACATGTATTGCACCACAGTAAGCTCTAAGCTCTCAGTGCATTTTTTAATCAACTTCAGTGCTTGTACTTGAAAGGTTATTGAGTGGAGCTTTGTATTGATTGATTTACTTGATAAAATATTCAGTACCTGTGTCTGTTCTGAATATTGGTGCAGTAATAATGGTATGGTTTGTCTCGCTTTCTTAGAAGAAAGTGTTCTAAATACTGCTGAGTCACACACCGTCCACCTCCTCACAACAGTTGACAAATAGTGGGCTCACCTCCATCTTCACAGATGATTCAGTGGCCGACCAGGAGACAAGCAGAGTGGGTTGCATTTTTTTGTCACAACATTTCAAGCCCTCTGGCAACTTATGAGAGACACATGTCCAAGGTCCTGTCTCCTCTGTCTGCCTAAAGCATACAAGGCCAGCACCAGAGACGGCTCAGTCGGAAGTGAGGTCTCACTTTCCCACAATAACATTGGCCCACGCTTGGCACGCAGCCACAAGCAGACCACACACTCGTGTCTGTGAGATCCCTGTTTAATTTGTATAGTTACTCCTTAATGCTCAGTGTTTTTTCACACAATCAACAAAGAGTAGTTTTGTATTTTTTTGAAAAAATTCAGTTCATGCAATTGAACTGATTAAAAAAAAACAAGCTGAAACAACCAGCACCTTCTCCTGTCACTGTTTTTTTCTAAAGCCCCTTTCACATTGAACAGAGAACACGCCAACACCACCTAGCATCAGGCTCAGTGTGGAGGAGCAAGGTGCTGACAAAGATGTTTATCTATTTTGATGCAGAGATAGCTACTAAAGTAAACATGCTAACCAGCTAACCGCTGTCCATCCTGTCTCAAGCTTTATAACCTCATTAACTCATTATCGCTTATCAAACTCAACAGAAAGAAAGACAGAAGACAACCAGTTTTACTAGAATCACATTGGTTTTCATCGGGTTAAAACTTGTTTAAAAATTAAAAACACAAAACATGCTATTTTTGATGGAAAACAGGTATTATCTTTCTCTCAAAGTTCTATGCTGTCTTGAAATATCTTGTAATTAGAAATATTACCCAAAAGGTTAAATGATTCTTCAGTGAGAACTTGACAACAACTTCAAAGTAAGAGGTTACATCAGTGAGTACAAACAACCACCAATGAACAAGTTTTTCTCAAAGGTGTTTTATCACTCACAGACTCACAGGTTATAAACACAGACCTGAAAACCATCAAAACAGAAAAATATAAAAACAAACGCACAAAGATACCAAAACATTAAATGGCAGGTTTAATAGAAAGGAGTAATTAACAAAATGGAAAAAAAAATATACATACCCATCAGCACAGACAACAGCTAAGTACATAAGCCATTAGCCAGGCTTAAATATTGACAGAAACAGACTGATTCATCGGTTACCAATTTAGCAGGAAAAACTTAGAGGGGAGAAGAGCTTAAATGGATGGAAGCAGTGAATCATACTGTAGCCAAAGTCATCTCTAAAAAGGAATCATTTCAGGTAATGACCCCAAGACAACAACTTCCTCTCTGACTCAGAATAATTGGTTCAACAGAGCGTTAATGCCAAGCAAAGACTAGGATGAAGAAACCAAGAACAAAGAATAAGGTGTCCTTGCAGCTTCTCCAACTAAAGGTCAGAAACTGAGGGGTCAGCCATCGCTGTGAATCCTCTTCACTGTCACCAAAGTCCTGCCTCACTCTGTCAGGGACCAGACCCCTCCAGTGGTTCCTGCTCCTCACTCTGCAGCTGTCATGATATTAACACACCTCCTCAGACAAAAAAAAAAAACCCAAAAAACACATAAGCCACATCTTACTTGTAAGCAATGCACTAAGAGTAATTCTCAAAAAATCCCTACAATGAACAATGTAAAATGGAAGTTTGTTTTGCATTAAATTCAGGAGTTAAGACTCTGACACTAAAAAAATCCCCTTTCCCAAGGTACTAAAATTCTCTTAATAGGAGAAAACACTGTACTTTGCACCGGTAACTACAGAGTAAATTAAAAAGCTTTAAATGTAAGTGTGATGAAAGGGTTACACGACTAAATCGTAGAGACGGGTAGATAGGTGTGCAAAAAGGAAACTTTATCTTTATCAACGCAAGTTTAAGAATAAAAGATATCACTAAGGCAATTTAGAACTTAAGATCAATCAACTTAGATTTCAACAACCCAGTTATGAAAAATTACTTCGCGCTTTTAAAATACACTGGTATCCGCCTTGTTCATCAATTTAAAGTGAGAAGTTTATATATAGGGAGAGAAAACCATGCTAGTGTTGGCAACTGCACACACACACCAGATTTTACACTCAAGGCAATAATTGAAGTAATAAGCCGTTTTATTTGCAAGGACATGCACCCAAATCGCATTATTAAAAATGATGGCTATGGATGAATGCAACTGACCCTGAAACCACAGTGCATAATATCCAGTTCTCACAGCATTTCAAGGAAAATACATATGTAATGGGCAATGCACAAGAAGTTATCTTTTGTTTCACAGCACATTGTTTCAAACTCTATTTCTTTTGGCAATGAGCTCTTAATACTTGAAATAAATTCCTTTAATTGCATTTTTTCTATTTTTTCACTGATAATTTCTGTTTTAGCTACCTTCATTCAAACACTTTGTATTTCTTTTATATAAATTCACATATATTAGAACATATGGAATTTAAGCTCAATACCAATTATTTTTTTCTGCATTTTATTGTAGAACATGCATCAAGCACATCTAATGCAAAAAAAAGAAAAAGGGATCATGCTGTGGTTCAAAGAAACCACAGTAATTGTTCTGTTTTATTTCATACTTGTTATTTCTTCTCATAAGAAAACATTTCAGTACACTTCAGGGATCGTGAACATGCAGCGTCTCAAACGTGTCTGAGCAGCAGGGTGGTAATGATGTATGCCAGGAGGGAACAGCAGCATTTTATTCCTCTAGCTCCTATAAAACATTGTAAACACTGACAGGGGACGTGTACATGTAATCAGGTAACCTTTGTGGGAGGTGGTAAGGTAACTGAATTCCATGAGAACAACACCCTCACAGCCCAACGCAACCAGCAAAATTTGATCTCCACACGAACAAAGCCTGGTTCAGTTGAGGGTTTTTCCACTGTGGAAAATGACAAGATGGCTGGAAAGGCATGTCTATAGGGCCGTGCTAATATTAACAAGTCTTATCTAGACAAACTGCATAAGACGGTGGAAATGATGGAAGAGATATAACTGTGGGTTTCATGCTATCCCCCAGGAAGTCACGCAAACAAATCGAACTGATGACCGTCAAAATGACAAGGAAATCACCCAAGCTTGTCAGGGTCGTTCAATCTCACTCTTATACTGACAACACGTGGTGGGGGGACATTACCCCGTATCCTGTACCCATGCAGCAAAGGCTGCTGTCAAGATCAAGAGAGATTTGGTTCAGCACCAACAAACACCTGTTGCCTATGAAATATAAGCTTAGAAAGGACAGCAAACCGTCTTGAGTTGTTTCAGTACTTAATTAAGTAAAAACCATGTTTGCATATTTTGTTTGGAATCTGAAACAAGCTACCAAACTTTAGGTTTCACAACATGTAGACACTGTAAGATGCTGTCAATGTAAATGTATCCGAAAACATGTTCACATTATGACATGAAATCCCACAACTTTATATATAGCAACACAACTGTGTAAAAAAATTTGAAATGACAGCTGGGAAAAAGATATCACAATCCTGATTAATGTACTATTGTAGTAAGATAAGGCAAGGTGACAAAATTAAATAAACTAATGAATACAAATTAAATGTCAACTGTGTCTCATTTTTCAATGGTTATTATATTTAACAACTTAACATGCAGAGATTTATACACCTTTTGGATTTGTTTTTACATTAGACTTACAACCCTGGCCTTGGTCTCTGTTGCACCACATATCAGACCGAACACTACATCAGTGTTTCCCTGCTGTGCTGCTCAAACTATACTTAAGTGACTGCTTCCAGAGTTACTACCTAAGTAAGTGCTCAAGTGCCTTAAGTGTGCCTACTAAAATCATTCAATTTTGGGGATTAGGTCCATGACTGTAATGCAGATTAAGGCATGGATGCTCTAGCTTTGCAAAGCACTCCAGTGTTATAATTAAAATATTATTCCTGACAAGCACAAAAAAGTTACCATGGTTCTGTTTTTAATACCATAGGCACAGCTACATAGAACACACAACAGTTCAACAAATGAAGCTTAAAGAAAACAACAGGCAGAATAAGCTAAAGGCACCACTTCTGACAAATCCCTTCAGTTGTAATTACAGGGCAGATTGCTAGCAATTTGGGCATAACATACTTGATGCGGGAAGTGTATCTGATGGTAGAGATAGAGTGAAGTCTGAGTGTACCTGCTGGGGGCCCTCCCCGTTGACCATGGATGGGGGTGGCGGTGAGGCCAGAATCGGGAGTTCAGGGCTGAGAAGCTGGCCGGACTCCAGAGGTGGGGTGTGGTCTGCCATGTCTCCCTCATTCACACCACTGAAGAGGTACTCCTGAAACAAAGACACAGTGATCAATGGAAATGTATAGAGTATACCACAAAGACCTGCGGTGTCATCATCTTGAGGCTTCCAACAAGTCATCACATCTGTGCTGAAAACTACATTTACCCAGAGTCTTCACAGGATGTGGCTTCTCTCTTCACTCTTGTGGTATATAGCATGAACAAATCATCACTTATGAGTATAACATGTACAATGTGATCCCTCTTGAGGTATGTTCAGTATAGTATTAAAGACAATGTATTTAAATTTTTATACCATACATTTTACCAAAATTGAGCAAATGTGTGGTTATTCTGAAGTCAGAGCTGACAGCAAGTTTCATACCAGCAGTGCCAAGAGCAACAAAAAATGAGAGAAGTTGTAGAACACTCCAAAACCACGTATTTGGAACATTGAACATGTTCATTTAAAACAGGTGAAAGGATCATGATTGGTATGAAAGAGGTATCCTTGAAAGGCTCAGTCTCTCACAAGCAAGGACTGGGCGAGGTTGGCCACTTTTTGAAATGCACAATTGTATAATGGATATTACTAGAAAGCCACAGACAAACACTTTGAAAAAGTGCTGTCACCCAACACAGTTTATTTGCAAATTATTGCACTTCGCAAAGTGACCCAAAGAGGTTCTGCGATGTTTGCATGACACAAATATCTATCCATTTCTAGAAATGTTGGAAGTATTTTTAATATATCACATAGGCCTAAACAATAAGATAGAGTGAAAAATTCTGAATTCCCAAAACTCAAAAATATTGTTTCAGAGATAGATTTTTGGACAATTAGACACACACTTCTGTTGTCCTTGTTATGGATTTTTTTCCCCCATTTTATAATGCTATTGAGGTCTATTTTAAATGATTAAATATTCTGCTTCCTCAGGAACATGACACATCAGGCATGGGGTAAATAACCTCCTAATGCACAAATATTTCCACCAGAGACATAGTAATGAGCTGAATGGCACTAAGTGGAAATTTGACACACATGTTAATTTCCAAACAAATCTATTGCTTCCTAACTGTCAATCATGTTCTATCAGTGTGTTCTGGCACAACAGTCTAAAGGCTGACTCTGACGGAATCAATGAGTGGCCAGGTTTGGCCACCTCTCCCATCCAAACTAAACAAGCCTGATCTCAGACCAAAGACAGAGTTTCTCAGATACAAATTCTTTAACGGAGCATAAACAAAGAGAGCGAGGTGATAATGGCAAAAAAAAAAAAAAAAAAAAAAATTATCACGGTCACTTTTTCCAAATTGATCAATATGTTCACTACATTACATAAAAGCAGAATAATATAAAAATTTTACTGTGCAAAGATGGCTTGGTTTATAATATATGTACTTTCCAATGAACACATTTTCTGACATTTAAATATGAACCTTTAACTTTCCATAGTGCTTGGGCTTTTTGTAACTTATTAAAGAAATGGTGTGGTTGGTAGGATGGTAGCTTTTTAATGGAAACGTTCTGTTGTATTTTCCACTTTAGTTGGCAAAGTGACAGCTTAATCTGTGTTTAATCACTTTTGATATATCCAAACCACTTCCATGTTGCGTCACCTTTTTGTCAACAATTTCTCCAGCTTTGGATGATAACAAAAGTTTACTTTCAGCACTAAGAAATTGGCTGCGTAAAATGAAGGTATGCATTAAGAAGGCAGAAAGTTACTGACGGCACGGTGCCCTAAGACAGCACATGGCATGTTTCAGTTTGTTTAACAAGAGTTTGATAAATATATCATACTGTTTAAATTTCCTTGCACTTGAGAATGATTATTGGTGCCATTACTTCCAGCGCGATGTACTTTTAAGTGTGTCTGATTCCCTACCATGCGGGCTCTGCTCTGAGGTTGCACTGCTGTCCACTGTGTGCTCAGAGCACAGCTGTGGCCCTGTAGCAATAGGCAATACACAGAGCAGCATGAAGCTATGGGCTGGAATATATTTAAATAAAAATATTTTTTTTAAAAACTTACCACAAACTGTGAACTTTGGGAGAGTTCATCAGTAAATGGTGATGTGGTACAAACTAAGTGGCTGTATTAATTTAACAACAATAAATGAGAGCAAAATTGAAAAGTAGTTATTAGTATGCCCTTGTTCCGTCTTGTACAAGATGGCTCAACCTTCTTGCAAAAGTTAACTTTTTTGATGAAATACTTATACAAAAGCACAGCTGCCTGGACAAAAGTACAGGAGAAGAAGTCAAGTTGACATAAAAAAGGGAACATAAAACCTTTTCAAAACCCCTGCACCCAATTACCCTATTGAAGGGTTAAAAATAAATGCGTCTTTTGTGCCACAAAATGAGACAAAAAAGAGAAACTGTGCACGAGTTGTTATACTCTAATGCGCATGATGTATTTCATTTGACAGGTTATCAATAACTTGAAGGCACAACAATAGGTCATTATAGTGTTACTACAAAGATTGTGAGGGTGGGGTGCATGAGAGGAGGGAGGGTATTAAGTAATTGTATTTAAGGGATAATGTTAACCCCTTTAGTTAAAAAGGACAGTTTCTCACACTAAGTATGAAGCATAAATGCCCACTGCCATCTAATGTGTCCTTACACCCTTCACATAACAAACTAATACATATATCTAAAGGCAGTTATGAAGGCATAAAATACCTGTTGTGTTCAAACAATTTACAAAAAAAAACAACCAAGATGTAAAATCTAACTCTATGAGAGTACCCACAGATGATACAGTTCCTTTTCAGACACTGCAATAAAATTAAACTAAGTCAGAGGGCCTCTTGACCTTGTGTGATAAAAAAAAAATGTAAGAGATTTCATGCCTGAAAGAAATTCTGTCAAAAACAACAGAACACCATGAGAGAAATGTAACATGTGTCCTTGAACCTAATTACGTTCTAGCGCATGCGCCCCTAAACCTCACAGTGATCTGGCTTATCTGTCAGCTTTCGCCCCTCCCCTCCTTCAGCTTAAACAACAAAGTCAGTTTACAGTGTGATGGTCAATGAATGGGTTTGAGGGAACTATAGCTACAGAAGTAGACAGACATGAGATTAGCTGTGTATTACTAGCAAGCTTTAGATGATGGTAGGCTCCTTCATTAGGCCTTTACGTCAATCACTGCAATCACTTATAGCACTATCACATATTACTCTACAACACAAGAAATTTTTTTCAGTAAATCCTTGCTCAAGTTTAAAATATTCAATAGAAATGCACTCACAACAACTACCCAGTGGCCTGAGAAAGAAGGGATCCCTGATCAAAGCACTCTTCCTCTTTACATCTGAAAAACCACAGTTTACATACTTAATGAAGCATTAAGTGGTATTCTACTGTCACACACAAAAATGATCTAGGGGTTATTTATGAATTGATCAAAGACATCAACTGATAAAGGGGAGTAAGTGATCATAAGGGATTTTATTACGCCAGTTATTACATTTTTGAAGCTACCTGAGGAGGCTGAGTTAGTGCACTGTTACCTGTAAAAAAAAATATTAACTCACTAAGTAGGTACTTTCCCCTCGTTGGTCCTATGCCATTAACATTAGGGAAAGATGTCAGCAGAAATCACAACAGCCTCCTTTATAAAAGCTAGCAAAAATACCAGCTGACCCTGTCACTGAACCCCCTTTGCACTTCATTGAAGCCTGTGCAAAGTCTTTCCTGTGCAGTACAACAAGCACTACTTCTACACCGAAATTGTGGTAACATCTGTTGTTGGCCAGATCGGACATCATATTTGACTGTGGCTAGGAGAGCAGTCGATAAGGACACAACAGCTGTTTTTCAGTTACAGGTTCAGTGAGACGGGGAAAACACCCTGAATGCCTGCAATAAATGGCCATTTTTTACCTACCAAAACTCGTTCATTCTTTTTTTGAGTAACTTAATCGATAAGAGCGCAGACTAAAACCTCAATCACGCTGAGATGACACAAAGGTTTCAGATGTCTCATGCTTGGAAATTTTGGTCGTTTGGTCGGTTTCTGATGACGACTAAAATTATCCCGATTTTTTCCCCTGTAACAGCTGGTTAGTGCGTTTCTTTGACTTAGCCTAACCGTCACCCACTAAGCTAGCCCCATCCCTGCCTATTGTCACCAAGTCTATTAACTTACACCAAACACATGACTTTGGTTACATTCATCAAGACACACTGTAGTTATGAAAGTCAATTTGCAGAGTCAGTGTTCCTTATTTTCAATTTCTCAACCAGGTTCAAGTTATCTCACAGCCAAGGCAATTGTTTCCTCTAGCTACAGGTGTGTGTGCTGGATGTTATGTCATAGCTGGTCGTTATCCAACTACAACATAGCATTGCAGTGAGCTAATTCACAAACAAAAACATTTGACTTCAAGTCCCCTTAAGGCACAGCTAATTCATGACACAGTTAAGCAGCAACACAAGTGAATTATTACCAATAGCGCAGCTTACGGTACTCACTCAGTCAGTCAGTCGACACAGCAGCAGCAGTCTTGACTGACACGCCGATACACAGTGATGATTCTTTATGCAGCTCTTCCTGAAATGTTTAACGTCAGCAAGCACCAATGACCAGCTACTTTCTGCCACACCTGAGAATGTTTACTTGCTAGCTACCTTGATAAACACAAGACACCGCAAAATGTGACATGCTAGCGTTAGCTACCTAATGCTACCTAGCTAATAGTTAGCAAGATGAAGATGTGCTTTACTCGTTAACGTTGTATGGACGACGATCGCTCGTACTGGCTACACCTAAAACAGATCTAAGTAACTAGCGAGCGACGGTGACGATGCCAAGTATCGACAATGATAGCCCAATTGCCAATTTTATCGAGATAACTTTCCATCTAACCCTGCTCCTCGCATAAAAGTCAGGAATTTCGCCATCGCTTACAGGGCTCTGTGCGCATGCGTATTACAGCAAATCATGACGAATCCCAAATTCCAAGATAGCGAAGAGCAACATTTATCATATTGTTATATTGTTTGAATTTTGTTCCTATCGTGGATGTGATCCGTATCAGAGGGGATTAAAATGAACTTTATCTATAAACCTACATTTTCATTATATCAAGGAAAACCTTAAGGTTGACGTGTCTATGATCGGTTTGTCCACGGAGACAGTAGGCAGAGAATCGTGTGTATATGGTACAAAGAGAACATCACATTTTTTCCACGTGTATGTGACAAAGCCAGGCTCCAGTCTTGCTCCACCATGCGACAGATCTCGATAGACAACGCTGAGAGGTGGTCAGCATCTTTACAGAAATTGATGGTTCATCGCAACAGTATGATAGAGCCATTAAAAGTAGCATTTGAACATATTTTTTATTCCCTGTACAGAAACCATAAAAACGTTACATGAATATTACGAACTAGCAAGTTAACTGGAAATATGAACATAACAAATTAACACTGCATCTATCTATCTATCTATCTATCTATCTATCTATCTATCTATCTATCTATCTATCTATCTATCTATCTATCTAT
>JAQMCX010000055.1:3208000-3313471 GCA_029814765.1 Acanthurus leucopareius | reverse complement strand
ATCTATCTATCTATCTATCTATCTATCTATCTATCTATCTATCTATCTATCTATCTATCTATCTATCTATCCTAGTTCAGTTGCCTTACTAATTTTGAACAAATTCTTTATAGCATTTCTCTGTTGTGCGAAGCCCTGTAAATTTTATTTTAGCTGCTCTATTTCACCACAGACTTTATTCAGAATGCTTCATATGTGCACAACTACTGTGTGTGGATAGTAAAGCAACAGCTCAAGGGACAGTTACAAAATTAAAAGCATTTCAGTACTATATTCCATTTTTTTTGTCTTTATTTATCAAAGAAACAAACAACATGTAATATGTCTGCAATGTAATGTCCATCCAAAGGTGCCTATGAAAATAGAAGTGTTTAAGGCACAATGAAATTAAATTAATCACTTTAAAGTTTCATTTACAAGACACGCAATTTACACATTTTATCTTCAGCTTTAGTATGACTGGGTAAAATCAGGGTTTATACAGCTTTAGCACAAACAAGTGAGTGCAACATGTAATACACTGCCACACACTAAGACTAGGATATCCATGGCTCCACCTGCTGGACTTAATAAAGGCCCAGTGTGTTGTTTCATTGAAAGTTAGAGGTTTTCCTCCATCCATTTTTTTTTTAAAATTCCATTTGCTGATAACCCATTGAGAAAAAGTGTTGAGAGTTTTTTTCACTAGACCTGTCTTTTTTCCTCTCATATGTTTTTGCTATTTTCTCTGCTGTTGGGAAGAGCAAAGGTCAGATGTTTGACGTTTCTTATAAATTGTCATTAAAGAGATATCTAATACAGCATTTAGTTGTGAAAGACAAAACCAAGAAACAGGGTGTCAGGAAAAGAGGATAGACATGGGGCAAAGAAACAATTTAAAATAGTATTGACATTAAAAAAAAAATGAAATGAAAGTAACCACCTGTACCAGATGCATCTAAGGATGTATAAACAGAAAGTGTGTAAATTTTATGATGTTAAAAGTGGGCTGCATGTAAATTAAGAAGCTGCAAAACCATTTTCATCATCACCCAAAAGATTTTGTCTTTTGTCTTCATTGGGGTTTGAACCAAGGTTGATTCCTTTCCTCCAATATAGTCAGTCAATCAGTAATGTGACTCTACATTAGAAATTCTAAGTACTTTGACTTTACTTTCTTTTGATCATTGTTTATGAATTTTATAGCATATTTTCACCATGTTAAATTAAAATAATAAACTGCTGGATTACTAAGAATGTTTAAAAATAAAATTGGTATATCTATTTGTGTAGCACATATTTAATGCGCGGCATTGTTTTTCAAAAAACAAAGTCCAATACCAACAGTTAGCTAATATAATGAGTTTGCAAGGGAAAAAACGTTGAGAAAATTTCCAATAATAAACACTGAAGTTTAAAGCTCCGACTTTACACGAACGCACCATCTAAATACAGGAAGTAAAGCGGTGTTTTTCTCAGTCGGTGGTTGTGGCGTTCAAAGCTAACTAACGTTAGTTACAACAAGGTGCAACCACAGCAACTGACATGACGCTAGATCCAAACCAGACTGCCGGGATGCTTACATCCACAGTCTGATTCGCTAGATATGTTGGGTGACAGTTTTTCAATGTTTCTGTTGTCCGTAATTAGAAACCGACATCGCGGACAAAACACTAGCTAGAACAACAGCAAGGTAACGTAAACAGTTTGGACGGTCTTCAGCTCTCAGGAGCAACAGTACGCCTTATGCTAATTAGCTTAGTAGTTTTGTGTTAGCTAGTTTGATAATGAAGCTATCGCTGCTGCTAGCCTAAATTCACAAATGTTATGTTGCTAGCTTGTAAACCCAGGCTGCAACTCATATAGTGCAACATGACCTGTTTACTTTCACTGTTACCGTATTACCTCTCAGAGTTTGTTGGTTGGGAGAGTGCTCGACATATTAACGTTACATCATGTGTAGATGGGAAGAGACGGCGTTCATAAGGTCTAGATTCATACTGTGCAGCTTCGTATCATTTTTCACATAGAAACAACCCCTGTAGTCCTAAATAATAGTAGTTTAAACAACAAACGTTAACAAAACAAATCATGTCGAAGGGTTTTGCCGTATTTGTTCTTTTGCAACACAATTTCGAATTCTGCGGGCCTGGTGCTTAAATTCAGGCGGATGACTGCTATGTATTGTCATTTATATTCAATACGCTCTTCTCTTTACAAAGTGTCATGTGCGTTTAGAGTAAGTCAGCTTTAAGCAAGAAGAATAGTGGGGTGTATTTGCATATACGAAAGCACACACACACTCACACACTTTCAAGCTAATAGTTAATCTCGGTCAAACAGGGACCCAAGCAGCCTCTCTCATATCAATTTATGTGGGCTGGTTAAACCACACTAATGATGTAAGTAAAAAAAACATTCAAACACATTCTTGGCAAGTGATTTAGCCATGGATGTACTGTATCGGAATTTAGATATGATAGAGTAAATGCACATGTAGTGATGACATAACATGGACTTTACTCATTCTCTTTGTAAACACACCTTAATGGGTTTACCTCAGTCAACAGGCATACAGTTTTAATCTGTCTACAAAACTCGGCCCAGTGCCCGTGCTGTCTGTGCTGGGCACTTTTGAGACATGAGAAATCTCTCAGGTTTCACTTTATACATTTGTTGCTACAAGTTGAAATAAACAGTTTCCAATTAAAGCATATTTGCTTTTGAAATATTCATTCAGCTTTCAAGTCTGGCCTTCTTTTGGTCTGATTTTCAGTCTTTAAAAAAAAAAAACAACAACAAACAAAAGGTTTAGATTGAAAGCAATCACTTATTTGTAATCTGGAGTAAGAATGAGTCATGATAGTTTTACCATATTCCTGCGTGACTGTGATCCTGCATTTTACCTTCCCTATACCTGCATAGAAAGCATTGTACTTTGAATATTATTAGGCAAGAGAACACACACATATTAGAAAAAAAAAAAGTGATTCTTTGCTTTCAATTAAGGTTTTTCCCTAGTTTACTATTTTTGTACACTATATATTTGTTTAAGCAAAGCCTATGTATTGTTATTGTTCACATCTGTTTAACTGTATTATCTCCTTGTTTTACAGCTGGGTAGTATGCTGGACGTGGGGAAGTGGCCAGTGTTTGCACTCCTTCCTCCTGAGGAACTACGGCTTATCCGGCAGGCTTGTGTCTTTGGCAGTGCTGCTAATGAAGCCCTCTATGTCACAGTTAATGATGAGGTAACTCTCTAAGCAAGGGAGCTTTAATCCTCTTGTTTACATTAAGATGTGTTGCAAGAGTTGATAGACACTGCTCTTACAGTACTAGTTTGATCATGTTGTATTTGTAAGTGGATATTGAAATGCTGCAGGCTTCTCACTCATGTTGATAGAGGTTGCAGTTCCAGGCACAGGGATAAGCAGATAGAATGAAGCTATCTTTAGCTAATACCCAAGCAAGCTCCATTTTTATCCTGTGGAAAGGTGTAGACCGTGGTTCATCTTGCACACTTGCAAATGTGTGTGTCCCTGTGGCCCAAACAGTTTATGTTTAGGAGCTGCCAACTCTGGCATAAAAAAACATATTTTGGTGGATTTCACAATAAAACTCTGGCATTTATTACATTCCACCTGGTCTGAATGCATAATTATCACCTTATGTGATTATTATTTCATATAGCCAATAAAGCATTTTGGAAAAAATCAGGTGCAGAAGTATTTCTGAAAACATAATCTTGTATTTAGATTACATTTTGGTTGCAGCTGTAGTTTAATATGATGTAAATAGCCCTGAAATAATTAGACCATTAGTCATTTTGTCTACTGATGTATAATTGATTGTCAGAACCTCCTAGGTGATGGGAAACTATGGACTTTTTCTGATTTTTTTTTTCCATTTTAAAAGACGTCTTAGACAGATGATCGTTAAATAATTGATTAATAAAAATGCAAAAATATCATAAGGGCACACTGGTCAAGTGAAATCTGAAAATGAAAACAATTTATTTCATTTCATTTTTATTTCATATTATTCTATCTATAGACTTTAAAAACATGTTTTAACACATATGAATTTTCCATTATTTAAAACAATAGTTAACATCCTATCAACAAAGTGTAGATGTCATTTAGATTCCTCCATGTAGGTCATCTCACCAAGTATTTTGTATTTACAGGGATGTTGTTATTTATCAGTCTGTATTGACAGTTAACATGCGAATATAGCATGTATGTATCATCAGCACCATTTCATCAGTGATATTTGGTCTTTGCAGGTCTTTGCTCTGGGCACCAATTGCAGCGGCTGTTTAGGGCTCGGAGACCTTCAAAGCACTATTGAGCCACGCAGGATTGATGTCTTGTGTGGAAAGAAGATTGTGTCCTTAAGCTATGGAACAGGGCCGCATGTGGTTATCGCTACTGCAGGTAATCCAGTTCCTTTTTTTTTCTTGTGTGTTTCAGAAGGGGAAATATCCTCAGGAGGCATAGGAATGACATCACAAACAAACAAGATGGTACATGCACATGTCTAGAATCTGCTTTAACTGTAATGCCATGTCACTGCTGCTCACAAAGTTTCAAAAATCACCTAATTCAAATAGTACTGAAAAGGAAATAGTTATAGTTTCTCATAACTTGTCTTCAGATCAGTACCTTCTGAATACACTAAAAGTATGTGTGTTGATAAGATATCCAAAGGCAATTGGTCTGTTGCAAGTGACAGGTTTGTATGTTGACATCAACTGTTTCATGTGTTCTGGTACAAACATAGACATTCTTGATGTTTTGGATAAACTTGTCACACCGTGTTATATCTGGTCAAATCTGTGCCTGCATACCATAGAAAATAGTCATATTCACATTCATAATGTATTCATAACAAGGATAAGAAAGGATCATTTTGTTTCTCAACCAGAGTTAAAAATATGGTGGTTAAATTAAACTAATGCATCAGGAAACATTACAGACATTGATTGACTCTAGAGACTCCTGTCAGCTCCTCTATAATAAAATCTGCCAGTCCATATCAATTTGATGGCAGGTTTCGATTTTGTTCTCTTATTCACACATTGATTACAGATAATGACATTTATCCAGAAGTCTTTACTCTGCCGTTAATCATGTGAAGCCGGCTGCTTTCTATTAATCAATAAAATATCAACCATTAAGACAACCTGAATGAAAGTTTGCTGACTGCTATGTAGATGGAGAGGTGTTTGCTTGGGGCCACAATGGCTACAGCCAGCTGGGCAATGGGACCACCAACCACGGACTGACACCTGCCCTTGTGTCCACTAACCTCCTTAGCAAGAGAGTGACAGAGGTGGCCTGTGGCTCCCATCACACTATTGCCCTCACAACAGATGGAGAGGTAAAGTCATCATTTGTGACCTCTGTTGAGTTTCTTCCTGCACACTTCTGTTTTTATTTCAACGCTGAACGTTTATACCTATGCTCAGGTGTACGCATGGGGTTACAACAACTCGGGTCAAGTTGGTTCAGGGTCTACTGCCAACCAGCCGACACCACGCAGGGTCAGCAGCTGCCTGCAGAACAAAGTGGTTGTTAACATAGCCTGTGGTCAGCTGTGCTCTATGGCTGTACTGGATAACGGAGAGGTAATGGGGTCGGTTCTTACAGTATGTCAACTTTTTGGCAATCGGTAGCAGTTGATAAATTGAGCAGTTTATACTTAAAAGGCTAAGCTAACTAGTTCATGTTTTCACTAATTTCTTTTTCAGAAATCTACAGATTCTTAGGAAGGAACACATCATATGAATCAATATTTTACCCTGATTTGATGTCCCAGTGCATCCAAAAGTTGTTTTATTTTCCTCACCAAGAAGACATTGTGTATAGCAGTTTGCAGTTAATGAGTTTGAGAGAAGATGCAAATGAGCTGCTCATATGCCAGATTTCAAAATGTATTTGAACTATATGCAGAGAAAAGCTACTGTATGTAGACCGAAACAGTAAGCCGTTAACATACTGGTGCTGCACAATAATATACATTAAGCAAGTGCAAGCTGGAAGTATCCCAAGTTTTACCCCTTAATCATTGTCAGCACCTGAGTTACAGTGTTCTTGACATCACTGGTACATGTGCTTTTGCAATTTTCTGATTCCGAGTAGACACAATACAAAGTGTATGTCTGCGAGGATGTCAATCAACCAGCTAAGAATGACTCAAACTTCATATTGAGGATCATCTCCAGTGATAAGAGTTATGTTTATGGCTATGACCAAGAGTCTAAACGGCAGTCTTTGTAGTGAAGTCTCTTTGCAGTCTCTAAGACCAAAGAATGCAAGTCAGATCAGAAGTGCAACCAGGAGCATGATATATTTTTTTCTGTAACATTTATGGGATTGTGCACCCTGAATTCATCCCCCAAGGTCAGACTGTTTGGGTCCACTATTAATGTGACCTTTACTAATGTGAACAGTAAGTACAAACAACCTGAACTATGGCACACTGGCAACTGTGCTCTCCGTGACATTGTGTCCACTCAAAATACTTTGGAAACATGCAATATTTTCACTGCTCATTCCCCACTGCCTCTACCTGCTCAGGGAGGCCCCCCCGCAACTTCCTTCTTTTCCCAAAAAATGAAGTTTGATCTCTGGGTTGTAGCAGTAGACATAAGCTCTTGATCCATGGTAAAATCGCAAATGCGTATGCACCAGTGGTTATAAAAACACATGGTGGTAATGATGACTGAGTTATGAAAGCAAGGCTTGCAGCTGTCACATGCACATTTCTATGCAGTGCTCTTTTTGTGGACAATAAGAAAAGTATTTTAATTTTTTGATGGCACATATTAAAGAGAAGTATTTCCCACCAAGGCCTTAATGTAGCATGTTCAACATCTGAGCTTATTTCTTTTGTTATAGATCTATGGTTGGGGCTATAATTGCAATGGACAGCTAGGTTTGGGTAACAATGGAAATCAGCAGACCCCATGCAGGATTGCCGCTCTCCAAGGTGTCAACATTGTTCAGGTAAGAGCCTAGAGAGACATGAATCTCATAAAGCTCTGTTTTTGCTTTTTAGCGAACGTTCAGTTTAATAACGCACTTTCCTCCATATTCAGGTTGCCTGTGGATATGCACACACATTGGCACTCACAGATGAGGGGTTTGTTTACGCCTGGGGAGCCAACTCATATGGGCAGTTGGGAACAGGCAATAAGAGTAACCAGGCTCTCCCCACTCTAATAAACACAGACAAAGAGAGGTGAGTCCTTTGCTTTTAGCCCAGGCTCAGTTAGCAGCACCACCTTTCTGCCACCACAACAGGTTGCTAAAATAAGATCTTGAGAGATAAATTTTTTAGTCACTTCTCAAAGTTTGAAAATGATTATCATGATAGAGTTGTGACAGAGGCAGTATTACTGTTAAAATCTGCTTTTTTTTCTGATAGAATATCTTTTTTTCCTCTTAATCATAATTGACAGATTTAAACATACAGTCTGGCATATTATTAATAGTATTAAGTAATGAGTTTTGCTTTTATCACTAGGATGGTGGAGGTGGCTGCATGTCACACCAGCCACACGTCAGCTGCCAAGACCCAGAGTGGGCAGGTTCTGATGTGGGGTCAGTGTCGTGGTCAGGCTGTTGCCAGCCCTCACCTCACCCATTTCAGCAGCACAGACGATGTGTTTGCTTGCTTCGCCACACCAGCAGTCACGTGGCACCTCCTCTCAGTAGGTAAGAATTGCATAGCTATATGAAGATTTCTAAAAATAAAGAAGAGCCAATATTTCCAGTACAATGTTTTGATGTTGTCTTTTTTACCATGTACTGCAGTGGGCACGAGAGTCATAGGTACAAATTCTTGGATGTGGTTTCAGAAATAAACAGGAAACTCTGTTTCCTGCCCATGTCAAGTCATCACACTGATTGATCTCATTCAAAACAGCTCAAGCTGAGGAGCATAAACATGTCACTTTGAGCTCTTTGTTTTGTTTAGCCTCCATTTTGTAAATTCAATGGAATTGCCTCTGAATTACAAGTCTTTAAAAACATAAGTGCTCTCGTAAGTCCGATCTTTATGAGTGTGTTTTGTGTTTAACAGTAGCTTTACAATTAGTGACTTCATTGAAAATTTTGGATTCCATTAAATTTCCCTGTTATAGAGAGTAATATATAGAGTCATATCTGAAGGATCTAAAAGTATAATTTTTAATAGTAATTTATGTTTTAATAAAATGATATAATTGCTTACCCTGCATGCAGGTGTGCTATGTAATACTGTACAGTGAATATGGCCATATCTTTAAAGACTGTAAAATAACATAACACATAACAAAATACTCTCACATTTTATGGTTCAGAGACAAGAGCCAGCTTGCATAAAACACTTTATTTTGAATTCCTTTTTTAAATTTGAGATGAACAAAAAACAAAAAAGAAATATATAACCTGTCTTTTTTTTTTTTTTTGCTAGATGGAGATGACTACCTGACTGTCGCCCAATCTTTGAAGAAGGAGTTTGACAGCCCTGAGATTTCAGACCTGAAGTTCTTGGTTGACGGGAAGTGCATTCATGTTCACAAAGCCCTACTTAAAATTAGGTACGGGGATGGGGACGCTCAAAGGTCAGACTGAAAGTGTTAATTCGAAAAAAAAAAAATAAGCGAAAAAAAGACAAGCCCCCCACCCACACAAATGTTACGTTAAAAAAGTTGATTATTTTTTTATACTCTGGTCCTTACAGCTTTATGTTAACTTTTCGCTCTTTAAAAATATTTTTAAGTGCAATAATGACCCCTTGAAAAAATAAATGGGAGTCTAGAAAAACTAACCAAACAACCCACTTTGCATCTGATCACATGAGTAGCTGTTGTGTGTCTGATGAGATGTACAATGTGTGTCTCACTATGTCTCTAATTTGCACAAATCAAATCAGGAGTTACATCTGGGTACACGATGAACTTTATAAAGGAACAAGAACAGTGTTTCTTGGTTTTCCACACTAATTTCATGCCACATTTGTTTTTTGCCTCCGTGCTGGTGACAGCTATGGCCATTTTGTTTTTGGCTTGTGAGCCGTCCATCAGTCCGTCACATTTTTGTGAATGAAATACCTCAAGAAAGCTTTCGGAGAGTTTCTTCAAATTAAGAACAAATATTCAGTTGGACTCAAGGATGAACTCATGACAGTTTAATAGCCAAAGGTCAACTGATTTCTGTCTCACAAAACACACTTTTGGCTATGACTCAAAAAGTCATATGCATAGTACAAGAAAATTTAACACAAATCTCTAATAGCATAAAGTTATGAAATAATAAACACTTTGTACCCAAAAGGTTTGTCACGGATGTAAATTGATACTTGTATGGTTGTTATAGCAGTCAACCGCAAAGCAGTAATTGTAGTTTCTTTGTTTGGCTCTGTTTTAGAAAAGAGGACTTTTCTTTCCTCACCCCAGCAGCCTGCTTCTCTGTGCTGACTTTCGTTTTGGTCACATGAGTGCGTTTTTCACATCATAATGAGCCATGAAGGTGCTCAGTGTACCACACTTGGATTTGCAGGACAACAGAAACACACTTTGATGCTGACTCATGTGATTTTTTTATTATAGGAACACTGATTCAAGAAAACAGATTTTTTTGACAGTTGTGTTGCTGCCATGACAGCAAACTAAGCCACCTTTATGTGAAAATGCACATATACGTACTAAATGCTATGCTGCCTATATTTATTCTCTGAGACACTGTTTCCTCCTCCTCCTCCTTCCTGTTAATGTCACGGGGAAGCAAAGACAGACCTATTGTTTTCCTCTTTTCTTTTTATAACCACACTTGGACACAAAGTATCTGCATTCCAGTCCTTTGCTCTTTTGCACTGTCAGTAGGAAGGAGCCAGACTGTCTGCAACGTCAACCCTAGTGCACATGCTCTGTGAACTACAAAACGGCTGCTTTGGCAAGGTCACATTCAAATGATACGTTTGAGATGCACTTAGAGAATGAAAACTTGTTTGTTCAACCGTGTCCTGAGAAGAAGTGATGGAGAGGAAGTGTTCTGAGCCTGTGGAGATTAGCAGTAAGAGAAATTTGAAGGAAAAAAAAAAGAAAAATGGTAATAAGGTTTCATAATGCAGAGGGCCATGAGGAACAAACGTGGAAAATCACTGAGTTAGATCACAGGAATCTATGAATATGTTTATTTTTAATTTATTTTACTTTATTAATTTGTTCAAATGTAACAATAACAGATATAGGAGGTTATAAAGGACCCACCATTATGTGCCTATTTTCTTATTCAGAGTTATACATTTATAAAGAGACAGGATTCAAATAGAAGCATGTGGAAAAGAGAAGATGTTTCAAAAAAGTGATGCTGTAGTGTTTCAGGTTTCTGCAGAAATTGTTACTTCTCTTTAGGCAGCAACTGCTTCCAGTTCCATCGTGTATGAAAATGAGTTAGCACGCTTTTGGAACTTGTCATGTGATCATGTTGATCATCAAGTTTCATACTGTTTTTTGCAGTTTTCATTTTCATTTGGTGGTTCTACGAATCACAACAAAGAGCCGTCTGCACCAATATTCCTTTGAAAACAAATTAACTAAAAACCTGTTTTATTTCTTGGAAAGAAGGATATAACACATGCTTATGCATTTGTGAGGAATCTCCTCCCATGTCATGCAAGTGGTCTTCTCCTTTTCCTTCCTTTTCCAGGTGTGAGCATTTCCGTGCTCTGCTGAATGAAACAGATGAGGACTCTATAGAAATTCACCAGTTCTCATACCTGGTGTACAGAGCCTTTCTAGAGTATCTCTACACTGACACCATAAACCTGCCACCAGAGGATGCTATAGGTAAGCCTACACAAGTGCAACAGACCTCTTGCACACTAGGTACTAGAAAACATTGTAATAAGTCAGTACAGAAGTCATAAACACACTCATCTGTGTATTACTCCTGTGTGTGCAGGGTTGCTAGACTTGGCCACCTTTTACCGAGAGACGAGGCTGAAGAGATTGTGCCAGGAAACGATCAAGAGAGGTATTTCCGAGGAAAACGCCATCACTCTGCTCTCTGCTGCTGTCAAGTATGAGGCGCGGGTAAGCTTATAGCCCCTGACACACCAGTCAGACACCATGGTGGTGGGGTCCTTCTCAGTAGCTAGTCAGTTGTTCTCCTCAGCACTGACCAGACAGCCCTCTTCATTTTTAGGATCTGGAGGAGTTCTGCTTCAAGTTTTGCGTCAACCACCTTACAGCTGTCACGCAGACCCAGGCCTTTGCAGAAATGGACCACGACCTGCTTAAGAACTTCATTAGTAAAGCCAGCCGCTACGGGGCCTTCAAAAACTGACTAGATTGCCCTGATAGTGATGGATTCAACACTCAAGGGTACCAAGAGTCGACCCCTAAACCAAAGTTAAACCCTGGCTGATTAGAACTTAAAAGACTTGATGCTTGGGATGTGAACACGAAAGAGGCAAACAGCTTGAGGTTTTGCCTCCCAACTGATGCTTCTGTGTTACTCCACTAAACAAAGCCCAAACACAGCAGATGTTAGGGGTGTTAATAATGGGTCACACCACTGAGTCAGCCATAAGCACAGAGGAAGCTGAATAGAGAGATCTGCCACAGTGGGTGTCTTTATATCGGCATGACATTGGTTTTTGGTCATTATGCTTGGCTAACTTGATGTCTAATTTGCTTGTTTGCTAAAGTTAGGTGACAAAAAGGTGCAGAGGCTCATGCAACAACTTTTTTTGTTACGCTGCCCTTTATCAGTTAGTTAAACAATCGATCAACAATATGTGTGATCGGTAGTAAGGGAAAGTGATCATCTGCTTTTCTTGAAGCCTTGATTCCTACACTTTTCAAGTAGTGTTCAAGAAGGAAAAACATGTCAGCTGTTCTTTTAATGGAGAAATCTGTAAGTTATGTCAGACATCTTTTTCTGAACAATTATAATTTGTATCTGTTCAGTGTAAATATTTGTTCTTTTGCATAAGTCCATGTTAAACGTTGCCACTGTGTTTTATATTGTAGTTATTCACCTTTGCCATCCAAATTTGCGTTTGCTGTTTCATGTTTGTATTGACTAACATTTGCACTGTTTTTCTGTAGACAGTTACTTTACCAACCATCAGCTTATTTACAGAAAAGGATGCAGTCAGTTTCACTTATTGAGAAATGAGAACATCACGTTCAGATTAAGCAGCAGGAAACCATGTCTGACTTTTATAAGCATGTAGATTCCTGTGTAGCTTGTCAGTGATGTTAAAAAAAATATGTGCAACTTATTTTACAGTTTGGTATGTTTACAAACTTTGGTTATTTATTGTTTGTTTGTTTTTTTAATTGTTGCAACTTTGATTACAAAAACTTGGGATTCCGTGCAAAACCAATAAAGCCCATTGTGACAATTTGCAGATTTTTTTTGACATAATCACAGTTGAAACTCTACGAAAACAATAAATATAGTGTTTTACCTCCTCCACCTCATCGATTTTTGTGATATGTTTATTCTGAATTTGATGTTGCGAAAGAGGAAACAAAAGACAGGGAAAGTTGTGTAATGCTCTAAATACACATTTGAAACATTTCACAGGACTTAGGTAACAGATAAAAGTATCAATTGACAAACTGTTGTCAGCAAATGCTGTTTGTTTGCAGGCATCCCAACTTTTTAGAATCGAGGTTGTAATGTGTTGGCAGCAAACTTCTGGTTCTTTTTACAAGTGTTTCTTTATATCCCTCTCCTTGCTTTGTACCTTTGCAATAATGGAAAAGTGACTGTTTAGTGTAATTGCCAATTGACTATGTTGAATATGACCCAAGTCTCACATAGTACCACTAAATGTAGTTAACATATAATTCGAAATTAAGTTCTTTAACCTGTCCTAATAGAATGTAAAAAATGCTTTTACTTTAACAAGCCAATTATTGCATTTTTTTGAGCATTTTGATTATTTCTAAAATGCCTGTGTTGTCATTTTGTACGGAAAATGCTGTAAGATGCTGACATGGCACTAATGATAACATTTGATAATATGAAAATTATTAAAATGAATAACTACATAATTTTTTTGATTTGTTATTGCTTAATTGGGGGTTTGTTGTAAATTAATTAACTGCCTTGACAACCCTGTATATACTCTGTAAAATACTAAAATCCATATTAAGCTTATACATGTTCTTGAAATTACATAGAGAGCTACACAACTGTAACATCAACGCATTGAGTGTAAATAATGTTTTATCCATTGCAGCTTTAAGCCATTGGGGGGCAGTGTGTTGCACTTGAATATCCTTCCCGACTCATGCATTCATGCACTGAGAACACAGAACACACGTTCCGAGAACACAGGTTGAGGTTTCACACCTCCTCGCTCTTTCTTTAAGTGCTTGTACTGAGCTGTTTATAACCTATCTGCATGTAGCAGTTGAAGCAGGCAATGATTTATATGTGTGTATGATGGAGCACAATCTGACTCAATTTTTCAAAGTCTTCTTGCACATATAGTTACTTATTAAAGTTATTAAATTTGTGAGGCTTACAAGATTTAATTTGTTTGAGACTCTGTCAAAAAATATGTGTCCATTTACTTTCATACAGACTCTGCTAAAGGAAACATTGTATGCTTCAAAGTAAGCTGGCCCTTGCAGACAGTATGTTTGGACAAACTGTGATAAAAGCCAGATCAGCAGCTCTCAGATGATAATTAAGTTACTTGTTTCCAGCTAATGGCTACTCCCAAAATAAATGATGTTTAATTTATGTGCAGATAGCTTGGAGGATAATAAACATGAGGACAAAATAGAAGACTATTTAACTCTAAGTTGCCGGATGATTGAGCTGCAGCATATCTGGATAGTTAATGATCACAATTCAAACACTTTTCCATATGCAAAAAAGAGTCAGTACATAAAATGACCTTGTTAGTAGTTTTGTATTTTAAATTTTGGCCCTTTATTTCAATATATTTTTCATTAAATTTGCCAAAAAAAAAACATTATTTCACATTATGGGGTTTCTGAGGGGCTTTTTAATGGCATAATATATATTATTAGGCTGTCAGTCAAGTAAGTATATTATCATAAGAAGAAGCGTCAGACTAAATACTTGTACACTGTCACACAATGATTCCCCATAACTGACACAAGTTAAACGGCATTATACAAAATATGAGGAAGTGCATACAACTGCTAACCGTATTTGGCACTCAGCCTGGTACGAATCCTCCTACACTAATATGAATGGGATTTTAATCATGGATTCTTTTGTGCAAAATAAAACCTTTGTACTTTCCTAAAACTGTGCTAAAAGAAATTTTCTGCTGACCCTTAGGAACAACCTGTAAAGCAAACATAGTGAAGAATAAAAGTCTAATTTTTCTATGTTAAAAATGTAAAAACGCTGATGTAAAAACAAGTACATCAAACCTTAAATTAATTTGTGACTAATGTGCTTTCTATTCTGTCCACCAGTTATATTTTATGTGCGTGCTTTGAGATAAGAATCACCTACACAGACGAGTAGCTTAGTCAAGGGTCAAAATAAAACATTAGCTCCTGTGTTGATGCTTCATATACAGTAAGTTTTTTTGTTTTGTTTTTTTTTGTTTTTTGAATAAAAGAAGAACGCTGTACTTCATCTTATGGTCTAATATGACAGTTTGGTTACTCTGTGGCTCCAGTGTGGTTGGCTTCTATGACTGATCCGAGATCAGTACTGAGTGAAAGCACCACATCCTGTTAGCACACTAATTCATTGCAACAGCACTAACATGCTAGTTCATGTTTTTGAGTTGTGTGCTCCAGTATCTGTGAAACCTGTGAGCAAACATAAACTGGATTGTCTCTCCCTCATAAATAGCTTAAACTGACCCGTGTATAGCTATTCAAGCATGCAGTTTGGCTTGTTTTACCCATGAGAAAAAAGTAAAATCAGTGGTCTATCCGACAGTTTACCCAAGATGACAGACAGTATGCTGTGTAATATGCAAATGAATTGTGAAACAGGAAAATGAGCTATTTGCACAGCTGTGCCTGGTCAGTGCACAATTTCTTGATTCATATAAGCCACGATTTATCCAGACTAAAAGACAGACAAGGGTTTTAAACTTATTCAAACACGGTGTTTAGGTTGGTGCTGTATCACCAGTTTAACCTTTAGACTTTTGTTCAAGGGTCCATACTTTGAACTAACAAGTAGCACTGCATGCCCAATTTATGACACAAATACTGTAACAGTAACAGTTCGCAATAAGAATCCAAGTCCATTAGTTGGGAATTCATAACCAACTCTGGTCTCAGGTGATTCATTATCTACTGTGTTTTATCAGTAATGTCATGAATGGATAAAATTATCTTTATCCCTTGTGTTTTCTTTTGTCTCTCCCTTCCTTGTGTGTGGTTCTGTCCTCGGTTCGTCTCTGTGTTTGTGTGTGTTTGCTGGGCGTGGCATCCTGGCCTCTCTCCCACACTCTCAAGCACACCTGAAGCGAATCATCCCAATCTATTTAACGAGCAACTGCAGCTGAAACTCTTGCTCTTCCAGGGAGACTGTGCCAAATCACTCAGTCCACCACGCGGTACAGATGTCAAGGCCAGCTCTTAGTCATTTGGTCCTAATGCTAGTTGCTGCGGCTAACTCTAGTTTCTTTCTGAGCTCTAGCTTCAGTCCCCAGTTTGCCTTAGCTGCCTGACACAGCCAGTTTTGTTCTTGTTGCCTGTGTCTGTTCTGATCCTTCTTCTCTCTGCCTGCCCGGCCCTGCTGAAGACCTTACTCACCTGCTTTGCTACACCTGCTCCGGCAACCTCCTCCAATGAAATCTATCCAATTCTTTATATTAAACTATTTCCTGAACTGCATCAACTTGAGTCTGTGTTCTGCTAAATCTAAGTGAACTTTTGTTATATATAGTTAAAATTTTCACCTGAGATTTATTTATCAAGCCATTGTATTTACAGCCATTGGTAATACAATGTCATTGGTATTTACTGCAGTGTTTTTCAACCACTGTGCCATGCTGCGGCACGCTAGTGTGCCGTGAGAGATCGATAGACACTCGACAATGGCATATTATTTGCAGATAATAATTAATTTGTTTTCAAAAAAATGTTTTTTAGACCAATTAGGTGAAATTGGATAATTTCCCACGGACAGACCACCGCAGACCAGTGGATGAAAAACACTGATTTACTGAGCTGTGAAACCTGGCTGTGGGTGAAGTGACAGAGACCCACTAACCCTATAAAGGAGGATGACATCAACTGTATTTTGAAGATGCAAGAGGAAGGCTCTGTATGTCTTTTACAGTCTCTTCTTACACAGAGAAATCATTATTATTGAAAACCATAAATAATATCTGCAACAAAATGTTCATCTATCAATTTTTATGGTTCATGTGCATCCTTGTGTAATCTGCTGCTTAAAGAACTTGAGGCATGTCATCAATGTCAACCCAGTGAAAAGCAAAATGAAAGTTCTACATCTTTTTAATGCAACACTTCAAACTTCTCAAAAAAGCTACATGAAATCCTTAGTTACTGTAACCGCTGTCTGCACAGCAAGCAGCAACCTGCAGACGTGCTGTGTGTCACTAAAAGTACAAGGTACTTCCCTCAACTCTTTAGCAGACCACTATCTCATTAGGTGTTGCTCATCTGGTTGATTTCTCTTTCTCTTTCTTTTTATCGTTGTCTTTGCGGCTTGAAGCTAAGCTCAGACAGCAAATGGCTCTGCTGCGCCATTAGAAACCTTCACAGCAGCACCAAGTGCAAGTTTAAAGTAAGAGGCCCATTATGTAACATCATGTAAGACAAGTTAAAACTGCTTAACATCTTACTTTTTAAAAGAATGATCAAATAGCTCATATTATCTCTTGAGTGTGCACAAACAGCATTGGTTGATTTTAAACTTGCCTACGGAGGGAAGTGTGTTTGCTTTTGCTCTACAGAGACTGTCAGCTAAAAGCTGTGAAGGCGAGCTGATAATGAATCGTTAACACTTGCAACGAAATAACATTTTGTGATACTTAATTTGTGGCCAGTGGTTGGAGTGGGGGTGGGAGAAGTTTTGTGGGTGGGGAATGTTTGTTTTACAGCAACAGTCAAAAGCTTGGTGTTGATAAGGCAGTGTGGGGGAGCACGCTGCCGTTGAAAAACCCACAGCAGACTCTCATGGCTGTGCAAATGTCAGGAGTTTGATTTAGTTTTGTGATTAATCAAACTGAGGGTGAAAGTGCACTTTTTTTTCCAAGACAGGATGAACATCAGAAGATTTAATATCTGACATTTCTCTTTTTTTTCCCTTCCATATATCAGCTTCAATCGGTTGACACCCCACCTACTCCTCCCAAACATTTACCTGTAAAGCTTTTAGTCATTTTGGTAAAACATAATCTCAAATTTTCTTTTTCCACTTTAAAAAAAACAACAACTTCACATTTGATATGTGTCACAGCTCTGTGGTCTTATGTGAACATGAGAGAATAAGCCCTTTCCGTTTCTGTGGTTTCTGTGCCCCAGAATGAAATTTTCCAAGCACAACATTTGTCAAAAAGTTTGTTTTAAGCACCGTACTGCACCATGCAGAAAGCATTTGCCTAAATTTCCTCAAAAACCATCATCTCATTGTTAATATAGTTTTCCCATCCTAAAATACAGCAAATCGGATCTTAAACTTTTACTGGCTAGTGTTAAATTAATGCATGCTATCTTCATCATGCATTTAATAATGCGGTCATTTCAGTGTCACATTCTCCTGTCATATTCTCAGATCAACAGTATAACTAAATATATGTCTCTATTTCATCAATTAATAGCAGCATCTAAAACAATATGTTATCAGCTAAGATTACCGTATAAGACTGTAATGTGCATGAAATAAAGGTATTACACATGATGATCATTACACAACAATATTATGTCACCTGCTATCTTTCTCATGCATTTTTCTCTTGTGTTTGAAAGCCTTCAGTCTTGGCCTTGGAGGTGCCAGACAGTTTCCTGGCATTGTGAGAAATTTAACAGTCCAGGGATTTCAGGCACATGTTTTTGTTTAGCGACCACATACTTGCATGTGAAGAGCTTGTTTTTATGCCCTGGATGGAACTATTTTGCAAGTGAAAGACAATAGTACAGGTTTCTCTATTTTCTCGGGCATTTCACTCTAGCCTTGATGATGTTTATTTTGTGGTGGACTGACAAAGAGAGGCACGCTGGTCATAAAACACCCACTGACTCTTTGATTCTCTGCAAGATTTTCCTTCATTTGTTTGACTATTGTTGGTAACTCTGTGAAGTCAGCTTAAACCATCTTTGGATAAGTGTCATGTTCCTAAGCCAGAACACACACGTTTGCATCACTGGAGTCAGTTAAGAATGGAGAAATATTATTGTAGCCAATGAAAAACAGCACAGCAAGTTCTCTTATCTGTGTGGTTTTACTCAGATGTAACTACATAGGCAGGATTAACAGAAATGCACTTGTTTAAACTGACGGGAAGGCATTTGCTTACTAACGGGAAAGCCAACCTGGTGGCTTACTTCCCATTTGACACAGAAACAGCCACACAACACAGATACAGTAAAAACAATGTACAGTATTCATTAACAGTGCCAATCAAAAAGCTGAGAGCTCTTTCAAGTTGTCTGAGACTAATTATTTATAAACTTCACATTCCTCCCAGCTAAGCTCCTTCACTCACTCACAGAGGCCCCGATGTTTTTACTGAGTGCCAAGTGGGGAGTTTCTACTACAGGAGAAGCTGAATGCTATTTCACAGAGCCCTGAGAAGAGAAAGCTGTGGGCACGGACTGACAAGGGCTGAATAGAGAAAGCTTTCTGTTCTGTCTCACTTCCAATGTCTCCTTCAGAATAAAACTCTGTCTTCCTTTTATAGAGCTGCTGCCCACACAGGCTGTCAAAAGACAATGAGGGAACAGTGCAGATTTCTTGCACCATCAGACCTGCGGAGGCAGCCAACCTCAAGCACTCACAGGGTAAACGCGAACTTCTCAGGCACCGTTGAACTCCTCTTTAATAGCATCTTAAATAACAGCTTGACTGATGGAGAAAAAACAAAATAATCATCCGTTTTAAATAATTTTGTTATCTAGGTAAAAAAAAAAACATGATTTATGACACTGCACAGTGTTGAAAAAGTCTTTACTCATGTAAAAGCTGCAGTACCTCAATGTAAGAAACACTACTTTACAAGCTGTGCACTCAGAAAGTTACTCAAGTGAAAATACAAAACAATAAAAAAATGTATGTAAAGTATTATAAGTCGTTTTGCAAAAGAAAGACTCCTGTCAGTTTAAAGATGTCACTTTTCTGTTATTAGTCATGCATTAATTGCGTGAGCAGTGCTATTTTTTATGCAGCTAGTTTATTCAGTTATTTTTTTTAAATGTTATTGCCAAATTAACCAGGAAGTGAGTCATAAATTCGTTGCCTAAGGTGGTGGGAGATGAGTTATACAGATCTGATCACATGCACATGCAGCTCAGCTCTTTGAGTAATTCTGCAGAAAGTTTGAAGTTAATAGTTCTATAGTAAAAAGTTAATAACTTTGTGGTATTTCTGTTTATGTCATTGGAAATTGCAAGTCAGCAGCGTCTGGGAAAAAGGACCAAATTGGCCATGTGGTCATCTCTCTCTGACATGTTTAAATTCAGCATCCCACTTCCTCACCATGCCGTGAGGAGAGACACCTTCCCCTTGTACACACCATGTGTCCTCCTTGTGTCAGACGGTGCTAACTTGCAATTTTCAACTGCCCACAACAGAAATAGCACAAAGTTGTTAAATTCAAACTTTATACAATAATCCAAAGAATTGAACCATACATTAATATAACAAGAGGTGTAAAACTCATTTCCTTCTGCCTTAGGCAAAATCAAAAAAATCAATTGTCATCAAAAAAGCTTGATCTGCAAAGTAGTAAAAGCTGCTAAACAAATGTGCCGAAGAGTTTAGGTATAAAGTAATAACAGTTTAGAACTTGAGTAAATGGTATTTTCTGCCACAGATACTATGAGGTGTTGCACATAATTTGAGACAGAAAAACAACAAATAAAAAAATTGACATCTTGGGGCCTTGAATTGCACTCATTAGATAGCAGCTTAGCCAAAACAGTCATAAGAGTGGGTCTTCTAATATCCTTAAGTCATGTTCCAGTTTATAATGTATTCTCTAAGAATATATTTCAAGTTAAACAAAGATTTAACCAGACATTTCTGGCCTCATAAAATCATCTTTTAATTTCTAGTTAATGTGGAAAACTGAGTACAAAAATTGACACCAAACTTTTTTTATTGTATATTTAACTTTAGCTCACTTTCTGCTCAGGTCAGAATTTACCAAAAGATTTATTTTGACTAAATATCCAGACATCAAGATTGAGCAATACTTACAGTAAGTGAGCTATTTATGAGCATTTACTGTAAAATTATAATGATGTCCACAATGCAGAGCTGTTTGGGTTGATTCTTCCTCTAACTATACCAGCAGATGAAGGAGTAGGAGGGGTTAGATGAGAGGCAGTGGGAGGAGTTACTACAGCTGCTCTTCCTCCCACTCAAAGTACAAAAACTGTCTGTGATACTGGCACAAAGGAGAAGTGCAACTCTGAACGTGATGCGTGCGTAGCAAAAGCTTGTAAGAGCGGTAAAGGCAAGGCGAGGTGATGAAAGAGAGAGAGAGAGAGAGAGAGAGAAGTAGAAACTGACTGACTCAGTTATGAGAAGTGGAGGGACAGGAAACAGACCCTGAGGACAAACACTGGAACACTCACATTGTGACACACAGACGGAGAGCAAGAGCTCAACTCAGGCTCCTGTTGTTCCCCTGGGAAGAAGCCTGCTGGTTTTTGGCAAAAACCCTTTGAGAGGAGGACTGATAATGACAAGTTTGCCATTTTGAAACTAAAAAAAAAAAAGCCCAGGAGCAATTTTTTTTTAACAAAGAGAATGGATATTGCCGTGGGGGAATCTTTCTAACAGACCTTAATTTGGATATGCCATAATTTCTTTTGTGGACTCAGCAGCGCATGGTGGTTCAGGATCTCTTGAATGAAAAGGAAACACATTTGTGACTGATCCATCTGAGTAAGTAGAGCTCAGCCTGTAACTTGTGGGGTGCAGCCTGGTTGAAAGACAGGGCAGGGGGAGGGGAAGATACTCCAGCCTGAATCTCTGTCCTTAGGGAGGGGTCTTTTCAACATGAGGTAACCCCCAAAATAACTACATCAAGACAAGGGAGGGACCATGTGGACCATGTGCAGCAGTCCTCTTTAACATGGACAGTTGTGTTGGAGGGAAACCTTTGTGTCAATGTTTTGAGTTGTCATTGTCCTTTTTGAGGACCGCTCTGTGCTATACACCCCATTCATGGTGAATTCATTGTTTGAGGAAGCCCCTGCATTATATAGCCATTACATAACGGACAGCCCTCATCCCTCCACTCTTTGTCTATCAAAATGTACAACACCACCCTTTCAACGTACAATTTCACTCAGCAAATGACTGAAAATAACTCCGCAAACAGCTCTGACTGCGCCAAGAACGATGACTTCAAATACCCATTGTACAGCACTATCTTCAGCATTGTGTTTGTGGTGGGACTGATCACCAATGTCGTGGCCATTTACATATTCACCTGCTCTCTGAAGCTGAGGAACGAAACCACGACCTACATGATGAACCTGGTCGTGTCTGACCTGCTGTTTGTCTTCACTCTTCCTCTGAGGGTCTTCTACTTCATTAACCAGAATTGGCCCTTTGGGGACATGCTCTGCAAGCTCTCCGTCTCGCTGTTCTACACCAACATGTATGGCAGCATGCTCTTTCTCACCTGCATCAGCGTGGATCGCTTCTTGGCCATTGTGCACCCTTTTCGTTCAAGAACGCTCCGGACCAAGCGCAATGCTAGGATTGTGTGCGGTGCTGTATGGGTGCTGGTACTGTCAGGGAGCCTCCCCACAGGGTTCAAGTTGGAGACCACGTCAAATGAGAAGGACAATAACACCAGAGTCTTCTGCTTTGAAAACTTCTCTTCCAAGCAATGGAAATCTCACCTGTCCAAGGTGGTGATCTTCATAGAGACAGTGGGCTTCATCATTCCACTTCTACTCAACGTATGTTGCTCCATCATGGTGTTGCAGACCCTGCGTCAACCCCAAACCATCAGCCGCGGGTCCAAGCTGAACAAAACAAAGATCCTACGCATGATTTTTGTGCACCTCCTTATTTTTTGCTTTTGCTTCATCCCCTACAACGTAAACTTGGTGTTCTACGCTCTGGTCCGCACTAAAACTTTAAAAGGTTGCTTTGTGGAGTCGGTGGTCCGAACAATCTACCCAATAGCCCTCTGCCTTGCTGTGTCCAACTGCTGTTTTGACCCATTTGTTTACTATTTCACCTCGGAGACCATCCAGAACTCCATCAAGAGGAAGTCTCAGGTCAACCGTGCATATGATGTCAAGTTCTCTGAGGCCCTGCAGTCAGAAACCAGCTCCAACCTGCACTGCAGCTTAAGAAATCTCAAAGCTAAAGTCTTTCACAATGAGTCTTCAGTGTGACAGTGGGGTTGCTACACGCAGCATGAAGAGGTATTAAAATCCATCCTACCATAGAAAAAAAGACTTCCCTGAAACAATGGGAGTGGATTTTTTGGAGTGCTTTATGAAGCACCTGCCAAGTCAGTATTATCTGATCTCATTCTTCATCTCAGGGCAAATGTTTGGACCTGTCACCGGCAGCCTCTGCTCTGCAGTGTCACTGCTACATGACCCTTTGTTCGCATCTGTGGATTTGTCATTACTACTTATTAATTCCCCTTTCTTGTGGAATATACTGTAATTGTGTTAAGCACAATTACTTCGCCGGTGACCTGGAAGGGAATGTGATCACTGAAGAGCAGGACAGTTATGATATTGAATGCCACATATGCCTGTTTATCTGTACATTTCTGTGGTAAGTTGTGGTGTTAACTTTAGAATTGTATCTATTAAATTAACATAAAGTTCTAACAAATGACAGATTGTACAGGGCCTTGTTTTTTTTTATAAATTACAAATAGGTCAGAGAAGTGCCTTTTTTGTTGTTTTTGCAGCATTTCATTGTAGATTCCATGTCTTTGTTGACCATTAAATGCACTGAGACAGAATGCCACATACTGCACTCTTGCCACAGTAATGAATAAAAGTCATGTACTGTTTAAAACAAACTATTGCACCTGAAACCTTTTGTCATTTAAAAAAAAAAATCTTTTTTTGACACTTTAAAATGTAAATAATTTTGAGTGATGAACTTAATGTTAAACATCAGAGGATTATTTTGCAGACAGCAGACATAACTTCACATCATTTAACTGCTAAACTTCTTTGATATTTGCTCCACATGCAAAAAAGGAGGTGAAGAAGTGAAAGTAGCAAGTCTGATGGAGCCTGACTGACTGGAGAGTGCCAGCTTCCTGTGTCAAAACCAGCGGTGGGGATGAGGAAGTCTTTAGTAATAAATCCACGAAAACAGACTACTTACATGTTCAGGCACATAGATATATAAATGTGATGTAAGAACCATGAAGTAAAGAGCGACACAAGTATCCCATTTTACTGTCTGCTCGAACAAAAAGAGGATCAGTTGATACCAGAGGAAAATAATCAAAGTAGTCTAGTATCTTTCATGTTTAGCTTATCCCAGAAAGGAATTCCATTTTATCATCATGTAACATCTTGTTTTTCCTCCCTCACAAGGACACAATGTTTTTAGTATCGGCACTGACAAGGCTGGTCCTGTGCACCAGAACAGTACAGTCAGTGCACCAGAATTAATCAGCAAGCTTTTGCTTAACGAAGGATTACAATCCTAACAGTCATGCAGCATAATGGGTAAAACAGTTTCTCACACCGGAATTGTTACAAAAATAACATCAAAGTCAAATTTCAATCAAAAAAAAGGGGACAAGATAACTAAAAAAACAACTGTGTGAAGTATTTATCCTGCTGTGGACAAATTTACAAGTGATATGCCATCAGCAAGGAGTCAACGCAGCGTGAGAGTGAATAACAGAAAGCACATGGTGCTCTAACTTTATTGACATAGCCTGAAGGTCAGTCAGCGGCCCTTTATTCATATCCCACCTATGACTCTGGCTCCGAGGCCATGTGAGCAACTCAAGGACAGGGTTAAAGACCTGTGATGTTATGAAAACAAACAAGCACAATTTGACACTCAAATGGTTCACGTCTCTTTAGCAGGAGGCCATATTAAAGCTTCATCTGTGCAGCAGCCCTAGCCACATGCAAACAAAGCATTATTAGCTAAAACTTGATTAGAGCTACCGAGACATCTTAAAGACCTATCTCAGGAGGGCAACATTGATTTATTATTATGTTATGAAAGAACCAGGCAGTGTGTGTTCGCTTATCTGACCACCAGGTGTTCGTGGCTGTTGTCATACGGGCCAAAGGTCAGGGCAGAGACAGAGAAGGACAAACAAAGGAAACCACAGTTTAAATGCAGTTAAGATATCAATTATCTGCATTTTTTGCCTGCAATTTTGCACCAAAATTAAATAAATCAATATTCTTATGTAATTTTTTAAGATTTCCTCAGAAAACTAACCAGTGATTTCCTCATAAACAATGACACATGCAGCTTCTAAAAATTTCTTAATTGATTCCATTTTATAATGAGGATGTTGCTTTATGTCAACAACATGAAACTGTGTATCTGCTTAAGTCTCATGGTTTTTTAAGTTGTCTGTATCAGGGATCGGACCCCCTCACGTGAGCCCAGCAGGCTTGTCTTTATACACAACAGTTATCTAATCAGCCTGACCCCTCTCTCTCCCAGCAGGCTGTGGGGTGAGAAAACACAGACACCACACTGGCTGTCATCACATACATTCTGTTCTACATTGTTCTGGTAATTTCAGATGGGAGCACTCATCAAAGCGTTCTCCTATGGTATAAGATGGGCCGAGGATCTGAGCAATTTAAATGTATGTGCGAGCGATGGAAAGAAAATATTAAAAAAAAATAAATCTGACCAGCAAACATCTGTACTTTAAAGGTTTTGACAGTCCAAGAAGGTTTGACATCCAGTAGTTTTATTTACTTAATTAAATGTTCATATGAATTAGCCTTTAAGGATACATCATTTAAATAAGTAATATTAAGTGAATGTTGGAATCTTCAAAAAATCACACAAAACAAAACAGTGTTTTGCTGAGTAGCTGTCTCCATCAGGGCCGGCACAGTCAGTGCCATCCTCCAGCTCCCAGTGGAGACAAAAACAAATCTAGATCTGGCCTTTAACTTTAGATATAAGTTCCTACTCCCTTGCGGTGCATCCACACTCTCCAGTGAACCTCCTAATGGCCGCTTTGAAGTTCTGTCAGTCACAACTGACTGGAGATCCTCTGGTGTGTTGAGAACTCGTGTCAGGAGTAATTTCTGCTGGGGCTTTAACAGGGACCTCAGTGTGTGTGTTTAGGAGAAGACGAGGTTGGGATCGGGTCGAGGTCCTCGTCCTCAGATTCACTCCACAGCTCTGGATTACATGACAGGGGAAGGGCCCATCCCACTGAAGGATCTGTGGGGGGAAGGGGTCCCTGTGGAGCGTAATCAACCATTTTCCCTGCAGGACTCCCAGGATAAATTTTGGAGGAAATGATCGCTATTACTGCGATATGGCAAGTAACCATTTAAATATCCTGCACCATTTTCCCACAATTATACCGGAATCACATACCACATCTCTGGTATTTACAGTCCCACCTTGGGGTAAACAGGTATTATTATCGCTCTATAAAAAGTTTGCTGCCCACTGGGGAGGGGGGCTGATTACTTGCATGCAAGACAAACCTTCCCTGAGTAGGAAAGGAGAAGGCAATAAAAACGCACAATGCAGGAGACAGAACACTGTGTAAATTAATCATTTGTTGGGATGTGGTTGGACAGAAAAAGAAGGGTCTCGCTTGTGTTTGCACAACAGCCTCACTCATTCTAAAATCACAGGCAGCACTGAACCAATAACCGGCAATAACCGGCGGTGGAATGGGCTCAGTGTCTGCATGCAGGGAGGTAGACTGAATAACTGCACCAGCCAGTCATCCTCCCTACCTCCCTGTCGCCTTGAACCATAAACATGCCTCATCATTCCCTGGAGGAGTTATTTGACCAGATCAGCTAAGAGTTGCATAACAACCCAGAAATTAAACGGAAAGCATAACACTCCCTTCATCGGGGTACCATAATGTTTACGAAAACATGTGTGGCACGCAACCGTCCAGTCTGAACAGGAAGGCCAATGCTCGTCTCTCATGTATTGTAGCACTGCGGCCAAGAAGGTAAAATGTGAGCATTTTTAACTACATTTGACAAAAGAATGTGCACACAATGCCTGTCATTGTTCCTCTCATCGGCCGGATGTGACTTTACCCTAAGGCAAGAATTCAGAGCTTGTTTGTGCCTGAAAATTAGGGTTGGAAGGTGTGTGACGGCATGGGAGGGAAAAACCTTCCTGTGAAATCAGTCATGATCTGACTGAATGTGATGCATGTCACAGTCTGAACCACAGACTGTTCTGTGGCTTTAACTGAAAAGTCTAGTGTGTTTTGATTTTAATCAGTAATGTTTTGTTTTTTGCTGTTTGCTGTGTGTGTGTGTGTGTGTGTGTGTGGGCATGAGGATGACATAGATTATATTGATATGACTCAAAGGTGTATTCATAGTTTCAGTGTAAACTGAAAAGCCACAAGTCACAGCACGAAATGAGAGTTGTAGGGAGACGTGTTAACAGTTTTAACTAAATCCATGTAGGAATCCAGCTGGGATTTCCCATACACACCCCCACTCTAATATACAGTGAGTGCTTATAGTTACTGACACTTGCTGTGGCACTCTTGTTTCTGGGTTGACAGACTTACTCTAATTTATGGAAACACCCAATTCTGTTAAAGTGCTGCACAGTGCAGGTTTTCTCCACCCCGTAAACATACACCAGACACACACGTGAGGCACAACAACTCTTCTGCTTTTCCCTCAGTCCAATTCTGCCTGACCGAACAAGGTGTTACAGTCTGTTGGAGAAACAAAAACTTTATGATTTGGGTGTGTTCTGCTTGATGGGACAGGTTGGGTTTTCCTCAGCTTTCCCTGGAAACTCCTGGAGATTTAAACAATGTCTGACCAGCCAATGTGAACACATTAATCCCCTGCTGTCGCTGAGGCTTCTGAGCAGAGGACAACCCACTGGTGCAACTGACAGTCTCATGACAGAAAGGGGAGGTCACTGGATCAAATCTCCACAAAAGCCACATGTGCTGTCAAAACAACCTCATGGAAAAAAAAAACTGTCCACAATGTAAAAAAAATAAAATAAAAAATTGGGAAAACATGTAGAAAACAAATGAGGAAAAGGCCACATTTAATGTCGTATTATTAGTCTACTATGAGGTGCTTGTGTTTTCAGTAGCAGCACTTGATATAATAAAATAATATTGTCTAACAATGTTTGACTTACAGAAGCAAGAATCTAAGAAGGTGTTTTTTTAAGATACACTAATTATTTAAACACTTTTGAAGGAAGAAATTAATCATCATTGTAGCAGGCCGGAATAGGAACACATCGGTTGGAGGTGGGTTTAGAAAATGTAGTATAGAAAAATAATACAAAATGCTTTTCGGAGCAGACGTGATGAAGCATTAGGCCAAAAGAGAAGGCAACCAAAGCACTCTTGTTGATGAGCTAAAAAGACCCTACTTGTGTGGTTAAAGCAGGGGGTTGATAATAATTGCACAGACACATTTCGCACGTCAAGTGACAAACCAAAAGCATGAGCGAAAAAAAGGTGTTAAAGTAGGTCAGAGTGGTTAGATCTGAGCCAGGTCACTCAAAGAAGGAAGAAAGAAGAAGATGTAGAAAAGACATGTAGGCAACACGGAAGCTACACCATTCAAAATAAAGACTACACCACCCAAAAGAGACAAAAAACACATGAGCATATCCCTATAAATCAAGTTGTAAGAAGGGAGCATATTTTTTTCTTCATCAAGATAATGTATCATGGTCTTAAGTTGAAAAATATAAAAAGTTTGTCGCTCTAAGAGGCCTTGAGGTCAAGTGATTGCCACCCCCTCAGAGAGCTGCCATGCATCACCCCCACCAAGAAAGTCTTTTTAATTGCTCCTCATCACGAGTGCCTTACGACCTTTTTATTACCTGCTGGTTGTTATTACAGCTCTTGAGCAATACTGAATCCTTATCTGCGTGTGTACATTGCTGTACACTGCCTTGTCAAAATGTCAAATGGAACTCTGTACATTAACTAAAGCGACGATAAGTAAAACTTGCACTTAAGGCTTGGAGCTGACTGTTGACTTTTTACACAGCAGCTCCACTAAGCACATGGCAGGATTAGTGATACCCGGGCCCCACTGATACTAAAGCACAGACTCATAAACAAATGCCCATAGCACACTCCACAGCACAACCACACATAAAAGCTGACGCTTACAGGTCAGCCTTGAGGTCAGCATGTTCTCCATGAGGAATTTCTACAGAGCCTCTCAGACCACACAATAATATCCTTCTCTTCCTCAGCAGAATTCTGTCCATATTTCTCACAAAAGGTGATTTCCCTGTCTGTTCTTATCCAAAAGCCACAGCGTGCAAGTCTTAATTGTGTGGTTTAGTCTGAAAATGATCTATTTACTCCCCCTTAAAAAAGTGTTCATTCTTAGTCAAATATATTGATGACATGCTTAAAGTACAACTTCCACATCCCTCTGATCCAGGCTACTGCAGGGACACCTAATTTATTGACACTCTGGCTTGAGAGTGGGAAGGACACGACTCACTGATACCCTGCAAGGTTATCTGCATACAAAAAGAAAACTACTAGTCCCACCTCACGGAAAGATAAGAACAAGATAATTCCACTGGACACAGAGGTCCCAGCAAGCAAGAGGGGCACAATAATCCATAAGTGATAATCACACATTGATTGCATTATTTTACTTTTTTGCATTGCTATGACTTTAAGAAAACGAGTTATAACTTCTATACATAATATACTACATCGCTTTCTGTATAAATGTGTACTAGGCCTACTTTGTAAACCATCTACTCAAGTTTGAGATTGTTTTCATACATTCTCCTCTACTTTTCATTAAAATTTCACTTTAAATTCCTCTTATTGCTGTGATAATAAGCATACAGTGATTTTCTTTTTTTAGTTCCTTTATTCTTACCTAACACTGAGGATGTAATGTTGACCCTGCAGACTACTGTTCACTGTGAAAGATTACACAACTAAGGTCAGTGTTTAAGCTTGAAGAGAACAAAAGGATTCCTCAGCCACATGGAAATCAATGGGCGCTAATGTCTGTTTCAACAAAATGCATTTGAATATCAAACAAACTGGATCATTGTTTGTGATTACTGTTGGTACCAATAACATGATATATATATGAAATTTAATCAAAGGGTTGCAACATGAAACATCATCAGTATGTTCCTGCAACACAACACTCACATTTTCAGCTCACTCAAACACACAACAGTCTCCTCCTTGAAATTCACTGATCAAACGTTTCCAGTGATGCAACCAGTGTTCTGAGTGCTCGGAAAGAGCAAATGGCATGACTGACAAAAATCAATAACCATTAACTCTGTGTTGATCATTCTGTCTTGTCTGAGCACGTGCTGAGCGGGTGCAAACTTTTAGATCTATGTGACATAGATACTTATCACAAGACTGTATGCTTTGATTCATGCCGGGGCCAGGACAACTGTAGCATTCTTTTTTATTGCACTTACACATCCAGCATATTTGAGCTTGAAACAAGCTGTCATACTGACCAAAGAGCTAACCAAACTGCAGAGCAAAGCTACGCTGTAGGCCTGCAGCCCTTCTCATTCTGACTGAGTCTGCTGATTCTCTGTAGCCGGCGCAACAAATTGATCTCATTTCAAAACCACAGAACATACTACTGCTTTTCACAGGATGTTGATAGATATGAGATGTTGAAGTAACAAGTTGCAAAGATAAGTGAACAACAAGCTCATATTCATGGTTCGATCAGGGTGTATATAAAAGGCGCAATAAGGACTTTAAGGGCCTGAGTTCATTTTCAAAATTCTTTTTTTTCAAATTCATTTTCTCTTTTTCTTTGTTTTTTTTCACAAAGAAAAGAAAAAGAGACCATCAGTCTAGGAGTCAAAAGTGAAACAGCGTATGCTAGTGGAATAGAATGGATTTTTTCACCTTGAGTTGCTAACAATTTGTTACATGATATATGAAAATTTGCTGCCGCCAATGTCACACAGCTCTCGTCTGTGTGAGCGACAAAAAGGGGATGTTTTACAGCCTCTCTGGAATTAGATCACCTACACAGAAGGATGAACTGAGTTTTACAACTTCAAAATGAGATTAAAAACAAAAGGGTACAACCACATGAGATTTAAATATACTTAAATGGAGCAATGTACTTTTTTCTTTCATTCAAAAAATTTGAAAAGCAGCTGATTTCAGTAAATTACATCTGACTTCCAAGAGGAAAATTATGAAAAACCCTGTCGAAAGTCTAGTCTGCTATTGATCTATTATTGGCTTGGGAGGAGTCTGTGATCTGGTCTAAAGGTGGATCAGGATCCAGGAGGAGTCAACAGACTTGTGAGCCAACAAACAATCGCTGTGTTTAAAACTGCAATTGGCTCAACAACCTGCACATAACCGACTCTCTCTTACCTCACACAACTCAGGATCCAAATTTAACTGGTCCTGACCTTTTTACTTTGGGCTGATGAATTGTTGAGCTCCACGGCAAAACCCTGCTTGGCCACGCCAGTCTCTATTGTCTGATACAGACCAACAAAACACTGGCAGGAGACAATGGAGGGTCACTACAGAGGGCTTGAAATAATCTTAACAATGACAGCTCCCATATTTATAGTTGCAAAGAGACTCCCAAGTGCAGCGCCTAAGTGCTTTGTTATTAACAGGAAGAGCAGCTCCCCACGAAGGATAAACAGCACTTCTCTTTAAAGAGTGAGTCATGGTAGCAGTTTCATTGTTTCCTTCACTGTGCGCTTGATACCAGTGAGGCTATAAATGTCTGATAGAACCTTAAATACAGTTTAGAAATGATTGTATCTGAATGGTTAAAAGAAAAACAACTACAAACAAAAAAAGAATTTGCTAGAAAATGCATTTCTAAACATCAGTAGCCAGACAGAGATCACTGGGTCATCTTGCATCTGCAGAGCTCTTCCTGAGCGAGCGCTCAGAAAGCAGGCCACAAAAACAGGCTATGTGACAGGGAGACAAAGGGGGGGGGGGGGGGGGTGCAGAGATTGTTGCAGATAAAAAGCGTCAATATTTCATCAAGGGTGATGACAGAAACTGAGGGTCGAAGTGTGCGGACAATCCACCGAAAAGACAAAATGAAAGGTCTTTTGTGGTGCATCACTTATTAAAAGGGGAAGTTTCTTGATTGTTTGTTATCAGGTCACCAGGATGAGCAGGAAGAAAATCAGTGAAGCACTTCAGATTAGTTAATCGAGCGGTGGCGAGAGATGCAACCTTACCGTGACTGTGAAAAAATATTGAAACACAGGATGTAGCGTGTTAGTTTGAAGCCAATGTAAAGTTCAAAGAAAAGAGGAAATGTGTTGTTGTCAGTTCTGTATGTATAGCTCCCAGCTCTCATGTCAAGCCTTCCATGAAACTTTATTTTTTGCTTGTACCTGTGATCAAAAACACTGCTATCTAGTTACTGAGGTTTTCACACCTTTTTAAGTTAAATACCACTGGTTCATTTTCAACTCTTCACGTGTCACTTCAGTGTCATTAAAATGTATCATGAAATTAATTTGAAATAAAAGTTGCATTTGAACTCTGACCTCACAACACCACTGTTAACACTCTTTGTAAGACTGCAGCAATTCATTCAAAGAGAAATGCCTCTTTTGACCCATTTATAGCCAATGAGATACAGCAGACACAACTTCACATCCTTCCTGCAAGAGGAACTCCTGTTCCCCTGCTAGTTTGACTCTATATTTTTTGGTACACAACTTCATAAAGTTGTTCCGTTGGGACCAGCCAGGTCTTGCACCCTTGACCCAACAGGGTGGACATAATAACAGGAACACCTGCACAATGTCGTGCAATGTCATGCAAACTAATATACCTGCAATAAACCCTTCAGTTTATAAGGTTATGTTTGTTTAAATAATGTTGAGATTTTGTTGGGCTAGTTCCTGAAATTTTATGGTGTTTTTAATTAGACTGGAATAAAGCATGAGATACACTTTTTTGTATTGATATTTGTACGGATAGATCATATCCTGTAATGATATGGGCATACTCAAGTCTACGTAAATTGGTTTCTTAGAGGCTGTCATTTAATCAAGAAACAAAATATATACAGTGAGAGTCTTTTAACAGCCAGAGTTTGGGGAACAAACTCTTTGGAGCCAAGACCTGGTGAGTAAGGCTGGATTTGAAAGTTTCACTGAAGAGTTTGGGGAACATAAATGTGATTTTACCCTCTAAAATAATGCTAAATTTAATCAGTTCCTAAATTTGAATCAGGACTTATGGAACTAAAGAGGAAGTACACAAAAACTCTACCCAAGCTTTTGATGATCAGCTATGTCCAGATGTCAGTTGATATTCATTAAGTGCTTATATTTAATAAATGAAACCCTCTATTAATCTTACAGCTATAAAAACATAATCATTGTACCACTCAAGCACCCCACATGTCTCAGTGTACATCAGGTTGGAGTGTAAAATTATGAAGATGCTGTCCAGTTTGTAACAGACACAGATGAGAGATCCTCCTTCCTATCTACAGGACACACAGCATGGTGGGGATGTAGCTCAGCTATGGGCAAATATAATAAGAATAAAATAGCAGGGGGCTGGGGTGTGAGCCCTGGAGGGGGATTCAGTGTGGCTTAAAGATAAAGGGGAAGCAGCGGCCAGGGCTTCCTCAATAAAGAACGTTATGAGCAGTTATCTAGCAAAAGACTCTTATTGCTCAGTCCTCCTGTCAGCTAGCAAGAGGCTTCAGGCAGGAACTTTGGATAATCCATCTCTGGTGTGGCTGTTGGTGAATCAGCATCATTATGGTTTTGTTGACTCAAGGGTCTGTAGTATCTGTATCCTGTTGAGCCCCAAACTGCCATGGGCGAGGCTCTTGCCCTTTGTTTTACGATTGCCAAACATGTGGCTAAGCTATTGTTGGCTTTTATTCCGTAGTGTCATGCTTTTATTTTGGCCAAACAAATACAGTAACAGGCTCTACTTGTTCCCTTATATTTAATATCTTCATCCTCTCCAGGCTGCCAAAACCTAAGGACACATTTATTTTTTAATTCACATATAAGCAGGTTGAGTGCTTCTTCAATTTATTTGACAACATCTGATTCCTTATATTAAAAGATATAAATGTTTCATTTGAACTGAAGCAGGCACCACCTTTACCCACTCCTACCATCAGCCATGGCTTCACATCAGTTATTTCAACTCCACCTAGTGGTGTATAATGAACCCTTACTGTATGAAAGTCTGCCATCCCTGAGAGTCGGCACTATTGTTGTCACAGTAAATTAAAAATAACACAGTGACCAAAGGGTCCAGATGTATGGTTTGTTTGTGTCCCGCCAAGAGAAGAAAAGACAAAGAATGAGCAAACATGTTTAGTCTACTTTTGATATTGCAGAGGAAATAGACATCAAAAGGTGTGGGCGGACTCAAAATGATGTGACCCCACGGAGACCCAGCTGAGTCTAATGTTTCCTGCCCCCCCCCAGCAACCCTAACAGGAGCTTCCAGACGGCTTCAATCTACTGGGAATGTTATCATAGGTAACCTGCACAGTACACAGCAGATGGTCGGACTAAATGAGAGACAGACACATCTTTAACATCCTGTTATAAAAAAAGGTTTTATGAAAACAAAATGGACATAATCAACTTTACATTTCAGTGTGTTGTTTCACCAGAGTGATCAAGTTCACACAAATCAGTGCAGAGCTTAAAACATACAATTTGAAAAACCTTGTTTAAGCTTATAACTGGGAAGAAAATGTATATAACCTGCTGCATGAATTAGTTCTTTTTTTTTTACAGAAGCAATACCCTGTCTCATGAACACCAATTGAAATTATTTTGGAACATGCAAACATTTAGTGTTTTTGGTTAATGTAAACATCTATAATGACAGCATTTTGACTGTGTTGGTTTAGAAGGAATGAGGCTTTAGTGTTCAGAAAACATTTTCTCAACTTCAGCTATCCAGTCACATGGAGGTTCTTCCTCAAAGTCTCTGTGAAGAGAGGACAAACAGAGCAACATTTTTTAAGACATAATAGGAAAGATTACATATATAAATGAGCATTTTTTTCATTCCCAAACTGAAAAATTAGCCCTTAGCATATTATATATTATAAAGATTTACATAAAAGGGCCAAATCAAGCTAAACCAGAGGAAATGGCCTCTAAAACAAAATTAGGGTTGTCAATTATAGGATGTCTGGTTAGAACCAGAAACCTTCTGGTATTTCTTTTTTTTTTTTGTGCTGCTGATGTACAACCAATCAGATTAGTTATAATTATAACATGCTAATGCTTGGTAAAATATGTTAGATACAAATTAAGTCTGGGTTACTTACGTGTCCTCATCATCAGAGCGAGGCTGAAGCCGCTCTTCATCTACAGCCACTTCCAGCTCAGGGCCGTCCGTAATGTCACCCTGTGGCTGAGAGAGGGGTCCCATCAGAGGGTCATCACCTGAAAATGGAAATGACATCATCATGGAGGCCCACTTCATGCACTACACTGACATATTTCTCTCATGAGTCAAACCACTTTCATATTTAGCAGAATCATTCACATTAGGCTCATTGTTTGCTACACAGAAGCAGCTATAACAACAGACCTCCTTTGTTTATTAAAAAGGTGCTGGAGGCTCTGCTCAGCCGGGCCTTTTCCAACAGGCTCAGGAGCCTCTCAGGAGGATCCTTGTCCCACCGTCTCCTCTGCCGGCTGTCCTCTGGCTCCTCTGACACACCTGAAAAAAAACCAGATATACAGCTAATGTGCTCTGATACAATATCAAACTTCTCCAAACTTGAATTTTGTACAAATTAAGAGGAGAAAATGTTACAGTTACTGTTACTGCTATCATACTTCCATGAGCAGAGCCTGTGAAGGACTGGCCTGATGATGCCATGCTGTCAGATGAGACGAGGCTGGCGTTGGCCAACACCTGCATCACAGTGTCTGATGGCTGAGCTGCCCACTGCTTCCGAGGGTCTGATTTCCTGCTCTCACAGTGGGCCTCAGGTAACTGCACACCTTAAGTAAAATGTTACTTAAGATTATTTTTTTGGCATTTATTTAATATTTCTTGCTTTTAAGAGGGTCCTGACAAGACAATGTATTTCTATTCTATACACAGTTCATGCACATAAAACAAACAAACAAAAAAAAAACAATGGGCCAAAAGAGAAACACCTTAGATGCAGAAACTTATTGTGTTTTTTTATGGTTTGAAAAAAGGGAATTAAGTCATATAAAACACATATGACAGTGCTCATGTCTTTGCTGACATTCACGTGTGTGTGGCTTCACCAAAGTGTCAGCGGTGTATTCCTCCAAGGATTTCAGCAGTATTTCCTTCTTTTTAATGACCACGTTGTTAAGTCTGACGTGAACTTTACCTTCAAATGTTGATGTTTTTATTAAACTCCTCTCTCCCAGAAGATTAGCCACCTTCATCCCCTCTTCTTTGTTCCATCGACCTGTATGCCTCCCCTGTTCTTCTGTCTCTATTGGCTGTAAAAGATTCAAAGCTGTGCTGTAAATCAAACACATAACATGAGCTCCGCGGCCATCTGAACCAACAGCCGCTTGTCAAAGGTCAGATTCCACATAGGGTCACCACAGCTGGGGAAGTTGTGTAAGAGTTTAAGTTCTTGCTTTGACACCGTGTTGTGACAGTTTGTCACTATGATGGATGAGCAGCAATAAAATTCACTTCAGCTTCAACTGCTTGAATGACTGTCACCGCGCAGGAAGCTCAACCGCAGCGAGGTGAACTTTTAAGTGCACAGGTGGTGACTTTGTTTTTTACCTGGGAGGGCAGATGAGCACGCAACAGTTTGGAGACTCTGTGTGAGGTCAGGATGGTGTGCAGGGACGGCCTGTCCTTCGGGTTCGTCTTAAACATCTGCTTGACCAAATACCGCAGCTCGTAGGGCAGGTGACCAGGGAGGGGAGGGTACGCACCCCGACACACCTTCAGTATCAGGCTCTTCCAGCTGGAAGCCTGGAACTGGAAGCGGAACTAGATGTGAGGATTACTGGGACAACAAACAACGCTGCAATATGTGAGCCATGAAAAATACACAGCAGATAATCTCCCTCAGCTGAAGATACTGGGCCTCCATCATTTCACAACAACGCTTTGCACTTTCCCACCATGAGATTACAATAGAACTAATTTACACATGATTCACACGAGGCCCTCAGTCAAACACGTGGTGCATGAAGTGTGTGAGTGTGAGTGAGTGTGTGTGTGTGTGTGGATGGGGGGTGATACCGGGTGTCGCAGGGTGCAGAGCTCGTAAAGAACGCAGCCCAGAGACCAGACATCACTGCAGAGCACATAAACAGAAAGACGGTTATTCATTAACACCAGACGCTCGTCATGTAGTGGCACAGTCACAGAGATACAACACGGGTTAACCCACGCGTGAGTTACATAATGACTGCTGAGCTGAGGACTCCGCTGAGAACACACACTGTTTTGAAAACTCCTCATTGTGGTGAATTTATGTGACACTAGCAGTCCTGTCTAATAAAAAGCACTGTGTACACAAACATTTGTTGGTGTAAAATCAAGACTGGAAGAAAAACAAGGAAATTGAGGAGAGACAGGAAAATTTATTTGTTTATTTGTTTATTTATTATAAAGAAAAATGTCTGCCTGTTCCTGTTTATCAGAGTTCCCCCTTTAAAAAAACGTTGTGCACATGGCTAAGGCTGGGTAGTATATTAACATTTTACTGATATCATGACATGGAACTAGATATTGTTTTAGAATTTGGATATTACAACATGTCACGATAAGGCACAAGTATGTTTCTACGTGATTTTACAGAGGTTACGTGAGGTTACAGAAAAAAGATCTAATATCCGAACTTACCAGTTTGTTTTAACTGTTCTAGTATTTCTCTTTGCTCACAGAGTCCTTGTATTCACATTAAAGATGAGAAGCTATCAAAATTTTTTATTGTTTTATTATTTCATCAAAAGTACCAATTGTCATCCCCAGGTTATTGTTTTGAAATAATTTGATTTGATTAATTGAATTAAATTTGATTAAGTATTAAAAAAAATTTTGATATTTGATTTTGTCCGTTCTGCTGAACCCTAAGAAAAAAAAAATCTGCCCCAAAAGCAATATTTGAAATAAATATATCACATACTGCTACTACTGCTTTATTATATCACTTCTTCAATATAATAAAGCTGCACTTCTGGTTTTTGAGGCACATTACATACATGCACACTGGCTCTAGAATAATGGCCCTCTGCAACAGCAAATCATGGGGATTAATATTTCCTGCATAAATGGTCAGTCCATTCAGGAGTTTATGCACATAACATTATGTACACATTCTATAGATAAATTTTAAACACATTGGACATAATAAACATACTCATGTGTTTAGTCTCCCTGAATGCACCCACAGAGGCCTGAGCACTGTGTATTTATATCTTCATTCATTTATTGGCATCTTAATGTTCTCCTATATTGTTGTATGCATTGTTTGTTTCAGTCCATAATGTTTCCTCTTGCAAATACCCAATTTGATAGGTTTCAGATCAATTTTTCATTTTGTTTTTGTTTTCACTTGATCTTTTGCCACGTGGCATGGAGAAATTAGTTGCACAAACATGGTAACATACCTCTTATTGTTGTATGGCTTGTTATCCCAGATTTCTGGTGCAACATAATATGGTGTTCCAACATATGTACGTGCGTAAGCTTTGGAGCTGCGACACAATTACAAGAAAACAAATTCAAATTTAGAATGTAAAAGCTAATAAATCAAGAAATAAGTATTAACTTTAAAAAGACAAACAAAATTGTTGCCTTTTTCTTCCTGTACCTGTTCAGAATACACGCAGAGCCAAAGTCGCCCAGCTTGATTGTTCTATTATCTGACAGGAAAATGTTCTGGGTGAGGAAATGAAAAACAAGTGATGACTCAAGATGAAACAAAAATAAAAGCAGCCAACCATGGCAAAATGATTATAGTAGGCATTAGCAGGAGATAATGGTGTGATCTTATTTTGATCAGTGATTTTTGTCACTGTAGAGTGCTCACATTGAGAGGATTTTATCAGCATCCAATCAAAAAAACTAAATTAATAACTTCTTGTTCTGATTCTAAAGACAAATATAAAGAAAATCTGCTCTTTTCATTAGATCTTAGTGTCCTCTTTTCAAATTACAATAGATGAAACTCATCTTAGACATAAAATATACTCTATTAACATCTATACACTGCTTCAGAGACTACTGTACCTTAGACTTCAAATCTCTGTGCAAAACTCGTTTATCGTGAATGTGCTGCGTCCCAGAACACATTTGAGCAAACCACCTTAAGATCTGGGGAAAATTATTTGGATAAAACAAAACTCAAATTAGGGTGGAAAAAAACAGTGACATAAAGGATGAGAATAGTTGCAGGTAGTTTAAACCTACATCATCAACACAGAACTGTGTGTTTTTCTGTTGTCGGATCCTCTGTAGAAGGTCTCCTCCTCCACAGTACTCCATAACAATACACAGGAGGTCATCAACTGAACAAACACGATCAAATTGTATATTTTGCCGTCAAAACAATAATATCTGAATGTCAAAAGAGTCCAAAATATCTTGTGATACATCTAAAAAGGGAGGGTTATGGATGTGTATACCTTCGAATGCCTCCCTGAAGGCCACAATATTAGGATGCTTCATTCTGGACAGCAGGACGGCTTCTCTCCTAGAAATCTCCAATTTGGATGGATTCTATAAAAATGCAAATACAAACATGGATGCATTCTCTATTATGCAAAACAAACAGCCTCATGTCTCTGTGCAGGCAACAATGTGGTGGGTTATCAGCACAGTGCAAACAGCATTTCCACATCAGACTGCAGGCTATAACAGTCTGAATTCAAATATAGTGTGCGCGACACTGTAGTTTGCAGGGAAGGCGCGTACAAGTCCAACATGTCTTTCTGTTTAATTCACCATTTTAATACAAATATGTTTTTTTTGTTTTTTTGTCGTTGTTGTTGTTTAATCAGAAATACTTGTTGCCCGTTACAAAACACAATTAAGAGTAAAACTACACTGATTCCAGTACATCCTTTTTCTTGCAACTACCTTTGGCAGCTGGATTTCCTTCACCACATACTTCTCCTTTGTGCTTTTACACTGGACTAACAAAGCCCGACCGAAGGAGCCTTCCCCGATGACCCTCTGCAGCGAGTAGCTCTCCATGGAGCTGCCACATCAACCACAAACACTGACCATAAAGGATAAAAACAAGCTATTTCGCTACAACGGACTGAGCCGTTATATGCAGCAATTTAAAGCAAGGTTTTACTATCTTAGTCTTCAGTTCTCACACTGACACGCTAACAATGTGTATTAAAAGGTTAAATCAAACAGAAATCTAGCCGGACGCGTGAGGTTTGTCGGACAAGCTACTTCCTTGTTATTGTATGACGTACTGCGCAGCACACATGTGCCGTTCAACAAGACCGCTAGATGGCGGTGTATTACAATCTCTAAATCCTAAATGGTAAATAAAGAGTTTTAATAATGGTATAATAATTTATCCTTCTCATGTTCTTGTCATACCGGACTATCCTGTTTTTTTCAAGTGTTTACATAATCGATTTTACCGTTCCCCTTCTCATTGTGTTTCTGTCTTTTTAATTGAATAACGTCACCACATTTCATTACTTCTAGCCTACACTTCAGGCTTTGTACGTAATGTTGCTCTTTTTCTCCACATTTGATCTTCGTTTTGGACTTACTTAGGCCTACTTACCTTCACATTAAACCACAATGTTAATCCTCAAAGCAAGGCCATCGACTGAGTACTAGCCTGCAAGTTTCCTGTCTCAACCCTTAATCAAGATTTTAAGACTAAGCCGGCGACAGAGACGACGACCTCCTGATGTGTTATCATCTTTGCGGGTTAGAAAGAGTAACGTCAACGTATTGACTTGAAAGAAATTGCGTGTCTCTTGTTGTTACAGGGAAAAACAGAATTCGCCTGCGGACGATTGCGCAATAAAGGCAACAATGAAACGGTTAAAAATGTTTCCTGCCTTGGCAAAAAAATAATTAACAAACGTTTTTAAAAAATATCAATATACGAAAAAACGATCACTTCTCCCTTAATAAGAAAACATCTTATTAGGTTTTGTATGTAATGTGTGCAGAGCCCGGATAGCTCAGTCGGTAGAGCATCAGACTTTTAATCTGAGGGTCCAGGGTTCAAGTCCCTGTTCGGGCGACAAAAGTTTTAATTAACACAATGCAATTTCACCTACGACGTCGCGCCGGAGGTAACTGCTGGTAGAATATTGTCCAAATACCACAATTTCAATGAGGTGTAAGAAAATGGACTGCGTGGGTAGCTAATAATATTCATTACTTCCTTCTCTGACATGATTATCTTTTTCAGCATGAAATAAATCTAACAAGAATCTTTTTTTGGTAAATTAGGGGTCCATAACAGTTGTATTAAATGTTAGCATTCTTTTCACCACAGTTTAACATTTTTCAATTCATCCTGAATCATCCTGCTTCTTCCTGTATGAATGTAGAGCCATAGCAAGCCCAACTGCAGTCAATGATCCCTCACTGAATTTCAGCAAGTCTTACTGTGCATAAAAAAGGAATCCTTAAAATTTTATTTTAAATCTTTAATCTTGCTGAATTTGTAGTTGTAAATTTGAATTAATACAGGCTTGCTATCAAATAACAATTTTTATAAACGATTAGAATTAGTTTCCAAAATCCATCATTAACTGTGAAACACCAATTCCCCTCAGGCGATTACAGCCCCCACACACCCAGAAACAATGTGGACAACACAGCCTGGCTCTCCTCAGTAATCATGACTCTATTCCATAAATCAATTGTTCCTCATTCATATTCCTTACATAAGAAAATCTTATCATGAGATAATGCTGGGCAGACATTTAAAACCATTATGCACAAAAACCCGTTCGCAGTGCAACAATGATGAAATACTAACAAAAAATTCAGGGTTAGATAAATATTTAAGGAGTTAAAAAAGAAAAAAAGGAATAAAAAAGAAAGTTATGTCTACTATTTTAACTGAAGTTCATGGGTTAGGGTTACCTCACACTTCTTCATACTGCAAATTATTCAACATGGGCCTTTTCCGCAAATAATCAACACATTAGTTTTCAGCTCACTTTTGAGACTTTTCTTTAAATACTTTTTGAATAATTAAAAAGTATAGTCACTTATGATCAGCGCTTGTAAATACAGGCATAAATGAACATTTTTCCGTTAGTCCCATGCACTGCTGGTTTAAGGACCACACACTTTCAGATTCATCGCTTCTCCCTCTCCCAGGTATGGATAGTGATGCAGAAAAATTTAGTTTGTTGAGCTGATACAGGTGTTGATGTACTTCCTCATCAGAATCCCCCTGACATCTTGTGCAGCACAAACCGTGCGTCATAGCCAAACGATTGCACAGTGGGTCCAAATGTCTAATATTTGCCTCATTACCTCCCATTTTTTCACTCTCTGGCCGCACTCTGGTTGCACCTATCAGCAAATAGCCTCTCACAGGAGGAAAATAAAGGCAGTAATGAAGTAAATATTAGACATGGTGCCACACCATGTTTACAGCTCCTGGATTATGCTGTGTAAGCTGTTTGGGGGAGTATAATGGACAGTTTTTGCTTTTCTTAGAGCTGGATAAAGATAACCTAAAGTTTCAAATTAATTTAGTATGGGAGGAAGCTCTTATAAAACTTAGCTGGGCTTCTACTGACAAACTGATAATGACTGTACTTTTAGGGAGCTGGATGAACTTTTCTTAAGACTCCAATGAGATCTCACACTTTACAAAAACCTCCAGCTTGTATTTTTTTTAGGGTAAAATCAAGAGGTGGACAAGTGTTATACTTTATTATATTTGGTAATGTATTTGCATATTGCATTTTTTTAACCCAGAGCAAAAGCTTTGCTCTTCTGTGAAGTGGAGCAAGATGGTGTTTGTATAATTGGCTGAAGTTCAGTAATGTCAGGCTGTTACCTTAAATCTACTCTGCTCAGTTTGTAATTGGGGAACTTTCACATGGCCAGCTAACTAATCATTAATTACTGGTTATAAGTGATGACCACTGAAGGGCCTGGCTGTTTGAGTGTGTTTTTATGAGTCAGGGAGAGAAATTTAACCACAAAGTATTTCATTTGTAAGAAGACAGATAAATGAGGATGATGATGATGATGATGATGATGATGATGATGATGATGATGTTTCTGCAAGAACAGACATGTCTGTAGGTGTTTGTGGTACTGACAGATCATTCCAATGCAGAATCATAACATATGGTATCAGACGCGCTCTGTGACACTCTTCATCTGGTTTGTGCTGCTTCAAAAATGAAATAGATGACTGGCATGAAGCAGCTGTAGAGCAGTAAAAGTTCAAACTGGTTCAAACTTAAGAACCAAAAGAGGTGTCTCAGTTCTGGGTTCAGGTCCCTGTGTGGACCTGCGTGATATAGACTGGTTGGGTAGACTTACTTAATAACATTGGTGTTTGAATTAAACTAGTTTTAAGGTTACTGTCACTTCTACATAATAAATCCAGAACTTCAGAAATGTCCTTGAGAGAGACTACAAACACATATCTTCTTCACATGGCACCTTGGTCTCTCAAAATCCAGGGGCTGTGAGGCGTTTGGGAGCAAAAAAAAAAAAACCATGGCCAGAGGCCAGAAAAGGCAGAGAGAGACTCTGCTTAAATGACTTTCTGTGATGTCATTTTTAGGCTTCAATTAAACTTTTATATTTGAGGTTAACAGTGAAATTCATCTCCTCTAACATCAAACATCTTGATGTCTTGCATATGTAATTTCTAAGAGAAGCTCCCATTAAATTAAAGGTCATTAAATGATCCTTCATGAGGACGGTTGGAAGTCAACTGCCTGAGAAGACATTCAGCGACCCATTAAAAACCAAAGAAATTATATTATACATAGTGGTTAAATATAAAACATAGTATGCATGTCTATGAGACACCATTGCAATATACTGTTACTTTAATAACTTGTAGCCCAGAGGACATGTTTTAGGGTGTGAGGCAAATAAAAGCAAATGAATGCCCCTGGGGGAAAAGAGATAATGAAGGCAGAAAATTATGAAGATCAGGAATTTTTGTTTAGAGGGATGCTACTGATGTAATAAACTAGTTCATAGAGGAAATTTTGAAGATGCAGCCTGTTTCCAAACCACTGGATCAATGCCCACATCTTCAAATAATTTAGCTACTCAGACAGAATAAATAAATGAACTGAAACAAAATGGCAATTCATTTTCATCACCAGGCCATTAAAGATGTACATGTAAGAAACAAAAGCAAAATCTTTTGTTTTTTGTCAGTGAAGCTTCTTTGTGCATTTTGAAGGTCACATTGCGGGATCCTTCAAAGTTTATCTAAACTTTTAGGTGAGTTTGAGCATCATATAGCAGAGGTTTTATCACTGTTCTTAACCTGAGAGCCGACACTGATCCTCAGATACTTATTTCATATTCTGTCCCTCTCTTTCACTTCATTGTCTTCAGAGCTGTTTATCTGTTTATCCTTCACAGCTTTAGGGATGGATCAGGCAGCCTCATCTCATTTTTTTTAGAGACAACAGTTACAGTTTACTAATACAGAGGAAAGCTGACAGGTTTATCATGTACTTACAAATATGGCATCAACTTCATGGATATAAGCTGCTAAGAGCTTCTACAGCCATTTCAGTGAGCCCAACGAACCTTTAGATAGTGGAAAAATACCTTAATGTTATGATCAGGAGTCACCTAATAATGTCCTAGTCAAACGGCTTAAATCCTTCCAGGAATGTACCAAAGTCTGGACATATGTGTAGCTGGATATAAGACTGTTCACCAGAAGGAAAAGCCTCCATTTATTTGAGAGATGTGATGAAACCTAATATGTGCTGCTTCTGTTTACAAAATAGACATACAGTTGGAAGAATGATCAGGACAATGAATGAATAAATCCTTACAAGTAGAGAAATAAACATGTAAGGACATCAAGTTTGAGTAAAATGAGTCCTTACAAGATTACAATAACATGAAATCATGGAAACTTCCTGTTTTATTTCAGTGATCTGGTTGTGAGCATGCAGCATGCGGGTTCATCAGAGCTGGCTTGCACGGTAAGTTTGTGGTTGTTAGCAATTTTTTAGCATTATACAGCTGAGATAATACTATTATGAAACTTTTTGCAGCTTTGAAACTTTAAACCAAACTAAAGTTATATAGTCATACAGTTATACAATTAAGTTATACATATCCACATGAATAAATCTAAAACCAACTATATCTTTGGTATATACTTAATTTTTTGGAAATGTACCCACAGATGTTCAGACTTCAAGAAATCTTTAATTTTTTCTAGGTAATGGTGTGTTTTATTTTGTTGCCCGTTGCCGACTTCCAGGGTAACAACACCAGTCAGAGTGTGACGTGAGCACATGAGTAAACTTAAGTAAACTTATACCTTACGTAACTTTATTTGTGAACATTTCTGCCTGATTCACATCCAATAGATATATATTATCTGAAACAGTGGCTGTTTAATAATGAAATGAACAAATCCCATGATCCAATGCAACTTTACAACATTTTTTTGTTTTGACTAAGAGACCTCTAGTTGCTAAAATTAAAAGTTGTGCATTTAAAGTACTATCACCCCCCCCCCCCAAAAAAAAAAAAATGTTGTGGAGTGATGTTGAGCTGCAGTTAAACAAAGACTGAGGCTTCCTCTGTGAATGGCCGCCTTAAGAATTTCTCAATTTCAAAGTCAATTGGCTCTGACTGACTTGACAAAAACTGCAGTTTAATTTTCGTTCTATAGGTAAAGGGGATTAAAGGATCAAGGCTGGATTCTTAAATAGCAGCCCAACAACTGTCCCCTTGAAACCGGATAAATACTAGTGACCAGAGAGCTGTTTTTGACTGATAAGAGACAGGGATTATCTTTATCAAAGACCCCCTGGAAGAACTCAGCTGGGGCAACCTTTTGAGGACAGCTGATGTACTGTATAGGAACAACACCTCTCCAAAGCAAGAGATTCAAATATGCATAAAACTATTTAAACCAGTATATAACAGCAGCACATTTGGAATGCATTGCATACAAACTTTTTGTTGAAGGATAAAAAAGAATCAGCGTGTTTCTCCAGGGAGGCTCCTGTACTGCAGAAGGTTGATAGCAGAGTTGATTACAGTGAACAGTACCTTGTGTTGTGACAGCATTTAGATAGGAGCTCACAGAATGCTGCCTTTGCATCTTCTCTGCATATATCTCACACTGCAGTCGGTCCTCCACAGGGCCGTGAAATACTTGCACCCTGTTGTGTGTCTGCTGCGTTCAGCCTCTATAGGGTTTTTTTTTTTCCTGAGCAAAGAGAAGGCAGTGAATTTAGATTTTTTTTTTACTTTAAATATTGCAACAGAACTCCATTCAGCGACTCCATTCCGCTTTGAATGGAAACTGTGCCATCTCTGCGAGCTTTGAGAAGCTCACAGTGTTTTATTCTTTGAGACTGTGCCCAGAGGTATGATTTCAGTTTCGCTGGAAATTTGTGAGGTGGTACTTTTGGTCTTTAGGAACTATAAAGTTGCTGCAGCCAGGCATTACAGAGGCAGGGAAAAATAATACTGCCAGGGTTTAAACTTTAACTGAAGTAGCTTGAAAGCGATCCAGCCTTCATCCTACAGTTTTCTCATTCATGCTAACACAAGGAATACATCTGTGGGAGGATACTTAAGCTTTTTCACTCCCACCATCCCTCAGCGCCATTCTTCTGTTACTGGGAAATTACTTGGAGGACGTGATGGGATTACAGAGGAGGGTAAGAAAATGAGGAGGCCATTTGGGATTTGGATGTTTTTGTCTCTCTATCATTAAAAAAATTCATTTGTTATTGATTAAATGGTCCACACATACATAGAACCCATAAGTGAGCTTTATTACTCATGTCAAAAAATGTAGGTCATATTAAACATGTGCAACGGCAGCATGCTTAACACTTTTTAAAACCAGAGTGCAACACAGACACAATATTCTGTGTGATTTTATTCCTCTTTTAAATACATAGATAAATAATAAAATATATATGAGTGAGGAGCTATCATCCTGCATGCAGCTGCCTGATAACCTTGGGCAACATCCTTAAATAAATCCTCATTTGTCTGATAAAATGTGATCATCAGTCACATTATACTCTTAAGCCGTGCACACCCACGTTAAACACACACAGGTGATTGGCGTATTACAGCTGATTAGACCTCTTCTCGGTGCTGTGCGAGCATGTAGAGAAGCTGCCTGATTGACATTCCTCTGACTCTCCTGTCAGCTTTCTTGTATATATTTTTTTGTGTGTGTGTGGGGAAAAAACTGTTCCTCTGAACAGATTTTAACATGTCAATGCAGAAAAAGCACAGATTGAAATGATTTGGTTTCAGATTGGTTTAGGCTTAGGCTTAGGGTTAGGGTTAGGATTAGCTAACTGAGACACCTGAACAGAACTGAGCCATTGTTAATGTCATCACTATCACCTGTGATTTGCCTCTTATGACAGCTCGACATGTCTGCTTTGAAAGAGTCTGTTTAAGACGTCGAGTTACCTTATGTGAATCCCAACATGGCTCTGCCTGCTTTGAACCTGAGCAGAAGTGAAATCAGCCCAAACTGAAAACACCTGTGGGTGTGTGCATGGCCTTTAAAAAATAAAAAAGTCCCACTATGAGGAGACTCTGATACGTTTTATTAATCTAACACACCCTTCCAGTAAGGGGATTACCTGTTCTGAGTTCAAACAAACTGCTAATTTAGAGGCCTCTCTCTGTGTGTCCCTGTAGGTGAACCAGTGAACCTTGAGTTGTAATCCATAGCTTTGCAGAGCAGCCTCTGATCCTCTTTGCTGATGCAATTTGTCTCGTCCACATTAACATGAAATCCACTCATTTTCAATTCATATAAGCACAGTAATTGACAGATCTCTGCAAGCAGGCAAATTTGGCTAATTTGAAACAAGCACAGTGGAAAACAGAGAGCATGAATTGTGGGTAGGAATTTATTTAAAAGCAATAGGACTGAGTGACTTCATTTGGCCCTATCTTACACTTGCGCCCGGTGCAAGCGCAGGGCGTGTGGCGCAGGGGTTTTAATTTATTCAGAGGAGTGTCTAGGTCAACCTTTGCCGTCTTCTTCCAGGAGCAGCAGAGGTATCCTGCTCTTCCTGCCCAATGCGCCACTGGCGCACTGCGTCTGCTCTGGGTGTACGATAGGGCCCTTTGAGTCTAAACTGCTCTTTTTTTCTGGAGACACTGATTGTGTTTTCTTTAATGGGGAACGTCTGCTTGAATGTCTTTTGTTTTTCAGCTGCAGACACTTTTGCGCTCAAAGCTCTTTTTAACTATTAATAACCCTAACCCTAAGCCATTGACCCGTAATCCACAACAAAATAACTGCTGCTGAGGGGTGAAGACAAGGGTCAAAAACCAACAATCTGCTATTCATTTTCTTTATGATTACCTTCACAGCTCACTATCTAGCTATCCTGCGGCAATATCAATTATGTAATATTTTTATGGAGATTAGTGTTATGGTAACTCAAAACCTTTATGAAGGAGTTTTAGCCTAAAGGGCAGTAATTATCTTGCAAAGTTACTGTCAAAAAATAAATAAATTACAAAGAATTAATTAATATGGAGGTATCTAACTGGCTGCCAAGGTTTAACTTTGGAAAAGAGTTTCAGCATCTTCTCTCTTATATAATCACCACCCACAAAAAAGATGCTGCACAACTTAGATGTTTTAAACTGAAGACATTCCAAAGCTTTTTTAGTAACTTCAGTGGCATTTATTTAGGAAAATATTTAAGTTTGTTAATTTCTCCTTATGTTTCCTTACTCTTGTAACATTTTCCTGAGGAAGCAGCGATTTAAAAAAGAGCATTTTATGAATGTCCCCTTCTGGATTTTGCCCAAGCATTCTTGCTAATTGGTGCGATTCAGCCTGATTACAGTTGGTCAAATTAGCACCAAAGACCTAAACCAGTTTATAATCTTGCAGGTGTTCCCAAATCATAAAACTTGTCATCCATACTCAAGTAGATACATATTTTTGCTTTCTTTATGATGCATTTTACGTTGATGCTAATTTTCAGTAGCTTCCTGGTTTCATCCATGTCAATGATACTCCACCCAAAATGTACCTTTTTTTGTATCATATATTGAATGCTGTAGGTTTGAAAGATGCTCGTAAAGGGTCAGTTCACCCAAATTACAAAAAGCAAAAAAGCAAGCATAAAAATTCTATCTCTGTTGGTATCAAAAAGTGAAAAAAAAGGATGAGCATACATCTTCACCTCCTCCCACTGTACAGAGATGAATCCAAAATAGTCATAGTCATGATACAGCTTGCTGCCATCTTGTCCTGCTCCAAGTCTGTGCACTAGTGATTGGTGGATGGAGCTGCCTGACTTGCTAAAGTTAGCTGTCATTGTGACATCTCGACCCTCATTTTGGAATCAAGCAACTAATTTAAACCAAACTCATCAGACAATTGAACACTTGAACTTACACCAACAGGATAAGATATACCTGATATAGCAAAAACCACCTTTAGGTGAAAAAAAAATTTGATGCGCACTTTGATTATTTATGTCCCATCTGCTAACTTGGAGGGGCAGGATTTATGAGCTGTACTGCAGTCAGACACCAGGGGGCGATGGAGATGTTTTGGCTTCACTTTTGAGGTGTTTGAGCTGTAATGTTTTCCATCTATTTAAGGTCAATGGTACAATACCACCTTAAAGGCTTCTGACATATGTATCAAAGATTTCTGCCCCTACTTGAACACACTGGAGGTTATTTCAAATCAGTGTGGCCCCTAATAGCGTTCAAAGAGTCATACATATCAGACATGACATAAATGATACATGTCATACGAGAGCAGCTGTACCACACGGTTTTGAAGAACAACCAGCTGCCTATGAGTAACAAGACCATGGATTGCATGGTACATGCTGTCAGTGTGAGGTGGGAGGGAACGCTCCAGCTTGACCTCAATGTGTCAACCTCTGCTGATGAGGCATCTGGTTGACACTCAACAATCCGAACAATCGCTGGTGATATCAATCAGCACAGCAGATCAGAGAGAGCAGAATGCAGAGGAGCCATGCTAACATATTAAACAGAGCAAGAACTGAGAGCGAGATTTCTCAAGTGGGGATAGAGAGCGAGGGGGATGCATGAGAGGGGTTGCCGTTATCTGGGGGGATGCCGAGCATTGTGAGAAAATGAGCATGCTAATGAGGGCCAAATACATCGAGAACAGCTGCATTGTAAAGAACTCGCTCGGTACACTTGGGCTTGGGTGAATCTCTGAAGTGTTGTTTGTTAATCAAAGGGGGAAAAATAGCGAGAACAATCGGCCAAAAATAGTGACTGAATAACTAGGTGTAGCTTGCACCTCTGATTACACTCATACAGCCTCGGTAATTGCTATGCAAAGGTTACCATTGTTGTTATTCACACAATGAGGGCAGGTTGAGGAACTACGAGATACCCCCTTGACATTAAGCTGATGAATGCACAGCCTCTCAGTGTCCCGCGGTATGATTGCATCTCAGGCTTTGTCTGGAAGACTCTAAAGCTTTAAAGTTGAGCAGCCCGATCAAAAGGCAAATAATCTGACTAGGGGTCACGGGATTTGCCCCATCAATAATAAAGGAAAGTTGAATTCCCAGCACTGCCTGTCCTCATCCTCTTTATCGATTGGGCTAAAAAAGGACTCCCACATGTAGCTCACACTACCAAGATCAAGAGGTCATGGGAAAAGCTTTTAAGGAATGCAAGTGCAGGCCTGCTCAGTGTACCTCAGGGCATTTTCTGTGACTGAAATAACTATAAATCCAGAATTTCAATAACATTTATTTACAAAACAAAAAATAATGACAAAGAATAACTTGAGGAGTGAATACAAAACATGTGCTATTATGATAAAATACATTATCATATTATCATACACAATGTATATTTTATGAACGTGTTAAATAAACTATGTTTGGATCTATATGGGGGAATCTGAAAAGGTTGTGTTGAGGAAGCAAGCAGCCAGTGTCGGATTGCTTTACATTATAGGGCTTATTGCATTTCAGTTTGTGTTTAAGGCAAAGATGAGACAGAAACACTTCACATAACAATGAAGCAATGTTATATTTTCTCTTCATCACAGGGCACACTATCACAGAAACATCAATGACCAAAGAGGAAGAAGACAAAAAATAGGGTAGCCTTCGTTAAAGAAAGAGTTATGTAACAACTTTACACACAGGATTGGTCCATACATTTTTCATTTAAGAACAGCTTTTAAGAGAAGAGCCAGTTTTCAAAGCCATGTGTGTGTGCTGCATAATGAAACAGTCCCTGCAGTTGTCAGATGAGTAGAGTCCCATGTTGTGCAGAGCACCATATTGACTTGATGTCTTTGGTGCCTGATGTGCTGTACCGGTTTCAGTCCACAGAGTCAGAGTCCTCTCCCTTTCGTCTCACCGCCTGAGTTCTCAGCCTGCCTGTCCCCGTCCCTCCGATGTTCTCTTCAGTACGGGTACTGCTTCTGCTTCTTCCCTGCGAAACAGGACAGCCAGGTGCACAGCAGCATGGCCACCGCCGCCCCTGCTCCTGTGCAGTAATACGCCCAGCCGATCTGGCAGGAGCCTGCAAAGGGAAAGCAGAGGATTCATGATAATATCTTTTCCCCCTTTATTTTGTATGTGCAACTGTCTGCAGGGTATCTCCAAAAACCCATGAGTTGACTTCAATGAAATTTGGACAGATAAGCTAACTCGATTTCAGGAGAACCAAAATGTCTAAGTGTTAAAAGAGTTTCACTGTTAACTCTACACTTCTGGAGCCTTATTATGATAACGGCTTATAAATCTTATATCACTTTGAGAATAAGATTAAATAAACAGCAGGAGGATTTCAAAAAGTGGCCCCTCTGTGTGGACAAAGCTTTTACTCCAAACTTTTTAAAACTCCTGCTGGATGATGGTGTGTAAAAGAATAAGAAATGATTCTGATGCAGGTGTGGAATTTCCACCACTGGACATACTCATGGTCATGAGAAGGTCCTTACTTGATTCCTTAACTTTAAAGGTTTGCAGCTTTGAAAAATGTTTAATTTTGAAACTGCGGTGCTAGACATAATTGTTCTGACAATAACAGCATGCTTTGGAACAATTCAGTGCTCATAAATGTAGTAAGCATGACAGTTTACCGATAATATAACTTTTGTGTCAATTTGTTTAAAATACACGTTAATTTAAAGAACATACCACACTTTACCTCTTCTCTTGCCATAAATCCAGTACTAACATGTCAGTGTTACGAGCAGAAAATGTTGTGAACTGCTTAACATTTCTGTTCAAGCCACAACATTTCCCTTCCTCTTGTGAAAAAGAGTTAGCATTGTAAGAACAAATGCACTGAACATAGTTTAACCTCATTTGCAAACAGACAGTCTGGTATGTGACAAATGCACTCTCATAATTAAGACTCGTGGAAAGAACACCAGCGAGGGAAAATGCTGAAACTGAGCCAAAACCCAAAGCAAACCCAAATTAAAAAACAGAAAGTGCCTCCTCAAAATGCATCTCCTGTAATCCTCAAAGGAAATTATGTGCATTATTAAACAAGGATATGACCTATATCTGATGCTAAATTTGGAATATGTTGTGATGACCATCAAAACATCTCATTATAAACATCAAATTTTGGGAGTCTATCTGACTGAGAAATTGGGATCTAATTATACTCGCTGGGAGGAGGAGGAGGCGTCTCATTAACAAATCAAATCATCTTCTCACTGTGAAAGCAGATTGAACAGCCAAAACTGAAAAGACTTATCTCTCTGAGCTTCTTTCTCTGTCAGACACATCTCTCTTTGTCTGAGTCACGTCTTAATGAAAATCTGCTTTTCCTCTATTGAAAATGTTGCTGCTGTTTACTTGTTAATTTGATGTGGGAATATTTTATTTAAACCTAAGTTTGATACTTTCCCCAAGTTTGTCACATTGAACATACATTAAACCAACCTTTCCTGCACTACATTCAAAGTTATTGTGAATTACTACCATACCGTCTTCTCTCGTCATTACTAATGAATGAGTCAGTGCAGGTGAGATTCAAAGCACTTGTTGATGCAAACATATCGTTTGTGTGACATCTGCTGCTCTCATGAGAGAACATCGCAGTCTTCTCAGGTACTGCGGAGGATGAGGTGAAACTGAAATAACTAAGGTGCACTCATCTTCAAAAGGCAAACTTAATATGCCAAAGGCACTGAACAGCACAGTGATGCAAACACACTTGTTAACAATAACTCATATGTACTGTGAGCCAGTTCTTTTAATGGAGGAAATCACAAAAGTACAACTTATTTGATGTAATTACTTAAAATAACATGGTCAGATATTTCAGTAATTAAGATGATATGTTAAGGATTTTATTTAGTCAGAATTATGTCTGTCTGTAAAACTGTGTATTGAAATGGTTTAGCTTTCAGTGCCGCCAAAACATTTTCTGCATGAATCCATAAATAATATGACAAGAATAACTTAAAACTCAGTGTTACATCAGTTGACTGTATTTTAGAAAATGTTCTTTTATGTTAAAATATTTACAAAATTCATAAACACATACTGATATTAATTAACTTGTATCTTTTAATAGCACAAGTTATTTGTAATTATAGAATAAAAATAATATTATATGACGTATATTTATTATAATATAGAATAAATTTGTATTTTTTATTTTTGCCTTTTTGGTGACATGATGTTGGTTGGTTATCTCAGTTTGTCCAGCTGTCCGCAGTAATATAACTCAAAGTAAGGTATGATTTCCTGGAAATTAGCTGTGGATATTCATGATCTGCAGCACAAGGATGTTTGTTTATGGGTTTTCTGTTTTTGTAGCACCACCATCGGTTAAAAAATATCTGCAAAAAAAAGTCAAAATCTTATCTATATATAGCATACAAGAACAGAATGAGTCTTCTGCCTCTGTTGTCCTCAGGTCAAAATGTCAATCTTGAACAACATATCTCATTATCAGTCATTATCAGTTGTTGCTCTTCAGACCCATCACTGGTGAGGCAGTAAAGAAAGAAGAGTTGTCAGTATGTCCTTTATTCAAACTATGTGCTGTAATCAAAGCAAATCACCCCCTAGAGAGGACACGTGAAGGAATCAGATGGTTTGTATGTCACACCTTTTCTCTCTGCGGTTAATAGATATCATGTTAATCCAGTTCAATGAACACGCAAAAGCTCTGTCTATTTCAATGTGTGAGTAAGAAAGTATAAAAAATAACCTAATTTCCAAAAAATTGAAAGTGGCAGAAACTGTGGCAGTGATGTAAATTGAAAGAGAGAGCCAACCTAAGTGTACCCAGTGTCACCATTACACAAGTTATGAGCTCAACAGCTTCAGCAAAAATTTACCTTTGACATTTAATTAAAATGTTTCGATCACAGCAAATGAATTTCTCTGAGAACACAAAGTATAAAAGAAAAAAAAAACTAACTGTATTTGATTAAATAGCATCAAATAAAAGAGCAGCTGCAGCATGAATAGCTCTCCCACCTGCCTGGTGTCTCGCATATTACTGTCTGTGAGGTAGTCCTGTGAATGCCGGCTGAATACAGAGCACAAATCCAGCTCCTGCTTATTCTCAGCACATATTTATAGCTATAAAACACTTCAGAAAATCGACAGCTACTGGAGATTGTGTTGACTTTTTATTACACATTTTAAATACCGAGATCGTGTCTCTTTGGTAGCGCCGGAGAGTTGTACCTGCTCAGTTTCTGAAAAAAAAATGTCAAGTGCTAGATATAAAAGTCTGCTCTTAGTTTCCAATTTCTTCACAGATTTATCTGCTCTGGGACCAGAAATTTTAGTAAACACAAGACAAATTTACACAGCTAAAGGTGAAGCATTAGTGTATAATTTATGCTCTGTACAGACTGAAGGTGTGTGTGCATGTTGAATTTTATAGGTCTTACCTAGTTGAAACTGGTTTGAGTTGTTGCTGCAGGTCTGCTGGACTTCCTCACTGTCCCATCCCAGCGGATAGAGAGCACAGCCGGATCCTATGAGCAGACCTGAGAACAGGAGAAAGTCTGTAAGTGATGACGGTACTGCAGCAACTCGTCTGACGGCTGGGGGTTTAAAAGTATCACAAAAACATGTCTGGAGGCTGACAGGACACCAATTGTGAAAGCAAAAACTGCAGCAAGGACAAACTCTCACCGTCAAGGTGTTCACTCACATCCTCAAGGTAGGTCTGCATTGTTTTTGGTGAGACCTTGCCTCTGTGAGTTTTCATTATTTAAACAACTTTTCATTAATGAGGGAGAAAAATGCAAAGTGATGCATTGTTTCTCTCTTTGCTTCATCCAGATATCAAGCAAGGTGAATTCAAACTCAGGGAATTATGTGGTTTCCCTCCAATTCTTTGGTTTATGTTTTAATTAAAATAATCTAAAAAGACAATGAGCTGCTGTTCTCCAACGGGGCGATATGTGTGACCTCACCTATGCGAATATTTTTTTCCCCCCTTATCAACCATTTCCAGCAGATACTGAGGAGAAAGCAGCTCTGACCTGTTCCAGCAGTATTACCTCTCAACAAGCCTCGCATCCCTTTGTAAAATGACACGGATTGTGATTTTAACACTTTATCACATTTTTACTGCAACAAAACAAAGCGCTTCTCTGCCAGCAGCTCATAAAACCGCTGCAAATGAACAACGAACATATGCAAATAGCTTGGCAATTTCTCACAGAGGCAAAAGAGAAAAAAACAGGCATTTTTTGGTGTGCAATAATTACTGTAAAACTCCGAAATATCCTCGAGGGACTGCTTTATGTCAGTGATTAAAGAGACTTATGACTGTGCTTAAAGCTGCACACAGAGACAAGAGTAAAATATAGTCAAGGCCATTACATTAAGGATTAATATCCTAAATATTAGCCTGCAACCAGGTCTTGACAAGTTATTCCCTGGATGCCAAGGCCTGTCTCTTGAAATTACCCGGTGGGGGCCCCTGGTAGGTGGCTCTGCCATCACATTAGCTTAATCCCCTTCGATGTGTCTGCCCTGCTATCAGTTTTGGGATGTGAGGATGGCAGCGGAGGAAGGGAATGCGAGAAAGCCCTGCCTTCCAACCTGATTACCCCTGCCATCCAGGACTGCCGCACCACCATCTAGGCTAGATAACAAGCAGGAATTAATCCACATGCTAATGCAGATGGGCTCGACAAACTGGCTAACATCTGAGGTGGAGTAGGAGAGGTGAGAGAGACATCTGTGTTTTGTTTTGTTTTTTGCCAGGCGAAGCCAAAAGGATGGCGGATGTCATTGGCTGAGTTCTGAGAGAAAACAGGTTGGCTGTTGTAGAAAATTAATTCAGTGAAACTCTGGCATGTTGGTGAGAATGTGGGGATGTAAAAGTCTCTGACCAAGTCTATCATGGCAGCTCAGGATCAGAGGGACTACAGGAACTGTCACATTAACAACTCAGCCATTTCTTCCTCAGACCCTTAAAAGAAGTTCAGATGAATTTCTGCTTCAGACCAGAAATGACTCCCTTTAACTGAGCAGCACAGCAAGAGCTACACAGGAGCATTTGATGCAAATCCCTGTACAAGCAGCCGCTGTGGACCCTGATGAACCAACTGTTCTGCAAGGCACAAAAACGAATTTAGGATCAAGTGAGCAAACATACAGTCATTAAATTATTCTCAGTTATATAATGTTATTGAATGCGCTTTGATTCAAATTTGTAACAGTAAAGACGGTAAAGCATGAGAGCATGATAATGTATTCACGATTAATATTTAACAAAATCAAAAATTCCCTTTCAAGTGTTGTGTAATACGGAGAGATAGAGCAGCATGTAATCAAACTGAAAATTCTCACAGCACAAGGGAGAGAAGAAAATAACACAGGGCACAATGTGGCTTTGTTTCCTCCAAACATTGTTATTCTATCCTGTAAACTGTAATATTTCCATTTGAAACATCAAATTATCGGTTTGCTCAGTCACTCTGTGATTAACACATTTGTTAAAAATGTTCAAAACCACAAAGAGCCTCTGCTCTGTCGCAGGCACCTCTAAAAGAGAGAGAAAGAATGGGGAGAGAAAGATTTCAGTGCATAGTTTCCGCATGAGGTTGATGACGATGATGATGGTGACATGGAATGTTGAAGAAAAGTCTACAAAGTGAAGTTACTGCCACAAACAAAGACAAGAGCTCTGTTCCAACGTGCAAACAAACAAAAAAAAAGCTAAAGATTTCTGGGTGAACATCAGTGTTTTCTGTTGCTTTTGGGGGACGAACCCATCGAGCCTGAAACACTGCAGTGGGTGAAATCAATGTAACCACATGATTGAGACAGAAACTACAAGACTACAGAATCACTGTGGGAGCAGATGAACAAAAAAAAATAAATAAATAAATACAAACACATTGGCAAGTTGTAATTCTATTCTGTATCACATGTGGGTCCATGTCTCTCTTTCGGCTCGCATTTATTTGATTTATTTATTTTTTCCCACCCCAGTTAATTCCATCAAATCTCATCCTCCACACTCCATGTGGGTTATTGGAAAACCAGAGGTGGGGAGGCTGGTGACTGGAATGTGCGGAAAAGATTACAAAGAATGGAAAACGTTCTTTCACATGATGTTTAGGAGCAGAGCTGTTGGAAAAGAAGTGTGGACAGGCTGTGATTCTCCATGCGTGCTGTTGTGGAGCGATACTTCCCGTCTTTCTCATTTCCTAAGCTGACACCGGCACACCCCGATCTACACAAACAGACAGTCGGGGATTTGTGTCATTTAGCATGCAGTTGTCAGCTGCAGCAGTGCTTCTCAACCTTTGTGGCTCATGACCTCTTCCACTGAGGAAATTCCTCCTTGTGACCTCCCATCTCAGACTGCATGTGAATACTCTTTTTTTCCCATTAATCTTTTCCCATGAATTCCCCGTGAATTTCTTGACCTACTTCTGATGTCCCGGGCCCCCGGCTTGAGAACCACTGAGCTGGCAGATGCGCTACGATCACAAGCACTGAACCTCCTCTTAAGATAAAACTTAATGATCCCCTTGGGAAAAATTGCGTTGCTGTGGCAAAAAAAAAAAGGATACAAATAAACAACATTTCACTGCATGCAAATAAGGTGATTCTTTTAGACATCTAGAACATTAACGTCCATTGTGCTCCATTCTAAAGATACCATCAATGAACTAAGTGTCACTCCGGTTCTGACTGATCAGGTTTTGTAAAATTGGTAGCAACACTCCCCTGTTTTAGAGGCTTAGCTACCCAACTAACAAGATGGTAAATAAACAGCTTACTTTGTTCTTCAACAGGACAAACTGATGACTGTTAGTGGTGAGAGAATACAGTGAAGCTTAAAGTGCAGAAGATGTGATCAGGTTTGACAGGAAGTACTGGCCTCTATTTATGGATAGCCTTTGTCTTGTTTGCTTTTGTAAGAGCTTCTGTACCTTCCATCATTAAAATACACCATCCAAATGCAAAGCAAGGTTACAGTTAGCATTACAGTTAATACTAACAGTTAGTGTCTTTGCTAACTTAAGGTTAAGTTTCTCAAAATGAGTTACTTTTAAGGTTTTTATATGAATTAAGTCTTGCAGCAGTTCTAGTTTTTCTTTGTATAATGTTTTAACATTCAATACACACAGGTACAAGGTGAAAAGAAGCACTCACACAGATGTACAGGGAAAAGTTGACTGAACTCATCTTCACCAACGTATTCAGGCCATGTCAACACACATGATAATGTTTTGGCCCACTGCCTCTAAATAGAGCATCTTTGCACAATGTGTCAGAGGCAATTTAGCTACACAAAAAAAATATGCTAATAAAAGCTTCTAATTCAAATAATTGTATGCAAGCTTTTTGTGTGTGTAGCATGACGGGGCTACAACTTTAATGTCATTGTCCAATGTTTTTTGAAGCTAAATGGCAAAATATAAAATATATACCTTGTTGTTGAAAAACTAAAGCTGAAATTGATCTAGTTTCATTTTATTTTAATTCGTTTTGCCACAAGGCAATTTCCATTTAATTTAGTTTTTCTTGAAGAGATTGTTTTATTTTGTTTCAGCCTTGTGCAATTTTTCACTCCTTATTTTCTTTTTAGTTCCAGTTTTGGTTTATTATAACAACCTACTGCAAAGGTGCTTTGTATCACTCAACAGCGCCACCAGTACAACCTCACTGTTACTCAATCCCGGCCTGAAGTTAGCAAACGCCCGAGTAATTCCCCCCCAAAGGAAAACACAAACACAGGTCTTTTATGAATTTCACTGCTGTCCCCAAACCACAGACGTTCTCTTTTCTTTCAGGCTACATGATCAACTTCATCACGCGGCTCGTTTCTCTGTGAGCAGATGGCTGTCTCATGATGAAATTATTGCAGATATCCACTAAGCCGCCGTGAGGATAGTACTGAAAGTCACCAGAAGGCTGTTACTACAGCTACACAGCTACATGACACTGTAGAACAGACGGACAGAAAAGATCATAAAAGTGAGAAATCTGTAACCAGCAGCACACACAGAGGCTCTGTGCGCCTTCCACAGAGGCTATTAGGAACCAAAATAACTGGCTTCCCTTTAGCAGCCTCGACGCTTCCCTCAGGTCAAACTTAAAGATGCCCTCAGCTCTCTGAGAGATCAGGAGAGGTTCAAGTGCCCCTCTATCAACACAGGCCTGGGAGGTTTGTTTGTTTACTTCAATGCTTTTTTGCCAGAAAAAAACCCACTGTTTGTAAAAACCTCATCCCATTTTAGAGTCCTGTTTCAGTTGCTATGGCAGCCAGCTGATGCCTGATGTTCTTCTCCGGCAGAGGAAGCGAAGAGGAAGAGGAGAGGGTCAGAGAGAGCACACAACGCATGATCTAAGACATCAGAGAACTTATTCGCAGATTGAGTTTCAATTGATCTCCACGCAGCCATGTTATCAGGTCGACTATCTCAGGCCTAATGGCTTCTCTGAAAGGCTCTTCTATGAACTGAGAAAGAGTTCAGTTAAATAGATTTAACCAAATACAATCAGTCCCATAACAGTGTCAATCCATAAAATCTGCTCTAATATAGTGAAATTTCTTCTGTAGATCCTTGCCTCAGATTTCATCATCATAGTCGAGCTCGCTTTTGAAATCACATTTCGGTACTTTAGAAAGCACACAGAGAGGTGCTTTATTCCATCAGAGCGGCTCCATTGTTACCCATCTCTTTTTTTTTCTGTCAACGCTTTTTACCTGAATGAAAAACTGCCCCCTTTTCATATCCCACACAGTCTGTGATTTGGGGAGTGCGGATGCCTTTTGTGAAGCCTTCTTGCTCTCTGTCAGGAACCAAGGAATTTCTTTACCCTCCTTCATGCCCCGAGACAATACCATTCAAGGTTATCATTCAAAAGGCCAAAGAGGACAAGGAGAAAAGGCTGCGGCTAAGCTGGAGAGAATTTTGGTGGCCGGGGAATTGGAGTGGGGATGTGCATGAATGGGCCGGTTTAATGTAAGACATTCCCTTTTGGGCTTGAAGGATCATCTGCAAAAGGGAGGAAAATGTAAAAGCAACCACACCTGGGAAGGCGAGCATGTGCACTACCAAAAAAAAAAAAAAAAAAAAGTCCACATTTTCATTTCCTTTGGTCTTTTTCTGTTTAAAATCTATTTTTTTTCAGACAGCTGAAAATTTCCTAGTAGAGTCAGATTATTCCACTTATTCTGAATGCTATTCATCTGTTTAGGCAGTTTTTATGTAGTCAGTGACTGTTTTTGACATTACTTATCGACATTTTTCAGCAGCAGCCATTAAATATATTTACATTTTGTAATTATCTCTCTAGAAAGTGATTTTCATTGTCAGTGGTGGATTGTGCCGTACCCGTGCTGCATACATATTGCCTATGCATGAGGAAAGCAATGCAGCATGTAATCCGGCGTTATGTTTTTTAATTTTATCTCATTAATATCAGCCTCATGGTTTACTGTTCACTCTCCTACAGCTGTATCAGGGTTGCACCATCAAGGTACTGCTAATGCAAGCTCAACATTTTCTACAGCTTCTATTTAATCCTATTTTAGGGAAGTGCACAGACATCCTCCCCTACAGTGGAGGAATGTAAAACCATTTTTTTCAGTGATTAACTTTCCACAGATCCAAGTTAAATATTTAAATAAAGACATTTTGTGCAGTGCTGCCTTTACCTGCAAACATGTAGAAGCTCTTTAAATATGAGCAAAACGGGACTCGATTCCCACGAGTTGTGTGGTTCTTTGCATGTCATTAAATATTAAATAAATTCTTGTCTGTAATTAATATGATACTGTAAACATGTTTATGTGGCTTTTCTGAGCTTTAATCAGAGGAAGGTTCGGAGTCCCGCAGTGTCACAGCCTGAGCATCCCATGTGACTCATCTGTCAACAGAGACACCCCTGCATGTCCAGGCATGTTCCTCCTTCATTGAGACACACAAGGCATCATCAGCATGTACGACTCGCACGTCTGCTTTTTCTCATGATGTTTTGATTCTCTCTGTCGTTTAAGTTGGATAACAGTCGTTCGAGAGGGGCTTACTTCTACGTGAGCGTTTCTGCTGGCAAAGGCTGGTGGGGTTTTTTTTTTTGTTTTTTTTTTTCTGTGAGTGAGAACTGGGATCTGGAGATTCACAGTTGAAACGTTAGATTGAGGAGCTGCGAGGGAGGATGGAGGATGAGGGGGATGCAGAAAAAGGAGGGATTTGAAGAGAGCATGAGAAGAACGTGTGATATATGATGTGCAAAGTGAAGCACATAAATGCTGCCAGTGGCTGGCATTCAAGCCTTATTTAAACAGAAGCCTAATCATAGTTTTTCTACCTGCTTACGAAGCTGAATCAAGCTTGTTAAGTAGCTGTCTTAAATTATTATACTTTTAATCAATATTACTTTGCTTAGCTGTTTTCTTGCACAGCATTTCCCAAAGATACCTCATTACTTCTTCATTGTACCTCGTTTATCCATTTGGACATAATGATAGTATTTTGTGAAATATATCCTACTGTTTGATGGATAACAACAACAAAAATCTTTCAGTCAACAGACTTTTATGAGTCCATTTTATGTTCCTCTGTGTTTTGTTGACTTAACAGTGTAAATATCACACGCTGAAAACTGTTATTACTGTCTAAAAAAGAACAGAGATCTGTGACAGAGCATGTCCGCATCAGACTGCGACTATTCATTCAGTGTGACCATCCTCCATATGATGAATTTCTCCCTTTTTCCTCTGGTATTTGCTACCGCAGCCCAAGAAAGGTCAAACAGTTACAAATACCCCTTTATTCCATCAACCATCAAACGATTTAACAAGCCTCATTGTTAAGCTTTGTTCATGGGAGGTCTGCATGGTTATATTTTCCTGTCACCCTGCAAATTGAGTGCAAACTCTTTTTCTTGAATGTTTTTTTTTCTTCCATCAGCTATTTTGTCTTGTATTACTTCTTGAATTCAAATTGCTGTCAAACTTATTTATTAAATCAACTTTGCATAGTAATTAGAGTGAGATAAACAGGTATTATCCAATTTTTTCCTTTATTTAGTCATGCGTAGCCACTTTTCTTAATGGTTTCAACATTATTTTTTGTGTTTCCACTTACAACAGAAAAAAAAATAACAACTCTGCGGGGCTGTCACTTAACATACTTAAAATAGTTGTAGTCATGAATGGGTTCATAGCAAAACAGGAATGCAAAAATGTGTATCAAAGAGTTGGGATGTTTCTCACAGAGTGTAAGTACATGGGCAGGGCTGAGTGTCCAGCAGAGAAAACTGCAGAACATGATGTGGTGCAATGCACTGGGTGTTATTTTGGACCACCATCCTCGCTTGTAAAACAATAGAAATTCAGGAAGAATGTAGCTCAAACTCAAGCATGTACTTAACAAGTACTTGAGACCAATTTGAATGTTACATTGTCAGTTCTGATTACACAGTCCCGAGGATCAGGCCAAACAGCAGCAAAACTGGCAGTGGGGCCAGTGCTCTTATTTGTTGCCTTGTGCCACCCTCCTGTACCACGGTCTCATTTCTTCCCATGTCCACCCATCAGTCACCATCACTGGCCCTGGGCGGAAAGAGCAGCTTGTGTTATATTGATCTGTTTCACTGCCTTTTGCTAGAGGCATTCTGTCAAGAACAGGTCTTATCTAATCACACCCTTCATTCGTCACACAGTTTCTGACTACAGCCGGTAATTAATAAACAAAGCAATTACAAGAGCACAATGAACTGCTGGTTCATTAAGCAGTGGATATGTATCAGGCAGCAAAAAAACAGCATTAGATCTACAGCGGAGAAGGACAGCAGTGCACAGAACTGAAACTGGGGTGTGCTAAATATGTAGCAAATACCTTTAAAAAGAGAACATCATCTGGATGTGTGGGGAGAATTAGCTTTTCACAAGAGGGTGCAGATATTTTGTGTGTGTTTCACTCTTTCCAGCTACAAACCCACGCCTCCCTGCGACCTCAACCATGTCTCCTCTGATCTCATACTGCAAATTGGACAGTTTTCCACCTCCTTTTTTTAACTGTGGGAGAAGTCAGATAAGAGGAGAGCATTCTGCAGCATCTGACAGAAATTCCTTCTCAGCTTTTTCAAAATATTGCACACTTTTACTTCTCTTGGAAATGTAGTCAATCCTGTGATAAACTAATGTCAGAAATAATATGGAGAACATAACAAATTTGAGTTTAGGCATGTTAGTATCTAAAACCTGCCACTGGCAAAATCACCTGATTGGTTCCATGCTGCACTGGTGTTAATTTGCTGCCTTGTTTTCTTCTTTTTGTACCAAAGTCAAAGAGAAGATTAGCTTTTCCAATATCTTGCAATATTTTAATGACTTTTTATCATTGCCAGGCTTTGTGGCAGGGTGGTGACGATAAGCTTCTTTTCTTGCACATGACAAAGATAGAGTCAAAGCCAACTTACAGTAGATTCTGGGCCAAAGTTTTCCAGGCTAATATAACTGATATTTCAGTAATTTAAAAAAAAAAAAAAAAAATCAAAGCCAGAGTAAAAAAAAAAATCCTAAAAGGAATATGAGCATCTTCTGCAAAATGTTATACAGATTTCTATTAGCATGCTAGTCTGGAATTTCAATTTGAAAAGTGCTGGCTCCTCCATCAGTGAGTGGAATGAAGAAGAAAATGCATGAGGGGAACAACAAAGCCAAAGGGTATGGAAATCCTCCTCAGGGTAGGATCCACTTTATAGGGCCCTACAAGTGTAGCTCCCTAACTGGGTCATGTCTGATGTGTTGAGCAGCACCCTCCTCCCACTGACAGAGCCTGACAGAGAAGCATGACAGCAGGCCACGTGTCCAAAAGTCAGCATATACCTACAGCCATGCCTTCCTGCTTTAATTATCCTTTACAATGAGCAGTAAACATGCAAACGCAAGGCCTTCTGGGGAAAGCGAAATCAAAGAAACAGCTATCTATACTTTAATATTCATGATAATAGCATCCAAATATGCAATGAATGTTTTAGTATCCTCTACACAGACACTGCCAGACATCAAAATGCCTCTCTGACAGTACTGGGGCTCATCATGTGAGCAGCTCTATACCACAAACACAAAGAGCCTCCTTTGAAAAGACAATGCAACGCTTCAGGGATCGAGGAAAAACTGACTCGCACTGCCAAGAGTACAAAGTACTCCATTGCATGTGTTTAAAGTGCCGGCCCACTGCATTCACGCTGTCTTCTGGGACACAGACCAGGCTAGCTTTTACCCTCAGGGACTGAGTTAAAGCAGCCTTACCTAACTCCCAAAAAAAAAAAAATCAAATATTCCCTAAACTAACAGGTCAGTTTTTCTCCCCTTTCGGAGTATGTGCGTGAAATGTTAAAACCATTCAGTAAAGGTGGAAATCTGAGAAGGACGAGAAGCACATTCTGAATTCTGGAGGAGCTGTAAAAACACCAGAGTACAACATGACATTATGACTTTAAAAGGAGGCACATTTTACCAATTTTAAAGGTGCATATGTTTTTACATTTAGAAAGTAATATCTTATTCACACTTCATCTATGACTGCACTGTTTAATGATGAGAAAAGCAGATCCAAACAGCTGTGATATTCATGATTTTATAAAAGGAATAGTTTGACATTTTAGGAAATGTATTTTTTTTTGTAGATTAGAAAATCAATACAACTCTCACTTCTGTGCTGTAAATATGAAGCAACAGACAGCAGGCAGTTAGTTAAATGGCAAATTAACTGCAATCTTATTGTGCTTTTCCAGTCTAGACGTTCGTACATTTATGACAGGAGCATCTATCAGGGACAAGTAAACACATTCACAAACTCTGATGGTAAAGCCATTAGGAGAAAGTTAAGGTTCATGACTTGCCCAAGGACACTTTTACATGCAGACCGGAAGATCCGGAGATGAAACCACCAACCTTTTAATAAGTAGACAACCTGCTCTACCTTCTGGGCCAAAGAAGACCAACATAAATAGCTTTTGCTTGGCACAAACATTGGGAGAAACTGCTAGCCTGGCTAAGCGCAAAACTATGAAAAAACACCTGAAGCACATCTGAAGCTAAAAAATTAACACAGTTTAAATCTTTATCAAATCCAATTTGAAATGACTCATTATGGATTTTGGTATAAATGGATTTTGTTGTTTGGACCCAGTCACTCTAGATGTTTTCCTTTATGTCCAGTCTTTATGCTAAGCCAAGCTAACTAGCTGGTGGCAGTTGCTCTGTATTTACTGTACATATATGAAAGTGGTGTCATTCTTCTCATCTAATTCTCTGCCAGAAGGAGCGCAAAGAGTATTTCCATAAAATGTCAAACTTTTCTTTTAAGTGACACTTCAGTATTCATTAGCTGTGACGTGTGCTGATGTTTTTTTTAAAAATGTCAAATCTAGAGGTTACCTTTTAAAGTCTTTTTTTTTTTAAAATTCTGTGTCAAAGCTAGATAAAGGTTATATGATGACGCTCAAGTGCTCTTTCATCACATGCTGTTACGATGACATTTTAGGGGCCCCTAAGAAAGAAGAGAAGAGCTGAAATGAGAACACATTATGTAACATGTCAAAGGAACTGTGAGCAATACAATGGGGCAATACAATGGAAAGGCAGAGATCAGATTTTGCGGCGATGCATGTGCTCTTGACATTTTGTATGATATTGAATAGCCATTGTGATCCGTACGTAATCATATAATATTGGGTTTATCCTGTCCGCTCAAGGATGAAAAGCTATTCCTGCCTTTGTGATCCCATAGATTGAAACTGAATGGGTGTCAAACAATTTCATTTTAAATGAAGACTTATCATTATCTCGCCTTTTTATGTTGTAGTGCCATTTGTGAGAGGGTCATAAAAATAAAAAAAAGAAAGAGGTAAATTGATGCCATTGTGTCAGATAAATGTAAGAAAGGAAACTGCCGTATCCTGGTGAAGTCTATCTAACAATAGGGGGACCTTTGAGCCCACTGGTAATAGAGGAAGATAAAGAATGGACTGCAGTTTCTTAATAACGATTGAGCAGGAAAAGGACATGACAGTGACGCTTGATTATTGCACTCTGGTGTTCTGATAAAACATTATGAAATATGCGAAGCGCCTGAGGGCTTTTCCCAAACCACCAATTATTTTTGCTTCTTGGTCAGAGGACTGGCTAAATGTGATGACTTGATTCTTATTTTGACAGGCACATTCATTAAATCTTCTTCACGATAAACAGTTTGTATTTTGTCAGTTAAGTCCTGGGGCAAATTTAATCAAAAACATTTAGGGTAAGGAAATAAAAACCCAGTGCATGAGTGTGAACCCAGACAAATTAAAACCCAAAGGGAAGAGAACTAGCAGGTGGGCTGAAATTGAAGCAGTTTATATGGGTAATTATAGAGAATACTGAAAACAGCTGTAATTATCTGAAATGGCTTGTCTTTATTTACTCCTACGTCCATTTAGAAAAATGTGGAAAATCATGATGAAATGCGCAATGAGCAATCCGCCAGTTATTCAGTGCTATGTGTTCCTAATAAGATAATAACTTTCAAAACAGGATGGTGCCCCGGCCAAGTGTTTTCCTTTAATTTTTACAATACTTCAAATAATGCAGGCTCAACACCTCTATTGCACTTTTGCCTCCCACAAACATATGGCTCCAATCAAGCTGCAGGCGTTCATGTCATAAGAGTCAATGGATGGCATGAATCCACAGATTATAGCACGGGATCAAGGGCGAATAAAAAAATCAATAGTTCCCAGAGTCCTTGCAAAACTGCCTCTCGCTGAGATGTTTCAAAGAGAGAGGAAATCAGGAGAAAAACAGATGCAATAAGATGTGGGAACATTGTTCTTCAAGCCCCAGTGGTTTCCTCCAACAGTCAGGGTGGTTAGCGTGAATTTCCACTTATATTGCCTCTCTGCTCAATTTACATGTGACTAATAGCGCAGTATGTTCAGACCTCATGTTTCATCAATTAGCTCGTTACCTCTGTGTTTCCAGAAGAAACATTAGGACCAGAAAATGAAATTCAGCATGTCAGATACAAGAGTGTAAAGAGGAAATATTTGTCACTAAGCTTCCCAAATTGTCTCCAAAAAGCAATCACAACCTTCCTTTACAGTTTGCACCACTGCCTCCAGTTTTATGAAAAAAGAGCTAAATTTTGCATGTAATAGAGGAGGACACCACTGGATGCCAAAAATAAATTCAATTTACATGGGATTAGTAAACATTACCCAAGGAACTTTGACTTCACCAGGATATTGCAGGAAATTTAAACTGGAATTTCTTTTAATTATAACCATGACAGACATCAGGATTACCAGGATTAAAAGGTCCTTCCAATGAAAATCAAGCTTTAACCTTGTTAAATATGTCCATATGGTGTTTTTATATGCTGCAAGACATATCATGAGTGAAATAAGCAATCAATGCTGAGCCAGAGCATTTCAGTGCACAGAAGACAGCCTCACCAACATGGAGCCATAGGTTAATACTCCACATACAAAGGGGGTATCAGAAGAAAGGTCTTTCTGGTTGCAAAACAAGAAATGGTGACCCTTCATGTTTTTACCACAGAATCTAAAAATTCACTTCAAACCAAGGACTGCAGAAGCCTTTTCAAAAGTGTGTTTTTCCACAGAACTTATACTAAAGCCTGGCACTGTTCCATCTTTTTATCCTAGAGTGAGTATGAGCTAATGTGTTGGTTAGCCTGCAAGTATATTTTTCAAGCCTTTTAATGTTTTCTGTGTCTAAACAAATCTGCAGCATGCCAGATAATTCTAGCTAATGTTAGCCTGCCAAGTTACATATTGATTCATCAAGTCAAATGCTGACTGGACATTTAATAAGGCTTGGAGATGCTGATGAAAAATGTTACAGCCACGTTCCCCAAACAGTGTGTCAGATAGCAGAGCTGCTGATGAGGTGTTTGTGTTTGAGGAGCACAGTCAGATCTATAGACAGGTAGTGGAGGGATGGATGGAGAGAAAGGTGGAAGCCACATTGATATACACGCACAACATGAACGCAAAGGTGAAGAGTAACATGCAAGCAAATTTGGGACATGGACGGGGTTTTTTTAATGGAAAAACTTCTGAATATGTAATTTTATGAACAGTAATGCCTGGAGAGAAACTTTAAATCATCACAATCTCCCTCAATTATACAACCCACTTCCCAACCTCGTGTTAGATTAGTTCTGTTCAAATAGAGCTTTATAAAGTTCCATCAGTATTCATGAACATGAACGACTCTCTTCAGAAGCTTTAAATGAGAGATAAAAAACTGGGTTTGCCGCGCTGACGATGAATTAACCAACTTTGGAGGATGAAACTGTGAAAACTTCACAGCCGAATTAACTTTGTGTCATTACAGTGCCCTCACTGATGAGGCAGAAAAGATCGCCTCTGTAATGTCATGTGTCCACAAAGGCTCCCATTCACCGTCAAAAGAGCTCCTCAACAATACGCCTCCTGATTGAATCAATTTGAGTGCCTGTGGCTCTGAGAGGGACTTGTTCCTGCTCACAAATTACGGCTGAATTGTCCAAGATCATAGGTCATTGCATTTGCAAACTCCTTTATCAGGGATAAAACTTCTTTTTTCCTTGAATGTTGATTACTGTGGCACTGTTATGGTAGCCTCGCAGTGACTGAATGGCCTGCCGAGGGCTGTTGAGAATGTACCACTGGACATTTCAGAGCGAGTCAGTCTGATTGATTGAGCCATAAAGGGTCTGTCCGTGGGGCTAACAGGACTCGGATAAAAGATTAGGAGTCTGTTGAGTCTTGATTAATGTTGGAGGATATAACCTCTGGCCAGCGGTGCTGAAAGATTTATATAAACAAGGTCTCTGCGGCGAAATATACACATACCGAACTGGAGCGATTTGAAGTCAGTGTAGACAAAACAATCACAGGGCGACAAAAGCTAAATCAAAACAGCCCTGTCAAAACTCCATTATAAGACAAAGAGGCGTTTTATATGACAGATGGCACAGGGCAGCAACAGCGGTGAAAAAGGGGGACTAGACTTAAAGAAATATCTCAAAGGCAGCCACCTCCGTTTTACTTTGTCTGTTTTTTCAATCAAAAGGAATGTGATGACGCGGGAGAAAAAAATTCCTCTGCATATTTATACAGGACCTCGTCTGTGTCAAGCCCTGCCCCACCCCCTGGACTTAGGCTGCCTGATTAGTATTCAGTGAATTCATTAAGACACAATCATTTGTGTCTGGGAACATGGGAACTCTTGATGGAAGAGAGGTTGAGTTCAGCCCTCTGGTTAAGTCCCTACTGAAAAAAAAACCCCATCCCCCTCGAACCTGAAGGTCACTGTGTCCTTCCTCTGCTACTGATCTGATGATCACAGTCAAACAGCGGTTTGGAGGGGGTCAGTGTTAAGATCTTATATTTGCACATGCTGTGTTGTTGCCCGCATGCAAAGATCTGCGCCGTGCCTGAGAAAAAGGTGAAAGTAAATCTGACTTTTGGCTTGATTGTTCCCAAAAGTATCCACCTGTAATTTATCACCCAGGTGGAAGCGTTGTTGTGCTGCGTTATAATATAGTGTTTCTCCTTGTAAGCTATAAAAAATATAAATGAGATCAGACTTTGTGGCCTGCAGACCATCCATCCCTCAAAAGTTGCACCCTCCCCCCTTAACTATTACAATCAATGTGGAGACGAATGAGAAGAAGAAACCATGGAGGAGGGGGGGCCGAGGAGGAGGAGGAGGAGGGACACCAGGTAGGAAAGTCTCTCGGCTGCTCCAGTGGTTCATACGTTAGGCGAGGCGAGCTTTGGGTGCATCCTGGCTGGCAAACCAGCGATGAATCATTCCTCTGGGAAGCACTTACACACTTACACACTTCAGCCAGTTTAATGAAAAAACACCCCCCACCCCCCCTCCAAAAAAAGAGCCTGTCCTGCATGAAAGCTTCACAATAATAAATCACAGGCGAGAAGAAAATATTGCATACAGCCGGTGGGCACAGATCCAGCAGTTTAGTTTAAGTCTCCTCTCACTGCTGGACTGTCAATCTCGTGTGTTTCCTCCATCCTGCTGTTATCACGGCTCCGAATAATAAATCTCTTCATCGTCATCTCTTGCCTTTGAAAATGATTTCAAATTATGAGTAAATTATCAGACTGAGGCAAAAACACTTCCCCTGGGTTTATTATCGCAAGTTATGCTCCTCTGTTTTGCTTCAAGTGGTCTCTTGATGGCTGAGGAAAGATCTTTTGCCAGAACTGATTTTACGGTGTTTGCAGAAAAACTAATTACCTTTAAAGAAAAAAAAAACCACACAAAACATAGGAGAACAATATGAAAAGCCGTTCAGCCACTCCACAACATATATAATAGAGAGAAATCAGCGCAATATCCTGAAGCTGCTTTCTGTTTCCTCCAACACAATGAGGAAGAAAGACTTTGATCATCCAATACATCCCACTCACCATGGAGAGGAGGAAAACAGAGTCAGGGCATATGAGTGGGGTTTTCCACACAGGGAGACGCAGAGCAGAAGAAAATGAGGTGAACAGTCGTGAAAAGAAAAGCAGAAAACCTCCAGCTGCTGCAAAACTCTTGACAGGAAACTAAGCTGCTGAAGCAAGTGTCAGAAACCAAACAAATTGCTAAATCTTCTCTGACGCACAGCGTGGTCTCCAGATTGTCACGACAAGAGTGGAAATTAAGTTGCCAGAGAAAGAGAATCCCAAGGATAGATCACCAACATCAAGAGCAACACTGACTTAAACAGTATAAGATGTGCGAGAATGAGCGCACTTACAATCAGTTCAAAACTAGGAACTAGTTCATAATATCTCTGTCGTTTGTGTTTCTTTTGCCCAATTAAGTTGAAACTCCTTTTTTTTCAGTTTTGCCATAGAGCCTGAGCTAAAAGAGGTCTTTTCTCAGCAGGGACCAGTGTTTTCTGCCTCAAAAGATGCTTTTTTTTAATGTTGGAGCCCCAGCATGGGAGCCACATAAGAATGAACGTGAGAGCACAAGTGAGTCAATAAACACACAAACACCCAGGCAGCGCTTTTTTTCATTTTGGAAGGAGAGAGTGCATCAAAGTTCAGCCGACAGGGTTAAGAGAGAATACAAAAGAATAAAGAGGAAGCTGCACTGGTTGAAAATACATTTTTGAAGATGGAGAGACACTGATACAGCAGCCACAATAGCTTCAGTGAGTACACCTGTAGTGCATTCAAGTTGAGGTCAAAACGAGGAAAAAGCCTATTTGAGGTTTTTGTAAAGTCTAAATCTAAATGTTAATTCAATTTGTGTGCGTTTGTGTGTGCGTGTGTGTGTGTGAGAGAGAGCGAGTGTGTGTTCATTCAGGTGTTTGAGCAGTAAGCATTACAAAATAGCATGGTGATATACAGTATATTGTTTCCTGCAAAATGTCCTTATTTTGTTTTGAAAAAGTGTCCACAGAAAGGCGGAGTAAGCATTAACTGTAAATCACACCGGAACACAATGACACTAATGTGAAAAGAAATAAAACGGGGAAGATATACGAGATGTATTTCAGGGGAAACAGCCACAAAGAAAAGTGTATATCCCTTTGTATGAGTGTGTGTGTGGGTGTGTGTGTGTGTGTGTGTGTGTGTGTGTGTGACAAAGGGGCATGTTGCAAAGGTTTAAGGTACCCATTACTGCTGAGTGTAGCAGCAATGGGATTAGTGATACCCGGAGGGCACAGATGGCACCGAAATCCTCAGAGTCATACTGAAAAGGTCGCACAAAACACAGGAGAAACCACCCCCACCTACTTATCCACACATCCACTGTCGCTAACAGATTCCTCCGGCTGGTTTCTGCTCGGGCTTTTAGTCTCTCATCGCTCCTCTGAAAGCTCCACAATCATTTTTTTCAAGTGTGTAACAGAGAGAGCGCAACAGAAATTCCCTTTAAAAAATGTCAAACGGCAGCGGACCTGACTCGCAGTGTCATTGCCGAGATTGAGGCAAGGGTTGAATTCAATAACAAGCTTGTGGCGCTTGAGAGGAAAACAGATTTAATCAGAGCTCTTTTGTTAGGATCTTTAATAGGATGAGAAGCCACAGGGAAAAGATGAAGATGCAGGGTGATGTATCAAAAAGAAAGAAAAGAACAAAAAAAAGGCGTGCGTGGAGCAGATGGATCACTTTGCACCTTGTAATTTGGAATAAAGGTCATTTTTGACTCTTTTCATTCTCGTCCTCTCATTCATTTGTCCCTGTCATTGCAAGCACTCGTGTTAGCTCTGGTGTTTTTTTTGCACTGCAACAAGGAGACTTGCATTCCTCTTCTGTCTTGTTTGGCCATACTGCTGTGTCTGTGTGTTTCCTGCCACCATACGGCTGCATCCTCCCCAGGCGCTGGCTCCTTCACCAACACCATATGGCAAGGCCAACTATGCAGGCAGCGCTCAGAGAGACTCACAGCATCTCCGTTCATGTTTTATTTGAAGGATCTGCTTATCCAGTTACAGAATGTCTTACTGCTGTATATAAAATAAGATAAGGATTCATACTGACTCGTATACAATCCCGCACACAGCAGGGCAGCAATTAGTAGAAGAGACCAAAATGTACGCAGTCTCACTGGATAATATGAAGGTCACAGTGCAGCGCATTTGACACAACACAGTCCATTAGGACTCCTAATTCTAATAGGAGTAGCTACAGAAAAATGAAATTCACTATCTCATATAAAACTTATGGGCTCATGAACTCTGGGCTAAATAGCCTCAGCATCCTTTTGTATGTGTATCTGCTGTAACAAGATACTGGAAAGGGACATAAAATGCTCCGTTATTAGTCCAGAATAAAAGCGAGTGTTTATTTTGGACTGTAAACCCCTCAGGATGTCAGTTGAGGAGAGAAAAACTCTTAGAAAAACAGCTTTAATTTTCCTAACATGAGAGCTAGAGGCAGAAAATGAGACTACCACCTATTTGTGCATCATGAAGTCATCATTCAAAATCTTGTGTTTTTCGAGAGGTAAAAGTTTTCCTAGAAGCCTCACAGCACCTGAAATCCTCATTCTTACTGTTTCATGCAGCTTGTAAACGTCTCTGCTGAGAATGGACTTAGCCTGACAGCTGGCAAACCAATCACTAAACTATGGGGAGCAGTTTGGATGATGACATGAGTCAAAACTCTCTACACTCCAAAACCTGGTGAATAACTGCCTCAACCACCACTTCAAAGAGCTTTGGGTATAACACAGAGTTTGATTCTGTGGTTGCATCAGTCAGTTCTGACCAGCTTTGCAGGACAAGTTGACAGAAAAAAACCCTGTTGTCTACGTTTTTTAATCAGAAGAAAAGACTGATGACAGCCAACTGAGCAGTGTGTCCATCCAGTCAGGAGCAGGAAGCGTTTATAATGATGCACGAGTGAAGGAGATTGCTGTCGGTCAAGACTGTTGGGTGGTTAAAAATCACGCCAGACCACAATGAGTGATATTTGCAGGTTGTCTGTGTGAGCAAACCATTTTATTCCAAAACACAGAAATTACGAGGTGCGCTGCAGCTGCATTTTGGTGAGCACATCCTGAACTGCAGGACTGAAGCTGTTTTTGCACTTCACCTCTGCAAACAAAAAAACATGTAGACTCACCCATCAGCTTGGGGAGTTGGTCTGTATTGTGATTGGTTGAGAGAAATACACACATCAGGCAACTCTGTTAATGTTTTTGCCCTTTTGTTTATTCTGACAAATAGCTTTTCTTTCCTCTTTTGGCATTGGCAGTGTTAGAATGAAAGCAACTCGTGGCAGGAAGTGTGAAACCAAGCCTAGAGAAGAGCTGCAAATAGATTTCCCCAACTCTGGTGGCAGACAGGCATGTGGAGTACGCGTTATACTGTGAAGATGAAACATTCACATACCCCAGGATCACACTTCATGTGTGAAGTGTCTACTCTCAACTGGAGGCTCAATTCAAATGGGAACGTGTGAACACAGTATCTTTCCTCTGCACAGGCATCGCGTTGTACGGAGAAAAGGAACCGAGTTTGGATCCATCTTCTGATGAAAACCTTCAATATTAATCAAAAATACTATAAAATTTCATGTTTCATTATCATGATGAACTATGTAATTAATAAATCTGTCTGCAAGCGTTTGTCAAGAAGCGCCTTGCATTTTGCAGGGACATGCATTAACTGCATTATGTAGTAAATGCAGTGTCAAGACATGATGAGTGACAGACCCCCCTGACATCTGTGACTGATTACAAGTTGTAAAGTGCCGGTGATAAATCTGTGAACATGCGGCAGTGATGAATTTTACACCGTTCCCCGAGGAACAGGCACCTTCCATTACATGTCTTATTACTGTTTCTCCCTGCTGATGGCTTAATTGATCCTTATGGGCCAACAAAAGAAACCCTCCTCCCTCTGTCCACGGATTAAGATACCCGATAGGCAGAGAAGAAAAAAAAAAACAACCGCAGCAGCTTTTAGCCCAACTAGCCTCATGCTCAACATTTAATTACAGAGCTATAAGGCACAGAGTATCCTGTATTATCGAGCAGTTGATGGACCATAAAGGTGAGCAGTGTTTTATCATGTAGCTTAATTTTCATTGGGTACGACTTGTTTTTCTTCAGCAGAGAAAACATCAAACTGAAAGCAGTGCTCTGATTGGCATGTCCTCCTGCCACGGCTTCCTCTGCTGTGGTGCGTGCTAAACTGAGCGCCTTCATGGATGAATTCAGAGGAGAAATGCAAAGCATGGAGAAACAGCACTCTTTTCTACCCACAGAGGTTGACCACGGCATATGCTGCTGCTTATTATTCCCTGTGTCTGCCTGCTTTCCATTGTATTTATAGCAGGCAGAACTTGATTTAGATCTGCTCCATCTGGTGATTCGCTGTAGGGATGGGTGCCACATCTTCCGTTCTTATTTCACCCCCACCAGTCTGCTTACTGGCCTTTATTTAAAAAAGATGGTGAGTGAGATAGCTCTCAGTGAGATATCTTGCTGTCTTTCTCTCTGACACCAGCTGCTGCCGCACAGTTTATGATGCTGGCTGGGAGGCACTGGGAGGAGGGGGAGTCAGGAGCCTTTAGAGGTGTAAAAATCCCGCCCACTTTCCCTGGTGGTATGCAAAGATTCCACAGGCGGCCTCCAGAGCCCCTTCCCTTCCACAACCCTCCCCCATCCTTAGCTCTCATCAACCTTCAGCAGCCCCTGAAAGTCGGGGGTTCGGGGGTGGGTGGAGGTAACAGAGCTGGGGTCTGGGACAGAAAGGAGGAAGAGGCTGATTAAAAACCATCTTTAACCCCCCGACTCCCACATCCGAATCTCCTTTTACTTCAGTATAAAGATGTGCAGGGTTTTCAAAGATTTGTACCTACAAATGGAGCAAGTGTAGGTGGCACTTTCTTTCATTTCATGTAAATGCATTCCACAGGAAATGTAGGGCAGAGTAGCTGAGCTGCCAAAAGATGAATTTCTGATCTAATGAAGCCTTAATATACTGACATACAGGCACAGACAACAAGAAAATGCAATATATATCACAATATATATGTAAATAGCAAAACTCCCTGTATATTCCTGAGCAGCCGCACAGACATCAGCCCATTTCCACTATAATTATATTTTAGAGGAGATCATAATACTGCTTAATGTGCAGGAAAGTCATTGCAATGGTCAACTGATAATGTGATCTTCTGCCCATAACTGGCACTCCATTCAAATCTTTCTTTAAATGCCCTTATTTCATTACCTTCTAATGTATTCTTTACTCAGTGTGCCGGTGCAGAGAGAAGCGGAAAAAGATGAGAGAAGAGACGTAAAAGATGAGCTGCTATTTCAAATGCCTCATTTCATGTTTTATTTATTTATTTTTTTAAAATTCTCTTTAAAAGTTGAAATTGTTCAAATTTCTAATCGGGTGATTAATCAGCATTTGCCATCAGCCGACAAAAGCTATTTGTCTTTTTCGACGCAGTGTTAAGTTGAAGTTTGTTGAAGCTGTATTTGACTTCCTCTCGAAGAAAGGAAACAAACAAAGAGTTCGGCCTCCAGCAGCTTCGTCATGGGCAACATGTCACTCACTTTGTCACAAATGCTAGACTTTCTGAGTGTACTTGCCAGAGTAAATAACTCACCATGAGGCTGGCCGTCTGCCTGCTACAGAATTGTATCTTAAATTTTACATATTGACCTACAACTTACAGTGTGTGTAAAACATCAGCATTGCATGATTGGCTTTTATTCATTGAGTTACTTCCAAAACAGCTGCAAATTGTAAAGTTTCTAGTTGCTCATAAATGAAAATATAGTTTTGCGTTAAAAAATGAAGGGCTTAATTTGAATTGTGAGTGTATGCAATATGTTTATCTACTGACTCCAAAGATTGCTGATTACAGCTTACTGCTAAAACAGACTGTAAAGCCTTTGAGCTTTAATCAGATGAAAGCAATGAGTGACAAAATGCAAGCAAAACACCACACAAATAACTTGCAAACAGTTTTCTGTCGCCCCAAAATCCTTACATGATGGAGAACAAACGATAGGGAGCATCTTTGGCCGCTTCTTCACATCCTGCATGTGTTTGCATAACTAGGAAACTAATTGTTTGCTCTAATGTGGCTACGTGACAAAGCCATGTGTGAAATTTACTGCAGGAAGAAAACAAAAATATTGAATGTTGTCTCAGCAAACATTTATGTGCGACATGTGAGCAGCTTCCAAAACAGAATGCAACCCGAAGTGAAAGCAGGAAACTGCTCAGACAGCACAGCAGTGAAACTAACTTCCCATGCTATTTGCTCACCGTCACCTCGGAGTGCAAGCATGGTCACGCCTGCTCGATGTCTCTGAGAGGGCTGGAGACGCCCCGCGGGGAAAAATGTCCGTCTCCGCTGATTTTCATTTCCACGCTCACTGACAGAGCGTGGGGGGGAAGAGACAGACCACTGCTCTGGTGCCCACCTGGTGGCCAGATGAAGGCTTCAGGGTTCGGCATCCCCTTGTAGCCCTGCATATGCAAGCACGACAGGACAGGCATGAGGCTTGCCCCTGCCTGTGGCCTGTCTTGAAGACGGATGAGGCAATAGTGCTGGGCCTGGGGCCCCCGGGCTCCCTGCAAGGACCTCACCATTGGGTTGGTAGATTAGGTCTGGATCACAGTTGACATGCCACTGCATAAAGTGTTGGGATGGTGGGGAGAGGTTAGAGTATTTCTCTCCACTTCAAAAGCAGAGCAGCCAACATGGGATTCAGTGCTTTAAGTATTTTAAACCTTATAAAGTCGTACGAAGGACGTACGTCTCTCTGAGCAAACAGTCAACTATTTAATCAACGGAAAATTAGACTTTAATAAGTAATTTATTAAACAAAAAGGCTCTTTAAATGTGACAATTTGCCATCTTTCTCTGATTTATCTCATTTTAAACTAACTGGATCGTCAATTGGATATAACAAGCAATTTGACGGTGTCACCTTAAGCTCTGGGAAAGAAGTTGATATCATATCAGTATTGATCATGAAAAACCTTTGTACAGCTTTAGGCTTTTCATTTATATTGTTTAGACCATTAGAACATAATAGAAAAAGATCTTCTTTCCAATTGTTTCACATTATCGAAGGAAAGAGCACATTAGCGGCCACCCGAGCAACAGCAGCCCATTTTTCTCACGTTCATCTCACCACCCCCGCCTATTACTGCTTCTAGAAGATATATAGCCGTCCATATACATGCCAATGAATCACCGTCCTGCTCTGCACGCGACACGCTGCCCTTGGTTGGGTGTTACTTCTCAAGCTCAAGGTCTAACAACGGGGTAATTATTACAGAGTGGTGAGACAGAGGAGGATATTAGAGGGTGATATGTTTAGCCGAGGTGCAAGGGGGGGTTCCTTAATTGCTTTGACGCTCGGTGTAGGATCAATCATTTGGTGGGTTTTTAAGCCAGAAAGCAAAAGCTGAAGGTCAAAGAATGAATGTCAGAGAGAAAGAGAGAGAAAAATGATTGCCAGCGAAAATGCCGAACACACAAATTTTTTTACAATATCATCACCAACAGGATAACAAGCTCTATGATGGGTCTGGTTAATCAGGCTATCTGTAGAGTTAATGATTAATGTAAAAGAGAAACAATGGTGTTTGTATTAAGAATGTAGCTAAAGATTTTTAAAAATATGGGAAAGAAAAACTGTATGAAACACCCCTAGAACGTAAACAGCCAGACAGCAGAAAGTTGATCATCATCACAAGTGACATATAGTTGTCTGACGAGGGGCACAGGAGAGGATGTATATCTCTTTTCACAGATCAATAAGTCCTGCAGACGTCCCTGTCACAAGCCTGGGCCTGGTGCCTGTTTGTGTCTGAGTCTCCACCCTGCACTGTCCCAACGACTCCCACTCACCTTCTGTGTATCTGCCTCCGGGGCTGGCCGAGAGGAGGAGAGCACGCTCGAAACAACAAAGCTTAGAGCAAGGACACTACCAGGCTCCCAGCTGACGCATCTGAGCTTTGATCATGATTACAGATTGCTGCGGCTCAAGGCAGGTGTCTTCTAGACTCAGCAACACCCTGCTGAGAGCCCATCAATAAGCAGTGGGAAGGATGACTGTTTGAATGCTTTGACTCAATGACAGCACACCTTTAGATCCCTATGATACCTGTGCTTTGAATTGTTGTTTTGTTCAGTTGCCTTCCAAGAAGGAGGATGTTTGGGGGAAACACAAGAGAGCTTCTGACTGGATTTCAGAGAGGAAGCCCTTTTATTTTATATAAAGCTGGGGTTCACAAACTTTTTCAGTTCAAGACCCGGGAGAGAAATATATATAATATATTCTCAGGAACTGAACCTCCAAAGATACATTATGAATGGCTGTAACAATTATATTTGTACATAAACAACTAATATAAGACACAACAAACCATTTTTTATGAAATGTATATATTTCATTTAAAAGTACATCAAAGAAATAATCAAATAAGCTTTGTATGATGTTGACTTTCTTCATATTTTGTGTATCATGTACATAAAATTTTGTATGTCTCATATGAAATGTACACGGCATCTGAGTGATATACACCAGTAAGGCAAAAAACTGCCCCTTTTTCAATTTGTGACCCAATAAAAAAAGTCAGAGACACATTTTTCATCCTAACTCTTTGTTTTGGAAACACTGAGCGAAAGAAAAATCATACTTTTGCCCAAAGTTTATGAGGACTACAATCCAGGTACTTCATCCCACTTATGTATCAGGTGTTCCCATCAAAACACACAGGTTTTCTACTCGGGGCTTTATTGACTAGCTGTTATCGCTCAATCACACGTTTCAGCAGCAGAAACTGTTTCACAGTGATGCTGAAAGTAATTGTAAAGCACAGATGCCTTTTCTGTTTGGAGTGGCGTATGTGCAGTATGAGTGTGTCGTTTCAAACTGAATGTGCGCCGCTGGGGAAATCTCCACGCGCCAGTTGCCAGTATCTGGTCGACAACTTCTCAAGAAAAAGTGCTCAGCTCCTCTCAAGTCTTTCACTGTAATCGTCTCTGGAGAACAGAGAACAAAGCTCTGGATTGACCAGTAACAATATATTTACTATTTTTTTCTGTGGTGCACCCTTCCCTTTAAGTTGAGAGCCTGAAGAAGAGGCAATGAGTGTGAGATTCCAACTAGCACATGAAGGCTCCAAACCCCCAGGGAAGGCAGTCCTTTCAAATAATAAGCTGTCAGATTTTCCTTGAAACATTTGACATTTCATTTCAGTCTGTTTGTCTCATCTGTTGTTTCTGTCTTGTTAAGCCACATTTTGTTTTATCCTAATGTAGCTGTGAATAGAGCTACATTACTGCTTTACGGTTATATGACTGCAGGAAGCTGTAAAGGAAAACTTCACCCAGAAAAACTGTATGAAGTTTAAAATATGTCTATTTTTTACGGCTTGTTTATTTGGTGTCATTTTTCACACCATAAGATGATTGGCTAACAACATTTCAAAGCACATTCAGGGTAGTTTTCTGATTGTCAAAAATCTGTCAGTTATGTAAAATTCTATAGTAAAATCTGATTTTATTTTGTAGGACCTTTCTGGACATTTTCACCAACATTCAACACACTCATAAGAATCCTTTCTAAAGCATCCCCTTGATTTTTATTAAAAAATGCAGCTCTCGCTTTCCAGTCTGACCCAAAAGTTGGTTTAATCATGCAGGATGCATCTGCCAAGATACATAATAAAATCTCGCTCATATCCTAGAGGACATTTCCAGCACAGATCAACAGCCAGTGAGTCCACATGCTTTTCAGCTGCTTCCAAGCCTTTTTTTTCTGACAGGCAAAATAATGGATAAGTCATCTTCAACTGCACTGCCTAAGGAAGTGGAGGCTAAATGAGCTCAGAGATCCAGATACAGTTGAGGCTGCAGGGGGAAGATGCTGAGATAATAATGGACATTTAGTGGCCGAGGCCCAGCAGGGAACTGCAGGGTCTCTGCGCACCACACAGCTGTCTCTGCTTTTATTGACATTTCATGCATGCAGCCTGGGTCACTTTACCGGATGGTTTACAGACTAACCTGGATGTCACTGTTGTTCATGGGTGATGTGCAATGTGCGATAACCACCGAATGGCAGATGTCAACGTCAGCTGCCCCTTTAATAGCCCCCTGTGACAACTCACACCTGAGAGCCGATGCAGTTACAGCGGCTGAAAAAAAACAATACTGGAAACATTTCATTTCCTGACCAGCAGCCTAACATTAAATCAAAGATCAAATATCGAGCGGGAGATCAAAACAGTACAACCGATGCTTTGTCCACTGCTGTGTGACTGACAGTCTGCACCATGTTATCAGCAGACCAGAGTGCCTGGGACTTCTCGGCCTCTATTATCTCCATCTTTGCACACATGATGAGCTGTTTGGCATCCATCATGAGTGAGGCTGAGTGCTCTCCGGTTTTTTTAAAAAAAAAGGAAAAAAAGGAAAAAATGTACTCCGGCCAGACACCTAACTATGTGGTTATCTTCAAATGTCAGATGGTGAAACACATCACGGTCAGGCTGAAACATGTTGAGCAGAACAGCTTCAGAGGACCTCTTGTCCTGATCCAGCAGCTCTCACAGAGATTCAGCAATGTTAGGAAAAATAACACTGACTTCCAACCTGCCATCACTGTGAGAGACCCTTCAGCCAGCCACTGAAACTGTGTTATTATGACAAGCTATCAGATGAACCCCTATTTATTTGTGCAATTTTATCCTGAAATAATCAAATCATCTGCGTGTCTACTCTGAAAGAGCTCAATTCAATTTTAAAAAGCTCCCTTTTTTTAACAGTTTTCTAATGAAAGCCATATCTTCAGTTTTCCTGCATTGACAGGAGGCAGAAGAGGGAATTGCCCTGAGGGGAATGCCAACAAAGGAGCGGCATTAGAGTAGTAGTATCAGGACAGTCGTGATAGTGGCACATTCACTAATGATCAAGTCTTTGCCGGTGGTGCAAGAGATAAGTGGATGTGAGTGATAACACTGGCAGCGCAGCAATACGCTTCACCTCCCAGGGGCTTTGCTCCACATGTGATCGCACTGTAATTACAAGTCCTCCATTCTGTTTCACCTTAACAGGTGACATCCTTGTCTTAGCTGCATCTGTTAAAACCCTTCTGGTGTTCTTCCAATTTTCTCATGCAAAGGTGCTTACATAGAGGCAGTAGACACCAGAGTGTGGAGACTAAAATGAGGTTCATGTATTTCATTAAAACAAGAATCAATACTTTTTTCAGATGCTGTATACAAGAGCAGCTCCGACGCTGCGAAGATTCATTTTAGCCTGAATTGATTCAGATTGCTTTGTCCTACCTGGGATTCATTTAAAGTGAAAGCCACAACACAAAACAGACAAAAGATGGTGGTCAGTGTTTGCGTTATCTTAGAGCAATACACTGAAGATTGCTGTTTGTCATTATGTCTGGGAGTTTAAAAGCCTGAAAAAAAACTCATATTTAATCACTTCAATGCACCATCTCACGTGAGAGACAACAACTCAGTTCAAACAGAAGCAGGAATATGTGATTGGAACGCTCTGGGTTCAGTCACAGTGTGACTCCGAATCACTTCTGAGAAAACTTTCTGTGATATTCTGGTGCAGCTGCAACTGCGACTGCAACAGCAAAGTTGCCATTGCCACGAGGACCCCCAGTGAGCCAGTGGGACAGTAACTGGGTGTGGTTTGCTTGTCAGGCTTGGGTGAACAACATCGGAGTGGCTCAGACTGGTTCAGACCCAGAATTAGTGCAGAGAGCAAAGTCGCTCTGCTGGATCAAAGACTACCTTTGTTCCCTCGCTCCCTTTGGAAAAGAAGCAGAGCTCGCTGCTTTTGCTTTTCATTTCAGCCTTCTGTAACATTTTGCTTCTGTTCCAGGAAAAAGGACAGAGACATGAGCCCGGCAAGAAATAAGTAAAAAAAAGAAAAGAGAATTTGTAACTAATGAAGCTAAAAGCAGCAGAAGAGCACAAAGAGGGCAGATTGTCTTAATGTTCCCTGCTCTCTTTCGGTTGAGGAGGGAGATTCAGTATCACTGGTGACATCATTATCCTCACTGATCATAAAGCTTTTTGTAAACTGCTTCTAACAAGTCAAAGCAAGTTCCTCAGCTCCTCATCAATTACTTTTTTATTCCCAATTATTCACGACAATATTTGTCTCTGCATGGCATTTAGTAATAGTTTCCGAACCTCAGGCAGCTCTGTGCTGCTCTTCAAGCAAGCTGTTTTTCACAGCAAACCTATATATGGCCATACGCTCTTGCTGATCTTCATAAACACATACAAATATGGGTAGAGCACGTCTTCTGTCCTGTTTATAGCCTCCTCTCGCTGTCTCTGAGATGAGGCTCACTTTGTGCATTCCACAGACCTTGTGTTATGCTCTCACTGGGCTGCATTTTGGAAAGAGGGGCTCAAAATACATCCAGCCACCCTGTCTCATGGTGAGCTGAATGGGCGTCCCATCTTGGGGCCTCTTATTCCAGAGCATTGTCACGACCTTTGTCTGCTGGCAAGATAGGGCCTGACTTAAAGCTCTCTCTTGCCAGGTTGTGTTTATGTCTTGCTGTTACTGCAGAAATTTATTCTCTTTCGGGGTTCACAGGAAGGCCAGTCGACGAATCGTAGGTTAACCGTTGAGGCTTGACTGCAGGCTGCTTGTGAGGCGAAAAAATAGACTAAGGGAGCTGGACTGACTGATTGGCAGAATGGTTGTGTTTTGTTTCCTGAATCTAAAAGCAACTTGTAGCGTAGCTCATTTATCTTAAGCTACAGAACATTGACCGCTACAAGACTCTGAGGATTTCTCTAAATGTTGACCCTCCCTTCCTTCTCTCCCTCCCTCTATCTCCCCTTTGGCTCTGCACCCCCTGCTGCTGTGGAAACCAGATCCTATAATGGGAGAGCCCACCCAACTGCTGCTGACCAGCTGGAATGAGAGTCTGTGAAGCAAAGCAAAACTGGAGTCACACTGCATTGCCTTCCACCCAAACACCAAACTCTCCACAGTGTCCACAGCCCAGGGCCTTAAAATGGAGATTGTTGTTCAGCTTGTGTCCTGGCATGCACACAGTTTTCCCGAGACATAATTTAATGCAGCACAATTACAGGGTTGTCATTTTATGATAATGACAGGAGTGACATTTTGCTTATTACTATGCCAAGGTGCCTTTGATGGTGTGTTTCTGCAAAGCTTCAACAATGCACATTCCACTCCTTCAAAATGAAGTCTTATTTGAATCGATCGCTAAACGCACAGGCACTCATTCTCTCAAGAGACTCTCTAATTTATATAAACTGAACTCATAACGGAAAAATCCTCGACTCTGTTAGCATTTAAATTCACATTCTAAATTTAGACCCGAGCCCACTGCTTTAACGGCAGCTAGAGAAAAGCTGTGAAATTTATTCAATCAAACACCTTCTCTGGTGCAACACATGCAAGTGCACTCATTAAAAGCATCAAATTAAAGTTGAAGCGTGGGGGCAACAGAGTATATTTACTCTTAAATTCCCAGCATTATTTTAGGCAGCAAGACAGCAAAGGCAGTCCCTGGCCTCAGCACACAGGACATTATTATACTGAGCCAAGGTGCAGGCTAAACTACAGGCACACTTAAAGAGCCACGAATAAAAGAAACAACAAAAGAGCATGAATGCAACTACTGTCCGCAAGTCATTAGCAGAATGCAAGCCACTCGTGACGGACAAAAGCATGTGCACAGATGACGCCTGTCCTCCTCTGATCTTCAGCTGCCTTTTACGCTACCTTCACCTGTCCTCACTGTCAGGCAGCAGAGCCACATGTGCTTGAGTGGCTTACTGAGGGACAAAGTTTCTCTAGCAGAGCAGCAGGCTGACCCTAATCTAATTCTCCTGGAGACAGAGGCGACCCTTTTCTACACATAAGAGCTCCGGCTTCTCGTGCAGCTCTTAATGCTTTCCCTTGACCTTTCGGGGATAAGATGCAGAAGATACTCAGACACAGTGATTCAAATTAAATGAGACATCCACGAGTCAAAGTGGAGAAAAGAAGAAAAAAATGACTCAAGCGGGTGTTTTAATTGCTTCTTTAGGAAATAGAGGTTTACAATTTTATAATGTATCTATGGTTTGAGGGGAAAGACACTCAAGACAGGCTGCTATTACTGCGGATTCCTCTCCTAAAAATAGACTCCTCTCTATTTTATTTGCAGATCTGTCTCCATACATCCAACCCATATTCTATTTCCTCTCTGGCCTGCCATTTGACCTACCAGAAGGCAGCACAAAAGGAGCAGACTGTTGCCCCCACATTCCCCCTCATTTAGAATAACAGGGTATAATTAACTGTAGCGTTAAAAGCATGGTACCTCTGAGACAGTAAAACAGGGTATGAATACTGAGCAAACTATCATTTCCCCCAAGGCTCAGACCCAATCCATCCAATCCATAGTTATTCATTTATTCAGCCAACTCATGGCCTTTGACTCCCTCTGAGATGTGTAGCGGGTCAAAAGTGGGCTTTCCATCTTCTTCATCCTTAATTAGACATAACAAGTAGCGAAGTTCAGGAAAATAGGTAGTTTTTTATTTCCCTTGTTCCCTCCTTGTGTTTCTGTTCACATAAGAGGGTTTAACTGCCGCAGCATCAAGGACTCAGACGGCTAAAACTGCATACAAGGGGTTTATTCTTGTATCCCTACCTGTGACTAAAGTATTGCTCACTGTAAAAACAGGCTAGGGCAGTGACTTCAAACATGCCCTCCACAATGTGTGTCACCAGAGATACAGAAACGCAGAGCCCCTGCCATCTGTTAAGCATCTGTCTAAGCGGTGATTCATCTATTCACATATATTTGCTGTTTTTAGGTGTCAGCGGCAAAGACGTGATATGTGTTAACAATTGCTTTCTAGTCTGCTTTGCTCTGTTTGTTAAAGCAGAGGAGAACATCCTGGGTAATCATCTCAGAAAACAAACTAAACAGTGAGATTAATTAGGTTCCTGAGTTGTAGAGCCACAACTAATGATGTCAGACACCTTTTTTTGCAACGCTGGCGGTGTGGCTCTCGAGGAGGCAATGTCTGTAAGTGAGCCTACAGCCTCATTCCAGACTGACATATTTCTACAATGATTTGATGGATTGTCATGAAATATGGTTAAGACATTCCTGTCCCCCCTCGGGATGTTGAACTTCTACTCTCTACTACTACTACTCTCTTTATATCATCACAGCAAAACTTTATTTTCTGGAGTTCCAAAAATTAATATCATTCCCATTATTTTCAGATGTACTTCTTGTTCAGTGCCAAAGAGCAAATGTTAGCATACTCACACACTAAAATGAACTGAGATAGTGTGTGAGTATGGTAACATTACATCTGTTAAACATCAGCATCTTAGCAGACATCGTTGTTAGCATGCTGATGTTAGCATTTGGCTCAAAGTGGACCCTTACAGAGCTGCTAGCATGGCTGACTCTCTGGGCTTCAAAATGCTTCCAAATAGACATGTACATGGACAGTTGGAGACACAACAGAAGCTGTTTAGTGGTTTATTTTGTTTATTACTATTTTAATGTGCTTAAGATCATATTTCACAACCTCTGTTGGATCAATGGTTAGTAGCATTTAGTTCGTTTATGGGGGGAGGCCACACAGAGCCATGTGCACGAGCAGAAGCAGAAATCCTAATTTTGGCTTTGGACTGTTGATCTAACAGTGAGTCTACAAAATGTCAAAAAACAGAAAATAAATATTCATCCCAAAACTGTGATGATTACAATCAAGTGAGGATCTTTACACTTGAGTTGCTTGCAAATTAATGAATAGCACTATCACATCCATGCCTCAAAGTCATTCATTCTCCACAACTGTCAGGCTCTCTTGCTCTCTGTTTTTATGGCTGCATAAATGCCAGACACGATTCCCGACACACCAGACACTTTTTCTCGAATGGTTCTGTTCCAAATGAAAAAACCAACCCGATATGCAGCACGCCTGCTACTATGGCAGTGAAAACAATGACTTAACAGAGGGACATACTGAAATAACCCTTCTGTCTGTCCTTTGGTTCCCCAGACTTCCTGTTTGACAAAACTAAATCCCTGTTGATGCTAGGCTTTCCGCCCTGTTTCTCTCTGTTTCTGTCTCTCTCTTTTTTTTTATCCGTTCTCTCTTTCTGTCTTTCTGGCTGAGCCCAGGTCTGCTCTTCGGGTCACTGGGTACTGGCCCAATCTATTTGTTTTTCTGCTTGCAGACAGCAATGTGTAGAGCCACTGCAAGGAGGAGGAGGAGGAGGAGGAGGAGAGTGAGAGAAGGAGCTGGAGAAGGAGAGAGGAAGGACATAGAGGGCTGGACAGAAAGCAGAATTGGGGGAAAGGTGAAACAAGCCTGAAATAGGGAGTTAAAGACTGAGAGTGCTGGAAATAATACTGCAGTAACCTGAAAGGTTAGAAAAGGATGTTTGAAAAATAATAAAGATTGAAGGAGAAAGAAAGAGCGGGGTGTTTTAAAACAGGCTGCCTGTGCTCTGCAGGCTACGTTTCACTGCTCTCTGACTTCTCTGACTCCAAACACCCTTGTGGGGGTGTTGGTGGGGGTTTGAGGGAACTGTATATTGAGCAAAAATAGCAGCGGGCTGAATGAGTGCATTACAGTGTTGCAGGAGTGGTGTGCACTTTAGGTGATCAATCAACCCAGAGGAAGAGACATTCACTTTACAACCATCAGTGGCCGGAAACGTAAGCAATGAACAGCAAGATGAAAGCCATTACACAAAGTCTTGTTCGTAGTGAACTGGCTTGGCTTCTTCCTCTCAAACATATGGGCTGGTGCTATCTCATTAGTTACATCAATAACTACGTGGCGGATGAAGCAGTGTAGTCCATCATCATCACATCAAACTGGCAGGCCTACAAGCAGGAAGGAATACAGATAGGCTTTTGGAAGTGAAAGGATAACACAGCACGTCAGGGAATATTTACCCATTGCCTTGGAAATGTCTTGTGGTTTGACACCATTGACCGTCAAGACACACTGCTCCAGACAGAACACTCCCCCGGAAAAATGAGCTCTCTATTCCAAATCCTTCCTCATATGGATGTGGTTTCATTTTGTTGTACCTCTTGAAAATGAGTGCTGGTGGTGAGAGGGGAGTGGAAGCATACAGTCTGGGACTGGGCGGGATCCAGCTGGCAAGAACTCACAAAGCCGACACAAGGACAAAGCTCCTGGCTGTGCTGGTATGGCTCTCAAGCAGGACAACACACTTGTGTGCCAAATAGCCCTTGGCGACATTAAGGAAGCCACAATGGTGGCCCATCTGTAATTTATTTACATTTCTTTATTTTATTGCTCCTGCTCATGCCCTTGACATAAACTTCTAGCTACAGAGGTAGTGCAGACAGATGTGGTAAATTTAACTCCATCTGGGCGGAACAACCCATGACCAGGATGCTGTGTTACATGTGGCGTGTTCCATGTCACCTCTGGGGGGGAACAACGGAGTTAGTCAAGAATGTGATACACTTAAAATGGAGGCAAACTACACTGATATGAAGCCATAGTTAAGCGTATTTCATGCGAGTATCCTCTCTGCGGCTTTATATTTTGTTCATTTAGTGACATTCCACACCAGTGTGGGCAAACGAGATGCTGGCACAGAGGTGTAAACAGAGCCAGTCGACCAGAAAACGAAATGGAGAAGCTTTCCCAGAAGGAAACACAGCCAATTATTTGATAGTTCAGATGAACTGCAGCCACAGCGGAGGCTGGGGTGGGACGTATTCAACCAGCACGACCAACAAGTCTGTGCACAATGCGAAAGTCAGACCCTGTCCATCATGTTGTTTCTCAATCCAGCCTAATACTGTTTCATGTTCCTGCTGAATTCTGTTTCTTCTTCCACTCTTTTTTTTTTTAGAAGTTTTAGCCATCTTTTTAATTCTGTTTTTTAAGAAATAAAAAAAAAACAAAAAACAAAACTTTGCAACTGGTCTCAAGATTCTTGGATTTTATAAAATATAACAAATTTCTATCTCGCTCTGAGAGATATGGGAGCATCAGAAGCAGGAACGCTGGAGAAAAACCCACAAGTTTTGACCTCATTTCATCAAAGGACTTTTAGGACCCAGAGGTAATTTTTGTTAAATACATTTAATATGATGGCATTGCATATTCTTTCAAAAGTGTAGGGAGTTCTCCTCGAGCAAAATTAGACTCCATAGATTCCCTGCTGACCATAGCCATTCTTCATGGCAGTGAAATATGCTTCATTGAGCTGTTTCAAACTTTTTTCTTTGTTTTATGTCCCTTGAGGACACTACACCTCGCAGGTCCCCTCCTCCTCTGAAGTAGCAGCAGCTTGTATGAAGTCCCCTGCTTGTACCCTACATACTGTCCCAACAAACTCCCTGAAAAAGGCCAAGTACAGCACGTCATGCATCATACTGTTTGTCTTGTTATTTTGCCTTCAAGCTCCAAGGACTCTGCAGTGTAACACCTTTTCCATAAAATACAGCCTATATCCTCTGGCCCTGAGAAGCTTTATCTCCTGACATTTTTATCAAAAGTTAAAATGATTTCAATCCAGCTGACATTCTCTCTGGGTCAAGGCAATATTTTTTGAGAGATTTCAAGCCCTCTTTGGAACAGTGCTCTATCACTGCCTCTCCTAACATGACTCATGATGTTTTTTGGGTCTCAAATGCTGCAAATCAACCATTGAAACTTCAGGGTTCTTTTTTAGATCACTGCAGATTAATCTGATTAGTTTTCTTTAAGGTAAAATGGGGTAAAGTCGCCCATAAAATGAATCAGGACTAAATTTGCAACATGCCACTAAATGGGTGTTATCAGACTTTATTTGAGAAGCAAACATGATGAGGGCTGGCAAGAAATGCATTGAGAAAAAGCAAAAATGAAACGTGTCCACAGTGATATATACATAAGACATCATAAAGTGCATAATCTAGGTAAAGTCATTTTAACAGGTCTTTATCATTCCCCTCTGGCTCGAGTACAGTACTCTTTTCCAAATTTGGCATCCAGCCCTTATCGTCTCTTTCAGGACTCACATTCACACAAACCCCAGCTGCTCTGTAGTTCTTTTTCAAACTCCTGACTGCACTACACTTATTTGAGAAAGTGGTGTTTTAAATTTGTTTCTGTAAGATATCCAAATATTCCCACAAGCAGACAAGACATTTCACTTTCATATGCCTCCACCACTCAGAAATATCATAAAGTGAAAGTAGTATCTCATTATGAAAAAAGACCATTAGAAACTGGCTTATTGAAGCCCTGGGCTCCCATCACTATCCCTAATATTTACCCTAATTTGTGATAGAGAAGACCAGTCAATTAATCACATGGTCTGCCAAACTGTCAGTCATCTTGAGGCAATCAAAAAGCAAAATATGAAAACAAAACTTGTCGGGTGCAAAGAGCAGAGAGTTGACAAGAAAGAGGACACAAAAGCATAAATTAAAGGCAAGTTATTGTGCTGAGGGGAAATACAAATTATGTAAAGAGGTACATAGAGGTCTTAAATAGTGCCTATTGAAAACAAACGTTAAATAGCTTTTTCCCCGCTGTGCCGAACTCTGCCTGAGGCACCCAAACGACAAGGCAAGGCTCTGCAGGGGGGGAATCAAAATCCCTAACAACCAAATCCAAGCCAAGTCAAGAATCTTTTAATGTCTGAACCTCCCGTCTGTGCCACAGTGGTTTGGAGGCTGCATAACTAAGAAACTGAGGCAGTTGTTTAATGTAAGCAGCACTGAGTTCTCAGGCCTTTGATTTATGAGCCAGAACGGTCTCATAGACTCATACTCAGACTCTAACTCTCTGGACTGTAGAGAAAATCTGAGTCTTTGCCATTACCAATTAACCAGCTCTGGGACAACTTCCCCATAGTGAACTGGGAGAACAGTGTTATAAAAGGGAAACAACAACACTCCTGATGGTAATAGTATTTGTTAAAAGTTACTTTTTCAGTCTGGGGCTGCAGCTAATGAGTTTGTGCACTAATAAATCCTTTCAGCTCTAATCTGTTTCAAGCGATTGAGATAAATTACAGGGAGATATAAAGTGGATGTTTTACTTGTGGCAGCCCAGAGGCCCTCGCCTCCCTGGTAAGACACTCTTCATTAGTGACCTACAATAGGAGCAGAGGAAACACACAAAAAAAGACACCAGCATCAAACGGTGATCCATGAGGCTCCTTTGCATTTGATGAATTTGCAAGCGTCGCTTCACCGACTGTTTGCCTCATTTGCTCCCTCTCCGTGTTCCCGCTAATCACTGAGACTTGATCATATCTCTCGGCACACATTTCCGTTTTCCCCCTGCGGATCTTTATTTCTCCGAGAGGTTCTTGGTTAACGAGAAGTGAATGCTGCATGTTTCAATCATCAGGTATTTTTTTCCTCCTTCTCTCCCAACTTGCCGAGCTTTCCTTGACATTTCTACACTCTTTGTAAGTGATAGAAGACAATGTGCGGAGCGGCCCACTGAGCTTCCCAATTGTGTCACTTCCAATTAGCCCTTCTGAGACATTTCTGCCCTTTGGCTCATCAGCTTTCAAGTTAAAAAGTAAACGTCCCTCGTATTGTTCCCCGCCTTCCTTTGCTCTCCCGCCATCTAAATTCATGTGTGTCTGAATTTGTGACTCCACGAAAGAGAGAAATTGCAAGAAATACAGACAGGGATTTTTTAATCCTATAACCAAAAATAGCAGCTTGCTGTAATGCTGTATGTACGGGGTTGCTGTAAGCTTAAAAGGAGCTCTCCGTACATAAAAGTGCACAATTTTAAATAAACCAGCCAGCCTTCACCTTAATCATCCTCCATATGATACATCATTAATACTGATGTTTCTAAGTAGTTAAGCCTTTTAGAACTAGGACATGGCACATTGTGGTGGTCCTCTGCAGATTTATCCTTCAGAAAAAAAACCTGGCAGCTCTGTCAAATCTGTCTGCAACCTGCTTCTCTGTCACATCACTTTTTAAAGCCAAACTAAAGTGATGGGGATTGTAAATAGCAGGGTGGTGAGCCACAGTATGTGAGCAAACGTTTTGGAGTTAATGAGAGGGCTGGAACGCCGCAGCTTCTCGAACTAGAGCAGAGAAACTTGCAAGCTTTGATGGAAACCTTCCCTCAGACCTCACGGCTCACGGCAGAACACATGTGAAAAACCAACGGAACACATAAACAAAGCCGGTGTCGTGTGGATCCATGTCCACTCACTGTAATCTAACAAACAAACAAAAAGACATTTCCATAGCCAGAGCTGCAGTGTGGACAGGACTCTATTTTTGCAAAGAAAAAGAAAGAAAGAAAGAAAGAAAGAAAGAAAGAAAGAAAGAAAGAAAGAAAGAAAGAAAGGGCGTGGGTCTCTCTTCAGCGTTGAGGGGCACATTCTGGATCAACTCCAGAGTACAGCTCATGTTGAAATATTTTGTCTGTGCTTGTAAACTGAGTGAAGCTCAGTTTTCCATTATTTCATCATTTAAACTAAAAACAAAGGATATGAATTGATGCATTATATTAAGAAGAATGATTGGACAGGGTAAAATATAGGAATAACAATGAGACTCTGCACTGTTCTTAAGTTTTGTTTCTTCACTAAACTATATATTCTAACTTATTTACTACATTGGAGCCCATTTTTTACATGAAACATAATCATTTTGTCACCTGTTGCTAATTTTTGTGGTAACACCAGTCAGAGAATGAAGAGGGAAGTCGAAAAATGTGACTAAACGTAACTTGAATAAAATTTTAATACATTAACTTGGCCGTAAGCATTCGTTCCTTACAGATTTTCATCTGCAATGGTGACTGTTCAACAACCAAATTTAAAAAATCCCATGATCCCAAATTATTTCACGATGTCATTAGGCTGCATATTTTGTTTTTAATGTTTTTACGGAGAGACATTTAGTGTCAGAAATTATATATTGGACCATTAAGTGGGTCCAAACCCTTGGAAAACAAACAAAAGTCATTCAAAATATGTGCACAGAACGTAGTTAAACATCTACTGACTTGATATGAGTCAGTAGATTGTGAGTCAGTAGATAAAAGTGGCATTGTTCTCTCAAACAATTTTCGAGGCTGACAGAAGCTTTGCCTACCAGGCAAAGTTGGCCAGCGGTGAAATTTTAATGTATATTAAGATTTTTTTTGCCCCCTTGTTTCCTCACCCGTGTGGTTTTCTTTAATTAACAACACTTAAACTTCAAACCAAATTTGATGAGAAGTCAATTACAGCCATGGTAACCTCTCAGTTCTCAATAGACATCTGTTTCTTTCAGAGAATCTCTGGTCTTCTTGTAGTCTGATAATGTAAACCAAACCAATATGAGATCTGACAGTTCAAATCTCCAGCTGATATTCCCAGAATTCCTCATGTTAACCCGAGCACTTTAATGCTCACCCAGAACAGAACTACCCACTGACCACATTTTGCAGCTGTGGTCACGCTTGGTTGCGGGCACAAACACAAATTTTACAGAAACACAAACTCACCTCCAACAAACTGGATGCCACCAGCCACACGCCCAATTGTACGTGAGATGAGGTCAGAGATGCAGCAGCCCATGAGAGCTGTGAGCGCCACCAGCAGGAGGAGACCACATCCCACCCCCGTCACCACCGTGCAGATCCTCCACTCCAGACTTGGGATGCCGTGGAAGGAGGCGTAGCGCCCACACTGCTCCAGCATCACCGTGGCCTGCCTCTCCTCGTCCCTCACTGGGTAGGAGCAGCGCCGAAAGGTGCCAAAGGACACAGGCTTACCCATCTGTGCCCCCAGCAGCCAGTAGGGCATGAAGAAGCCAACGCAGGAGGCAGCAGCACACAGAAGGGACAACAGGGCCCAGATAACACCCGTACATGTCAGACTAGATGCCATGGTAAACAGTCTGCAGATGGTTCACACAGTCACTGAACTAACAGCAGTTTTATGAGCAGTTGTGCTGTTATGGGAAGACTTGGAGTGGACATTTAACACTAGCAGTCTTCACCCTCTCAGTGACTCTGGGTCCCTGTCAGGAGAAAGAGAAACATCCAGACTGAGCACTGACAGAAAAATCATACGTGGAAACAAGTTGTGGCTCTTTGAGCAATAAAAGAAATCACCGCTGGAGACCAGAGGAAGTCTGTTCCCCAGTCAAGCCACAATCACAGTTGTGAAAAAATTCATTTAAGACACTATTATTCAGGGGTTGATTTTTTTCCTTATAAGCTGATAAGTGACATAACAAAACTAAGCATATTTTGATAAGAGGTGTGAATAAGTATTGATTCAGATAAATTAGGATCAGATTTAACAGCAAATATAATTCAGTGTTTCTAAAACTCAGACCTATAAATAACCAAACAAGTTTGACAAGCCTGAGGGAATGATTGCTCTCAATCTTAGCTTTCTCTTTTACAGTTTTCTATTTGTTGTGATGTAGAATTGCTAAGAAATGATAAAAAAAAAGGTCTAGTAGCATATTAATAACCAATATCCAAACATGTAGTCTACTGTTAGAACAGCTGGTTTTATTAAACAGAGCTACACTTTACTTTTAGTTGAAAAACAGTATGATCTATTCTTCAAAACGGCAACATTTCCCACTGAAACTTTAAAATGATGCTATAGTCGCATCACAGACAAAACTATTTCGCATCTTATATAAGGCTATAACATCATATGAAGTAGCCATCAAGTAGCTTACCACAAACCAATGGAAACTACACAAATAATTTCAGAAAACACAAACACAAGTCCCTGCAGTAGCGGCCACTACCGGATCGCAGTGATCCTTCGATCGGGCTGACCTCACGGAACACGCTGTGAGCTATTATCGCAGTGCCCACGCTGTCGGAATGTTAAAAATGAAAACACGGCAAAGAAATGACAAGAAGACGGAAGCTTACATGTTTGCAGAGCTCCAGACTAAGGTGCGCTTCGGTCTACACTGAGGGGCTATTTCCATCTGCTGACTCCAGCTGTGTTGGGTCTCAAAGCAAACTTTTCTTCAGTCGAGGAAAAGATGAGAAAAATGTTCGACCACAGAATGTAAAATCCAAAAGTGACCGCAGGAGCTGTTCACCGATCTGTCCCCCCTCATCAATGTATTTAACCTAGGCAAAGATCAATTATTCACTCCTGCGCGGCGCAGAAACGTGCAGCGCTGACTGACTGGACCCGTTTTCACATTCCTGCTCAGCGGAGGGAGAGAGAGAGAGAGAGAGAGAGAGAGAGAGAGAGAGAGAGAGAGAGAGAGAGAGAGAGAGAGAGAGAGGGAGGGAGTGAGAGAGAGAGTCGGAGCGAGAGAGGGGGCGGGTAAAGGGAAATATATGAAATACTCTCGGGAGGTGACCATCAATCACACAAATCCCCACCCATGCAGAGGCTGGACTCAAAGCTACTATCATTCCCGACGTTCTACTGATGCGTTCAGTGACGCCATGTGAACTTTGTTTAAAAAAATACAGAAGTAATAAAAGTATAGTTGTGGTATATTGTTGGCGTATATGTATATGAATTTTAGTAAGGCGACTTACAAATCATTAAGTTTATTCAAAATAACACTGATGAAGTTTTGTTTTTTTGTTTTCTGATTAGAAACATGAATTTTTGCTTGTGACAAAATATTAGTCTTGAACTGGAATGGTCTGTTGAGATGTTTGTTATTATAGTATCTTAGCTGTTTCATTCGGATATTTGTTTCTAAGTTAATATTTAATGGATTTTTGTTGATTGTTTTTTTTCATCTTGAGGCGGTGTTGGGAATTAATGTTTAATATGAACATTTTACATTTTGATTCAGTGTGCTGTGTAAATAGGATTGACCTAAATAGCCTGTAAAAAGAAATATTTTTTTCACGTTTTGCAAGAAGTTTTTCCTGTTAAATATATGGGTCATAGCGTAATTGATATAGGCTATTTCTGTTTCCCCCTAAACCGATGTGAAATGATTAAAGAAGAAATAAGAAATGCCTATTTAATTAGAGATTATCTGTTGTTTGGGCTATTTGTCGCAAGGGGATCAACCTTTGAAGATGGGCAAGAATAGAATAAAAATCTGTCTTGTGGAAGCTTCGTTTTGAGAAGTTAAAGATTTTGTTCCAGGACAAATTCAATGTCAATTTTTCCTTTTGCCAGTCAGCGGTCTGTCATGCTACCGACTGTCGGGATCCTTAGTTTACAGGTTATTAAACCTGTCTGCGCAGTGGGTAAATCACCTCATTAAACCACAAGGTCGTCCCACAAATAAGAATAGTCGCACCACCGTCTGCAACGCAAGAAGGCCTATTACTGTTTGGTTCTTAATTATTCAGAGTTTTCAAAATTGTGGTGGCAGCCTTTTAACAAATTATTTCACGAATTCTGTTGTCAAGAGTGGTGAACATGTTGTTTCCATTCAACAATTATTAGATTATTTTTAGACTTAGTGCGAAATTGAACATGTCCAACAGCACTTAAATGCACCTGACCATATATTTGATATAACCTTTGATATATTTTCCTGTGTGCGTGGGTGTGTTTGTGCGTGCGTGCGTGCGTATGTGTTTTGTGTTTGTGTGTGTGCGTGTGAGTGGTTTTGTGTGTGTGCGCAGATAGAGTTTGACAAAAATAGATAAACAGAAATCTTTTTGGATTATAGGCTGCTGTCGTATCGCTTATCTTTTAATCTTACTCACATACCGACCTGAAACTGACTAGCTGGTAAAGTTTATTTGGTACTTTATCAAACTTTTACTGTATCTTGTACGTGTGTTCGTTGTGTTCGGTTCATGGGAAAATAAAATCACCTAATAACCATGGTTTAGTAAGGAGCCTGAAGACAGAATTGTCATATTTGTTTCTTACAATATAATTGTTGTCATCAGCAGCCTCTAGTTTTAACAAAAATATATAACCGTTTAGCGGAACACAATAACCCCTTTCCAGGATTCCACACGCTGACCGGACCTTTATTACAGACGGACCAAAACATTTTCCGAAAGTAGACGTGGAGGTATCGGCTTACAATGGCTGATACCAAGGTAGAAATTTCATCTGACAGCTCAAGTGTAATACAGAACCAAAATGCGCCTTCCCAACCCAATAATCCGTTGTCGAGAAAGCTCAACAAAATATTGGAGACGAGGCTTGACAATGACAAGGTGAGCTGGACGAGTTAAGTTGCTTGCTAGCTTGCTACCATTTGCTAAATCGGTAGGCTAATTTAGTCCCGTCACATCTAGACATATTTCTGCTCTTAACTGTCATTCTTTTTTGGGGGAAATTGCATGTAGGAAACAAAATTGCTCTGCGTTAACTGTGGCTAAGCACGATAGCAACGCCAACAGTGTGTATACGATTGACACGTTAGCATGTTGCTGTAGCCATTGACAGTGGAATGTATATACTGTATACATGTATACAGGTGGTGGGGTTGAAGTTAATAAAAGCAAATGTCGCCACAGCACCACTGACCAACATTTAAAGTCCTCTTTGTGCTTGCAGGAGATGCTGGAGGCTCTGAAGGCGCTGTCTGTGTTCTTCACCGAGAACAGTTTGCGCACTAGAAGAAATCTTCGAGGTGACATAGAAAGACGAAGCCTGGCAATCAACGAGGAGTTTGCACGAATATTCAAGGAAGTAAAAGAGGTAACAGAGTTCCGCAAGAATACACAGTGTTTACCTTTGAGCAACCCCAGAATGTCACTCTGTTTAACCATCCAAAACATATTTCTAGTGATTGTGTTTAACCGAAGGGATTCATATTTATACACATAAAGGAACAGGTGAGTAAATTCTCGTTTAGTTTTCAGTCGTGTTCCACAGACATGCTTTTCCTTTCTCGTACCTGGTGTAATGTCGCTATGTGTAATTGTTTTCTTTTTTTAATGTTGATATAAAAGACCTCAAAGCTGTGCAAATGAACCTGCAGCATCACAAACACGAATACAAGTGCCACTTAAGCTCAGCATTATGGAGCTGGGACAAGTATTTAGCAGCTAAATACAAACATTACTGATGAGAGATTCACTGCATTGTGTCCAATATATGGCCCCAGTTACAGCATTTTATTTTTTTTTCCTTTGACACTCTCTAGACAGGTACTGTTGCTAAAAAAAAAAAAAAAAAAAAAAGGTTTTTGTCACGGGTCCTTAGCTGAAACTCTACAAATTGTAACAGGGTCAATGCATCAAAGGTGTCAAGACCATTTGATGTTCTTTATGACTCTCTTGGCGTGGACCCAGCTATTTAAAACAAAATGTTTTCTTCAAAATGTACTCCTCCGAAGCTTTCGGTGCTTTTGACCTTCTCATACATCAGATCTGATATAATAGGCATCCGGATGTGACTTGGAGGTCCCATTCATCATGAATGGCAACCTGTTGCACCCTCAGGCTTTGAGTGTGTGTGCGTGTGTGACCATGTGTGAATCTGCCTCAGCACTGCTCTAAAAGTGACTTCATGTTCTTCACAGGAACTTGAAAGTGTCAATGAGGATGTCCAGGCCATGAGCACATGTTGTGAAGAAATGACCAGTAGATTAAAGGTATATTTTATTATTTCTGTATGTCCTTTTAAAATTCTCCTGTTTAAATAATTATGGTAAAGTCAAACTACTGATTACAACAGTAGCTGGTATGATGTAGATCAAATGTCTGACATTAAACACTTAATGTGAGTGATTTTTTTGTCAACAAATTGTTTGCAAGGCATAAAAATCAGCAACTTTTCTTCCACAGTCTGTGAAGGAACAAACTCAAGACCTCATAGTAAAAACCAACAAGCTTCAGGGGGAAAAGTGAGTTGATTCTAGATTTGTTTTATTTTTGTGGTTTGGATGTGTGGGGGTGAATGTGTGTGTGTTACTGTACAGTGTTAACCTAGTAACTTAACATTTACCTATGCATATACCTGTAACTATAATTACAGGTACATTAAATCTGACATGAGGTAAACATAAGAAATCAAGTTAGTTACAGATATGATTACCTCCCTTGGAAAATATATTATTTTATTTTTTAACTGTGGTAGACTGTAGACAGTAGTCTGGACAATAACTGAACATTTTATGTTATATACTGTTTGTCATAGAACTTAAATAATAGAATACACAGGTACTGATACTAATGAAATTTACTTAGGAGATATAGGACTGGCATCACTAGTCAATGATCAGTCCACATTTCATAGTCTGCTTATAGTTATCTTATCTAATCTGGAGTTTTCTCAGCAATTTTTAATTCACTACACAGCTGTTAGAGTTTAATGTCAAATATTCACTTTGAAAAACTTATGAAGGAATCATCAGTTTGCCTCTGCGCACCCTGAAATTTATTTATTACATTTGAACACTCTATAGAAATTTTCTAACAAGTAACAAGTCGATAATGCAAAGTTGTGCAGGATCCGGCATTAACACCTGTCAAGCTCCAAGTGCAGTTAGAGTTATTCGATTGTAAGTAGCATTAAATCTTAGGAAGTTATTCCTTAAACCTCTGACTGACTGCTGGCTGGCAATTAAAGAGTCACACATACAGAAGCTTCATGGTGCATTTTCATTTTCATGATGCATGACCTTGTGAACACTTAAATCTACTTTACTTTGTATGGCCAAGTATATGGGTGGACTTTGTGGTGCATTAAAGTGCACCCAGTATATTTTAAAATGTTTGCTCCAATGGCCACAAATTTTGTTGAAAGGGAAAATTTCTTTCTTTTCATGTGGACCTGAACAAGCAAACATTGAAAGGACTCATTTTTAAATGATAACTAGATCTGTTTTTACAATAGAACAATAGAACATGTCGGTGGTGGTGTTGTTTTCTATGATCTAATCTGTGTTTGTGACAGGGGCAGCATTTTTTTTTCCTTAGGATGGTAAAGAAGTGACCTGTCCTACTTTGCCTCTGATCAGCTGGTACTCCTTGCTCTTGTTGGTTTCATTGGTCAGGTTTGAGCATGAGGAGTGAGATTAGTTAGGTTTGGGTAAGAATGTCAGAGTAAGCCAGTCAGAGGCAGAGTAGGGTGGCTCACCCATGGTATAAAGTACAAGATATTTTATTCCATTGCAATCCTATGTAAAAAAAAAAAAAAAAAAAACGAACAAAAAAAAACAGGATGGGCTGCTGCTGAGCAGAGTAGGAAAGGGAAGGAGAGGAGGGGAAATTGCGTGATTATAAATGCCAGGCAGTTGAGACTTTGAAATGAAACCTTTGCTCATAAATATGATTAATAGAATTATTAAAACATCTAGATGTGATTTATTTTTGGTGCTGTAAAAAATAAAATTGACTTGATTTGACTTTTGGGTGGGGGTCCTTTTGGTTTGGGTGGGGTAGTAGAAACAGAGGAGAAGATGACAGGAGCTGAAAAACAGTGGATCACTGCATCGTCTCACCAAATAAATTTTGTACTTTTATACACATGTTAATGTGGGAGTTAATTAATAGACTTAACCTCATTCCATCTTTGCAAGGTGGTTTTCAATCAGATTTTAGCTGAATTAGCAGACAGATATAGAATAAGACCATATGAGGCTGTAGTCCTGAACTTTTAAGTGAGCATTTCAGAATGTCAGAGAGGTCATGGAGATAAGATGGAAAATTTATTCAAAATTTCCTTTAAAAAGTTCAAACAGAAGAATTTCCCGCTGCCTTTTTCTCCCCCTGTCTTTCTGAGGCTGCAAGATATTTCAGAAACCTGTAGGCATCTCCATCAGTTCAAAGCTAAAAACCATCATTTAACTCCCTCTATTGTCTTATTAGCACACAGAAGTTTTTCTATACAGGCAAGTTTCCATTCAAATAGCCCTTTGATCAAAGCGGCTGTTGGAAACATCATAGTCCACTTTGAACGTGATAAGCTTTCATTGCCCACATGTTTTCTGGGATGTGAGACATTGTTTAATGTGCTCTCACCTTGTTTTCTAAGAGTTGCCACCAAAGGGGATTACCGCATTTAAGGAACCAAACCATTAAAATAAAAGTTAAACACAAATCATTTAAAGAATTTTTTGCATAATGAAGAGCTAAACACTAATAAGTTGAAGAGTAAGTCTCTAGTTTGTGAAATGCTGCTTCTCTTTAGTGTCAAAAGTTAGAAAGATTCTGTGCGAGGCGGGAGGAGATGGCAAGCACATTTTTATTTTTGATGAGAAGGAATGAATGATTCATAAGGTGGATGAATATTTTTTCCTGCAGTTGTCTATTTGCATAAGGATGGCAGCAATCATCATTAATGAAGATTTTTTTTTTGTTTTATTCTTCATGTCCTGTGATGCCTGGCATTAAGATATACATCAAAGTAGTTCCTGTTTACACTGCGTTCCTCCCTGATCCTCTTGAAGCCAGATTATTGCAGCTGGAATGCAGCCTGTTCTTGTATTTGAACGTGCGCATTGAGATTTGCTGACAGCACATATTAGGACCCATCAGATATGCAGATCCTGGATTCAGCTCACAATGACGTAGAGTCGTGAGTGAAGTCAGACAGTGTATCTTGGGTACTCAGCCAACTCCCGAAGTACTGATGGATTATTTTATTTGGTTGAAAGTCTGCCAGTAAAATTAATCTAGCTATCATTAATCTTTGAATTTGGCCGACAGAGTGTTGACAGGAATGTGAAAATAAAACACCCGCTCCTGTTCGCTGATAGCAGGGGGTTGGGGCAGGATTTATTAGCATTTCTGGTGGCTATGACCTTAGTGCTTAGTGACCTCCTGAGTTGACAGAGAGGCAGAGGAGACAGGCAAAGATGATGTAGATTTCTGGCAGTAGACACCGCTGCCAGCTGTGATGTACTGGGACAATTCCATGCTCTGCTGGCACGGATTCAGGATCTCCTTGACGAATAGGTGACATAGGAGGAGAGGGAGTGTAATGGAAAAGGAAAGAGATGAGCTCTGAATCTAAGAGGAGTTAAAAGCTCGGATTCCACCTTACTGTTACATTTAGTTTGTTCATGTAAAATGGCTACGTTTGCAGGAAAATTTGTGGATTGTACCGATAGAACCACTCCATTCCTTGTTTAAGTCCAAGTTAAAACACTTTAGACCGCTGATTGTTCAGAGAGAATCGGAGCAACCAGAGTCGTCTCGTTGTCTATACTCTGATCTTGGATTCTCCCCGCAGTCTTATTTCTCTTCCAGCAATCTTTTGTTTTGCTGGTTGCAGCCTTTTTTCAAACAAAACTTGTTTCTTTGTTGTAATAAACCACCATACCCACAAAAGAAAGAAGTGAGAACACTGCTTGTCCTCCATTATGGTCTTGCTGTTATCAGAGCAGTGTTGCTCAGTGTGTGCGTAGTTAGTGTGCGGTTGACAAAATAGAAAGAGAGGGAGCGGGCAAAGGAAAATTGATGGTAAATACAAGCAGAGCAGAGGAAAAGGTTAGCAGTAAGTTTTCAGTCCAGCAGTAAATGTACAGTAAAGGTTACAGTGTGTCAGTCTGTGGGTAAAACACAGGACAGACCTAGAGTTTAGCTACATACATTTACAGTTTAGGTACGGGTTTCAAAGGTACGAAACCAGAATTGTTTGGTGGAATAATGTCCAAAGATCCCAGGAGAGATAAAGCAATATAAAATATGTGCAGATAATAAACAAATACAGTTCACATTGCTGTGCGTTGGAGGTCTTGCTCAAAGTAAGTGGTCTGAGGTTTTGCATGGGGGCCCTTTTAAGTGTCCCTCTGCCTTATCTTGTTCTTTGTGTAGTGGTCCCATTGGGGTCTGCTGTCCGCCTGCATGACATTTTCATTTGCAGAACCACAGTGACCCCACAGCCAGATGGGATAGTGTCCGCCCGCTGGGCTTTGACCTTGTCTTCAGCAATTGTTGTCTCAGAAGAGCTGCCAGGGGAAGTGTGCAGTCAAGCTGTCCTCCTTCAGCAGCCCCACCAGTCAGCCCGCTGCACCACTCTGGTCTTCTCGGTCAGATCTATTTCAGGTCACACAATCCTCTGCAATCCCAAGCCACTGCCCCCTTTTTTTCACGCTTTTTCTGTTGACACTTATTATAGCATTGCTACATTTGCAGTGTAATCTCACATTTTGTGCTTATAGGGCAGCTCTGCTGAGACTGTACAGCCGTTTTCAAAGCCCCACACATGCTCCTGAAGTGTATTTACCCGGCAGAGCAAGCCTGTCCTGAACTGTTTGCTATCTTATCTGCCAGTGGCACTGTGTCATTTGTCAGCTCTAATGAAATGGAAAGAAAGGGAGCATTGCTTACAGTGTGCAAACGCTACAGTAGAAGAATCAAGCCAATGAGAGTAGACACCCTGTGTTTGTCTGCCTGCTTTCAGACATGCTGCACTTTTGTTTTGGGCTGGTGCTGCTCAAAGACTCTGTCAGCAAGAGCTAAATAGGTGTTGTGTGTTGTTCCATAATGAAACGTAATGCCAACCACCTGCCCTGTATTGTGTGATCTTTTCAGTACCACGACATGTTATCTGCTGAACAAGTTGAGGCGTCTCTCAAACGGATGTTTCTTTACACTATGTGACCTTACAAGCTGCCTGAGCTTAAGGGGTTGGACTGTTTTTCTTTTTTTTTCCCTCTAGCTATTACTGAACCTCTCAGGCAGCTACAGTAGGGAAACCTAGATAGATTCAGGAACCACACCTAAGACTTCCCTGCATTTGGCTCGTGTCCGTCAATCATTTCCCACGGTGATTCTCACAGCGTATGATGAGGTATTACAAACTGAGTCTGGTGATACTTTGACACAGTTAATTTCTTGATAATCGAGCAAACGTTCTCAGTCAATTCTCAGTGTGATGTCTGTGTAGGTCATTAGTAAATAAAGAGCTCTGAAACCCTCAAGAGAACGAGTGTAAATGACAGCTTGTGTAAAATGACACCAATGCCTTATTAAGGCTCAGCTGGCTGTTAATGAGAGTATTGCTGTGAGTGTGCTTTTGTGTTGTCAGATGTGACTGACTGTGACTGAACTTGGTGATCATCGGCACGAACCAAATTTGTGAATGCCAAATGTCCGAGCAAGCCTTTGAAATGGCCCTGAATAGATTTTAATGGACAATAAACCCATATGGTTTACATCTTTTGAGAAGGTTAAACATGTTATAGAAAATTTGTGGTCCACATATCATTTATTCATAAAGATTATTAGTTAGGTTTTTTCCCCCCCAAAAAAGAAAAATGGCTTTTAAATCTTTTGTGATACGTAAAATGTTTTATTTTTATCCTCTGCATAATAGCTAGGTATTCGTTTTTATAAACTGACGAAGCTGTTTATGAAATTGTGCTTTGTTAATTTGTTTAAACAGTTTCTGTGCATGCACAGGCACAATCTATTGACCTAGTTGGGAAATTGAGTTTAGATGCAAACAAAGAGACAGACCTTCACTTGAACATTTAATCCCATCATGAAGCATTGTGTCTGGATCTAATTGAACTTTAAATTGTCGAGCGCTTTAGGAGAAAAGCTTACAGTTAATTGAGTCAATTTTCCTTTGAACCAGTGCTTCAGAGTTTATTAATACTTGCCTTTGCAGTGTTTCTAATTCAGTCAGGTACATCGCCTCTCTCTGGTATTTGGTAATTGCAGTTTGGAGTGAATGTGTCATGTCGTGACAGTGCCGTAGAAAACGATCCTGCTGCTCCACCAGTCCCTTGCCCTCCAAGGCTGTGCTACTAGAGCTCCCACAATCCACCCTACCTCACCTTGTGCATGCGTGTGCAGCTTGTCTCTATGATTTGATTTACAACCTGGAGGAACAGGTCTGTTACTCTTGGCACAGACACAGATACGGGGTCATTTCTTATCTTTTGAAGAGGTATCTGGTACGGAGTTTGACGTGTGAAGCTTCGTGGTGCTGGTGCTCCCATGTCTGTGCTGTTTAACTTGTCTGTAGACAGAAACCATTACAAATAAGGGAATGGGTAAAATTGCTGCCGTAAAATGAAACTCATGAGGAATTCACCGAGTTAGATGTGAAAATATTCCAGGGAGTGTAAAGCAGACTCAGGACAGAGCTGCTGTTCACCAACAGACAGCTGCTGAGTGCCTGGGAGCTCTGGAGGAGAGACCTGCAGGAAAGACCTGGAGGCAGAGCTGAAACATTTGGAGGCAAAAACAGCAAGACTCTGCTCTGTTCCAGAGCTGTTTATGAGTGGGAGGACTGTTTGGAGTTTACTTTTTAAACTTTCTAGATTAAAAAGTAGATTTAGAGGGATTTTTGGCTCTACATGCTGTTTATCCAGACTGTCTCTCTCTGCTGTAAATTGCTTAGCGAGTCGCTGAACAGCAGCAGCCCAATAAATTAGCAAGACAAATGACAACAAAAGTTAAAAAAAAAAATCTTAAAATTGCTTTAAAAGCGGCTAATGATGCTGTCTATGCATTACATCTTAGACGAGAATGGAGACATGGCTGAATCCTTACTGATTTATGGATTTATGTGAAAGCTTCCTGCAAAAATTTGCATATTTGTGATAAAATTTTCTTTTTTTCAAGACACCAACTGCTCTTCACTCTACAAAAGATTACAGTTTTTATGCTGATATTCCTCATGTGTTCCCTAAAGAAAAAAGCATGTTCACATGGCAGGGGTTTCTGCAATTAATAGACCACTTAGTTGAATTAATGACCTCATTAGCATGGCTTGTTGCTTTTAAAATGACAGTGTAATTGTGGCGGGATATCAGGTAGCACGAGTGCATTGTTTTGACTTGTTATTGCTTACTGGCAGAGTGTGTATTCTCTTAATCCTATTCTCTTAGTTTTTCTCTGTATATGTTATATACAAGTGGAATGTTGGGAAGTGACAAGTACCTTTTAAAAAAAACCTAAGTAATGTTCTGTGCAGTCTCAATCCTTTTTTTTTTTCTTTTTTTTAAATATTTTTTTTTCAGGCTTTTTACGCCTTTATTGATAGGACAGCTGAGATATCGGACAGGAAACAGGGAGAGAGAGAGAGGGGAGAGACATGCAGCAAATGG